>CP092871.1:50918096-50947394 GCA_030710605.1 Cordylochernes scorpioides
TGATATTCTGGACAACAAAGGCACCTAATATCAGTCTCTAGTACTTGTTCCTTATGATACTGTAGTGTACAATTGTTTGGTTTATTCTGTTGTTGATATTCTGGACAACAAAGGCACCTAATATCAGTCTCTAGTACTTGTTCCTTATGATACTGTAGTGTACAATTGTTTGGTTTATTCTGTTGTTGATATTCTGGACAACAAAGGCACCTAATATCAGTCTCTAGTACTTGTTCCTTATGATACTGTAGTGTACAATTGTTTGGTTTATTCTGTTGTTGATATTCTGGACAACAAAGGCACCTAATATCAGTCTCTAGTACTTGTTCCTTATGATACTGTAGTGTACAATTGTTTGGTTTATTCTGTTGTTGATATTCTGGACAACAAAGGCACCTAATATCAGTCTCTAGTACTTGTTCCTTATGATACTGTAGTGTACAATTGTTTGGTTTATTCTTTTGTTGATATTCTGGACAACAAAGGCACCTAATATCAGTCTCTAGTACTTGTTCCTTATGATACTGTAGTGTACAATTGTTTGGTTTATTCTGTTGTTGATATTCTGGACAACAAAGGCACCTAATATCAGTCTCTAGTACTTGTTCCTTATGATACTGTAGTGTACAATTGTTTGGTTTATTCTGTTGTTGATATTCTGGACAACAAAGGCACCTAATATCAGTCTCTAGTACTTGTTCCTTATGATACTGTAGTGTACAATTGTTTGGTTTATTCTGTTGTTGATATTCTGGACAACAAAGGCACCTAATATCAGTCTCTAGTACTTGTTCCTTATGATACTGTAGTGTACAATTGTTTGGTTTATTCTTTTGTTGATATTCTGGACAACAAAGGCACCTAATATCAGTCTCTAGTACTTGTTCCTTATGATACTGTAGTGTACAATTGTTTGGTTTATTCTTTTGTTGATATTCTGGACAACAAAGGCACCTAATATCAGTCTCTAGTACTTGTTCCTTATGATACTGTAGTGTACAATTGTTTGGTTTATTCTGTTGTTGATATTCTGGACAACAAAGGCACCTAATATCAGTCTCTAGTACTTGTTCCTTATGATACTGTAGTGTACAATTGTTTGGTTTATTCTGTTGTTGATATTCTGGACAACAAAGGCACCTAATATCAGTCTCTAGTACTTGTTCCTTATGATACTGTAGTGTACAATTGTTTGGTTTATTCTGTTGTTGATATTCTGGACAACAAAGGCACCTAATATCAGTCTCTAGTACTTGTTCCTTATGATACTGTAGTGTACAATTGTTTGGTTTATTCTGTTGTTGATATTCTGGACAACAAAGGCACCTAATATCAGTCTCTAGTACTTGTTCCTTATGATACTGTAGTGTACAATTGTTTGGTTTATTCTGTTGTTGATATTCTGGACAACAAAGGCACCTAATATCAGTCTCTAGTACTTGTTCCTTATGATACTGTAGTGTACAATTGTTTGGTTTATTCTTTTGTTGATATTCTGGACAACAAAGGCACCTAATATCAGTCTCTAGTACTTGTTCCTTATGATACTGTAGTGTACAATTGTTTGGTTTATTCTGTTGTTGATATTCTGGACAACAAAGGCACCTAATATCAGTCTCTAGTACTTGTTCCTTATGATACTGTAGTGTACAATTGTTTGGTTTATTCTTTTGTTGATATTCTGGACAACAAAGGCACCTAATATCAGTCTCTAGTACTTGTTCCTTATGATACTGTAGTGTACAATTGTTTGGTTTATTCTGTTGTTGATATTCTGGACAACAAAGGCACCTAATATCAGTCTCTAGTACTTGTTCCTTATGATACTGTAGTGTACAATTGTTTGGTTTATTCTTTTGTTGATATTCTGGACAACAAAGGCACCTAATATCAGTCTCTAGTACTTGTTCCTTATGATACTGTAGTGTACAATTGTTTGGTTTATTCTTTTGTTGATATTCTGGACAACAAAGGCACCTAATATCAGTCTCTAGTACTTGTTCCTTATGATACTGTAGTGTACAATTGTTTGGTTTATTCTTTTGTTGATATTCTGGACAACAAAGGCACCTAATATCAGTCTCTAGTACTTGTTCTTTATGATACTGTAGTGTACAATTGTTTGGTTTATTCTTTTGTTGATATTCTGGACAACAAAGGCACCTAATATCAGTCTCTAGTACTTGTTCCTTATGATACTGTAGTGTACAATTGTTTGGTTTATTCTTTTGTTGATATTCTGAACAACAAAGGCACCTAATATCAGTCTCTAGTACTTGTGCCTTATGATACTGTAGTGTACAATTGTTTGGTTTATTCTGTTGTTGATATTCTGGACAACAAAGGCACCTAATATCAGTCTCTAGTACTTGTTCCCTATGATACTGTAGTGTACAATTGTTTGGTTTATTCTTTTGTTGATATTCTGGACAACAAAGGCACCTAATATCAGTCTCTAGTACTTGTTCCTTATGCTACTGTAGTGTACAATTGTTTGGTTTATTCTTTTGTTGATATTCTGGACAACAAAGGCACCTAATATCAGTCTCTTGTACTTGTTCCCTATGATACTGTAGTGAATCATTGTTTGGGTCAAATTAAAAGTATACGTGTCCCCCCTCCCATATCATATAAAGTGGGGATTGGTTACGACCTGATTAACCTAAGTTAGAAGTCCTGATATTTTAATTGGTCTTGGATCATTTTATTTATAACAATTACTTGTTATCGTTTCTAAATGAAAACTAATTTTTGTTTTAAAATAATCACAAACAATTATTATATTAATTTTTAAATATATATAGCGTGGATCTATGTTTTCTTTTAATAATATAGCGTGAAATTAAGAAAAATATTTTGATTCTAAAAAGATTAAACAATATTCTCATTCAATATTGAAATCAAACAGGCCATTGAAAAATCTAAAAAATCTAAAATATCTTGAATAAATTTGACTATATAAAAGATATAATTCTCAAAAACGAAATTTTTGTTCAAAATAAAATAATTGGCAAAGAAATATCTCGCTCCAGAATTTATGACAAAACAATTTGTGATCATCAAAAGAAAATCAATCATTCAACTTTTCTATAAAATTAATTAAAAATGTATTCCATATGATCAGGAAGACTTCAAGACATTCACTGTGGCTCAATATCTGATAATGTCCAGAATACTATCTTGGTTCAAGTTTTGATGATAAGAAACATTACCCAACAAACTGTTAACTTCTATATATAACTGCCAATATTAATTATGCAGGAAATATGTCAGGTAGGACTTTCTCTCTAATAAATCTGATATATTTAAGTATCTCTCAAAAACAAAAACCTCAACTATTTAGAGAATAATCCAGCCAACTCTTGTATCAATCTCAGAAGTCAAGTGTGATGTCACCTCTCTACAGATGAGGGTCTTAATCTACTTGTCAGCTCGACAGATGCGGTTCTCACCAAGATGTCTTATACAGCCTGATGATGTCAAGTGATATGTGGACATCTGATTGATAGAGATCTACATGACGCCAGTTTCACCTTCTCTTTCAGCGAAATCTGGACATAATTTTGAATAAACTTATAGCCCACATATTGATGGACAAAATAAAAAAGAACTCATATATAAATATATATGCTGAAATATCAGTAGGACCATATCACAGCACTGAAAAACTGGAGAGAAAAAAAAATTGTTTCTAAAGAAGAATTTAAAAAAGTAGCTGTTCTCTCCTATCAGTAAGGTGATTACAGTGAGGAATAGAGAATCATTCCTTGACAACTAAAATTTGAGTAAAATTTCAAATAATGTTATTAAAAATGTGAGTGAATAATGAAAGGAATATCTAAACAAATTCATTGTGAAAACACTTGTGACATATATACTCTATAGCTATATGTGAGTGTGTTAAATAACTTGACACTTCAGTTTAGTTGTATAGCCAAAGAAGTAAGATGACGTAGAAAATTATTTATAATAAGTCTCTAGTTTCTTACATAGCCTGTACCTGTACGGATTACTCACAGCTTATGTTGTTTGAAACCTTTAGACGTTGTTTATTACATATTGACGAAACCTGTGACTTGAAGAAATTTGCTTTAAGTAGTAGCTAAGAAATTTTGCAGGTTAGAAACTCTTTATGTGAAGTATTTTCTAAAAAATAAATCACCACCAATCAAATGTTGAAGAAAATAAAATTTCCAAACCGTGTGAAGGCCAAGTATAAAAAAGGGACTCGGTGACAATAGCAATCTGTTGACCATAAAGTCTGAATTCTAGGCTGCTGTGTGTAACAGACGTTCCAGATGGAGAGCCGTGACTTCCCTGTGTTCCAGCTCTACTAACGACGTTGTTGCAGGATCTAGCTAGTGACTAGATAGTAGTTATTGACAGCCGGGTGGGGGGTCAGTGCTTACACCCCTGAGGTAATGACAAAGATGGCCTTCACTACGTGTTGGCTTGGCGACGTGATTATCATCCATTCCACGCTGCCGAAGGGACGTCCCTGTGTGCACGTGGACTGGAACTCATCTTCCGCGTCCGATAGCTTGCTCGCTCCACAGACCCGGACTAGGCACTGGGGCTAGGCTGTTGGTTCTGCGTAAAACTCCGATGGGAGGCCTCGCGTGTTGACGTAAGTCCGGGTTTCAGCGTTGTTAGGACCAACAGTGCTGTCTTCAGTATCTAGTCCGCCCCATTTCACTTTTTTTGCCTATAGAACACTCTACAGCGAACTATCGGAATGGGAAGTTGGGGTCGGGGGTGTAGCAATACCTGACGGTGTGAGATAGTATAGTCTTCCTCTAACCCCTTCTTTGTTATGTATCTAGATATCACGTGGAGCCCTCATGGTGTTTAGTTAACTTTTAGGTAAATATATTTCTTTAAGCCCTCTCCTTAGGTCACCGAGTCCCTTCTTCATAATTTGTTTTCACGAGGTATAAAATATATAATGTCTTTATATATATATATTCTGGACAACAAAGGCACCTAATATCAGTCTCTAGTACTTGTTCCTTATGATACTGTAGTGTACAATTGTTTGGTTTATTCTGTTGTTGATATTCTGGACAACAAAGGCACCTAATATCAGTCTCTAGTACTTGTTCCTTATGATACTGTAGTGTACAATGGTTTGGTTTATTCTGTTGTTGATATTCTGGACAACAAAGGCACCTAATATCAGTCTCTAGTACTTGTTCCTTATGATACTGTAGTGTAAAATTGTTTGGTTTATTCTTTTGTTGATATTCTGGACAACAAAGGCACCTAATATCAGTCTCTAGTACTTGTTCCTTATGATACTGTAGTGTAAAATTGTTTGGTTTATTATTTTGTTGATATTCTGGACAACAAAGGCACCTAATATCAGTCACCAAACAATTGTACACTACAGTATCATAAGGAACAAGTTAGTACTTGTTCAATTGTACAATTGTTTGGTTTATTCTGTTGTTGATATTCTGGACAACAAAGGCACCTAATATCAGTCTCTAGTACTTGTTCCTTATGATACTGTAGTGTACAATTGTTTGGTTTATTCTTTTGTTGATTTTCTGAACAACAAAGGCACCTAATATCAGTCTCTAGTATTTCTTCCTTATGATACTGTAGTGTACAATTGTTTGGTTTATTCTGTTGTTGATATTCTGGACAACAAAGGCACCTAATATCAGTCTCTAGTACTTGTTCTTTATGATACTGTAGTGTACAATTGTTTGGTTTATTCTTTTGTTGATATTCTGGACAACAAAGGCACCTAATATCAGTCTCTAGTACTTGTTCTTATGATACTGTAGTGTACAATTGTTTGGTTTATTCTGTTGTTGATATTCTGGACAACAAAGGCACCTAATATCAGTCTCTAGTACTTGTTCCTTATGATACTGTAGTGTACAATTGTTTGGTTTATTCTTTTGTTGATATTCTGGACAACAAAGGCACCTAATATCAGTCTCTAGTACTTGTTCCTTATGATACTGTAGTGTACAATTGTTTGGTTTATTCTGTTGTTGATATTCTGGACAACAAAGGCACCTAATATCAGTCTCTAGTACTTGTTCCTTATGATACTGTAGTGTACAATTGTTTGGTTTATTCTGTTGTTGATATTCTGGACAACAAAGGCACCTAATATCAGTCTCTAGTACTTGTTCCTTATGATACTGTAGTGTACAATTGTTTGGTTTATTCTTTTGTTGATATTCTGGACAACAAAGGCACCTAATATCAGTCTCTAGTACTTGTTCCTTATGATACTGTAGTGTACAATTGTTTGGTTTATTCTGTTGTTGATATTCTGGACAACAAAGGCACCTAATATCAGTCTCTAGTACTTGTTCCTTATGATACTGTAGTGTACAATTGTTTGGTTTATTCTGTTGTTGATATTCTGGACAACAAAGGCACCTAATATCAGTCTCTAGTACTTGTTCCTTATGATACTGTAGTGTACAATTGTTTGGTTTATTCTTTTGTTGATATTCTGGACAACAAAGGCACCTAATATCAGTCTCTAGTACTTGTTCCTTATGATACTGTAGTGTACAATTGTTTGGTTTATTCTGTTGTTGATATTCTGGACAACAAAGGCACCTAATATCAGTCTCTAGTACTTGTTCCTTATGATACTGTAGTGTACAATTGTTTGGTTTATTCTTTTGTTGATATTCTGGACAACAAAGGCACCTAATATCAGTCTCTAGTACTTGTTCCTTATGATACTGTAGTGTACAATTGTTTGGTTTATTCTGTTGTTGATATTCTGGACAACAAAGGCACCTAATATCAGTCTCTAGTACTTGTTCCTTATGATACTGTAGTGTACAATTGTTTGGTTTATTCTTTTGTTGATATTCTGGACAACAAAGGCACCTAATATCAGTCTCTAGTACTTGTTCCTTATGATACTGTAGTGTACAATTGTTTGGTTTATTCTGTTGTTGATATTCTGGACAACAAAGGCACCTAATATCAGTCTCTAGTACTTGTTCCTTATGATACTGTAGTGTACAATTGTTTGGTTTATTCTTTTGTTGATATTCTGGACAACAAAGGCACCTAATATCAGTCTCTAGTACTTGTTCCTTATGATACTGTAGTGTACAATTGTTTGGTTTATTCTTTTGTTGATATTCTGGACAACAAAGGCACCTAATATCAGTCTCTAGTACTTGTTCCTTATGATACTGTAGTGTACAATTGTTTGGTTTATTCTGTTGTTGATATTCTGGACAACAAAGGCACCTAATATCAGTCTCTAGTACTTGTTCCTTATGATACTGTAGTGTACAATTGTTTGGTTTATTCTTTTGTTGATATTCTGGACAACAAAGGCACCTAATATCAGTCTCTAGTACTTGTTCCTTATGATACTGTAGTGTACAATTGTTTGGTTTATTCTTTTGTTGATATTCTGGACAACAAAGGCACCTAATATCAGTCTCTAGTACTTGTTCCTTATGATACTGTAGTGTACAATTGTTTGGTTTATTCTGTTGTTGATATTCTGGACAACAAAGGCACCTAATATCAGTCTCTAGTACTTGTTCCTTATGATACTGTAGTGTACAATTGTTTGGTTTATTCTTTTGTTGATATTCTGGACAACAAAGGCACCTAATATCAGTCTCTAGTACTTGTTCCTTATGATACTGTAGTGTACAATTGTTTGGTTTATTCTGTTGTTGATATTCTGGACAACAAAGGCACCTAATATCAGTCTCTAGTACTTGTTCCTTATGATACTGTAGTGTACAATTGTTTGGTTTATTCTTTTGTTGATTTTCTGGACAACAAAGGCACCTAATATCAGTCTCTAGTACTTGCTTCCTTATGATACTGTAGTGTACAATTGTTTGGTTTATTCTGTTGTTGATATTCTGGACAACAAAGGCACCTAATATCAGTCTCTAGTACTTGTTCTTATGATACTGTAGTGTACAATTGTTTGGTTTATTCTTTTGTTGATATTCTGGACAACAAAGGCACCTAATATCAGTCTCTAGTACTTGTTCCTTATGATACTGTAGTGTACAATTGTTTGGTTTATTCTTTTGTTGATTTTCTGGACAACAAAGGCACCTAATATCAGTCTCTAGTATTTCTTCCTTATGATACTGTAGTGTACAATTGTTTGGTTTATTCTGTTGTTGATATTCTGGACAACAAAGGCACCTAATATCAGTCTCTAGTACTTGTTCTTATGATACTGTAGTGTACAATTGTTTGGTTTATTCTTTTGTTGATATTCTGGACAACAAAGGCACCTAATATCAGTCTCTAGTACTTGTTCTTATGATACTGTAGTGTACAATTGTTTGGTTTATTCTGTTGTTGATATTCTGGACAACAAAGGCACCTAATATCAGTCTCTAGTACTTGTTCCTTATGATACTGTAGTGTACAATTGTTTGGTTTATTCTTTTGTTGATATTCTGGACAACAAAGGCACCTAATATCAGTCTCTAGTACTTGTTCCTTATGATACTGTAGTGTACAATTGTTTGGTTTATTCTTTTGTTGATATTCTGGACAACAAAGGCACCTAATATCAGTCTCTAGTACTTGTTCCTTATGATACTGTAGTGTACAATTGTTTGGTTTATTCTTTTGTTGATATTCTGGACAACAAAGGCACCTAATATCAGTCTCTAGTACTTGTTCTTTATGATACTGTAGTGTACAATTGTTTGGTTTATTCTTTTGTTGATATTCTGGACAACAAAGGCATCTAATATCAGTCTCTTGTACTTGTTCCCTATGATACTGTAGTGAATCATTGTTTGGGTCAAATTAAAAGTATACGTGTCCCCCCTCCCATATCATATAAAGTGGGGATTGGTTACGACCTGATTAACATAAGTTAGAAGTCCTGATATTTTAATTGGTCTTGGATCATTTTATTTATAACAATTACTTGTTATCGTTTCTAAATGAAAACTAATTTTTGTTTTAAAATAATCACAAACAATTATTATATTAATTTTTAAATATATATAGCGTGGATCTATGTTTTCTTTTAAATAATATAGTGTGAAATTAAGAAAAATATTTTGATTCTAAAAAGATTAAACAATATTCTCATTCAATATTGAAATCAAACAGGCCATTGAAAAATCTAAAAAATCTAAAATATCTTGAATAAATTTGACTATATAAAAGATATAATTCTCAAAAACGAAATTTTTGTTCAAAATAAAATAATTGGCAAAGAAATATCTCGCTCCAGAATTTATGACAAAACAATTTGTGATCATCAAAAGAAAATCAATCATTCAACTTTTCTATAAAATTAATTAAAAATGTATTCCATATGATCAGGAAGACTTCAAGACATTCACTGTGGCTCAATATCTGATAATGTCCAGAATACTATCTTGGTTCAAGTTTTGATGATAAGAAACATTACCCAACAAACTGTTAACTTCTATATATAACTGCCAATATTAATTATGCAGGAAATATGTCAGGTAGGACTTTCTCTCTAATAAATCTGATATATTTAAGTATCTCTCAAAAACAAAAACCTCAACTATTTAGAGAATAATCCAGCCAACTCTTGTATCAATCTCAGAAGTCAAGTGTGATGTCACCTCTCTACAGATGAGGGTCTTAATCTACTTGTCAGCTCGACAGATGCGGTTCTCACCAAGATGTCTTATACAGCCTGATGATGTCAAGTGATATGTGGACATCTGATTGATAGAGATCTACATGACGCCAGTTTCACCTTCTCTTTCAGCGAAATCTGGACATAATTTTGAATAAACTTATAGCCCACATATTGATGGACAAAATAAAAAAGAACTCATATATAAATATATATGCTGAAATATCAGTAGGACCATATCACAGCACTGAAAAACTGGAGAGAAAAAAAATTGTTTCTAAAGAAGAATTTAAAAAAGTAGCTGTTCTCTCCTATCAGTAAGGTGATTACAGTGAGGAATAGAGAATCATTCCTTGACAACTAAAATTTGAGTAAAATTTCAAATAATGTTATTAAAAATGTGAGTGAATAATGAAAGGAATATCTAAACAAATTCATTGTGAAAACACTTGTGACATATATACTCTAAAGCTATATGTGAGTGTGTTAAATAACTTGACACTTCAGTTTAGTTGTATAGCCAAAGAAGTAAGATGACGTAGAAAATTATTTATAATAAGTCTCTAGTTTCTTACACAGCCTGTACCTGTACGGATTACTCACAGCTTATGTTGTTTGAAACCTTTAGACGTTGTTTATTACATATTGACGATACCTGTGACTTGAAGAAATTTGCTTTAAGTAGTAGCTAAGAAATTTTGCAGGTTAGAAACTCTTTATGTGAAGTATTTTCTAAAAAATAAATCACCACCAATCAAATGTTGAAGAAAATAAAATTTCCAAACCGTGTGAAGGCCAAGTATAAAAAAGGGACTCGGTGACAATAGCAATCTGTTGACCATAAAGTCTGAATTCTAGGCTGCTGTGTGTAACAGACGTTCCAGATGGAGAGCCGTGACTTCCCTGTGTTCCAGCTCTACTAATGACGTTGTTGCAGGATCTAGCTAGTGACTAGATAGTAGTTATTGACAGCCGGGTGGGGGGTCAGTGCTTACACCCCTGAGGTAATGACAAAGATGGCCTTCACTACGTGTTGGCTTGGCGACGTGATTATCATCCATTCCACGCTGCCGAAGGGACGTCCCTGTGTGCACGTGGACTGGAACTCATCTTCCGCGTCCGATAGCTTGCTCGCTCCACAGACCCGGACTAGGCACTGGGGCTAGGCTGTTGGTTCTGCGTAAAACTCCGATGGGAGGCCTCGCGTGTTCACGTAAGTCCGGCTTTCAGCGTTGTTAGGACCAACAGTGCTGTCTTCAGTATCTAGTCCGCCCCATTTCACTTTTTTTGCCTATAGAACACTCTACAGCGAACTATCGGAATGGGAAGTTGGGGTCGGGGGTGTAGCAATACCTGACGGTGTGAGATAGTATAGTCTTCCTCTAACCCCTTCTTTGTTATGTATCTAGATATCACGTGGAGCCCTCATGGTGTTTAGTTAACTTTTAGGTAAATATATTTCTTTAAGCCCTCTCCTTAGGTAACCGAGACCCTTCTTCATAATTTGTTTTCACGAGGTATAAAATATATAATGTCTTTATATATATATATTCTGGACAACAATGGCACCTAATATCAGTCTCTAGTACTTGTTCCTTATGATACTGTAGTGTACAATTGTTTGGTTTATTCTGTTGTTGATATTCTGGACAACAAAGGCACCTAATATCAGTCTCTAGTACTTGTTCCTTATGATACTGTAGTGTACAATGGTTTGGTTTATTCTGTTGTTGATATTCTGGACAACAAAGGCACCTAATATCAGTCTCTAGTACTTGTTCCTTATGATACTGTAGTGTAAAATTGTTTGGTTTATTCTGTTGTTGATATTCTGGACAACAAAGGCACCTAATATCAGTCTCTAGTACTTGTTCCTTATGATACTGTAGTGTAAAATTGTTTGGTTTATTATTTTGTTGATATTCTGGACAACAAAGGCACCTAATATCAGTCACCAAACAATTGTACACTACATTATCATAAGGAACAAGTTAGTACTTGTTCAATTGTACAATTGTTTGGTTTATTCTGTTGTTGATATTCTGGACAACAAAGGCACCTAATATCAGTCTCTAGTACTTGTTCCTTATGATACTGTAGTGTACAATTGTTTGGTTTATTCTTTTGCTGATTTTCTGAACAACAAAGGCACCTAATATCAGTCTCTAGTATTTCTTCCTTATGATACTGTAGTGTACAATTGTTTGGTTTATTCTGTTGTTGATATTCTGGACAACAAAGGCACCTAATATCAGTCTCTAGTACTTGTTCTTTATGATACTGTAGTGTACAATTGTTTGGTTTATTCTGTTGTTGATATTCTGGACAACAAAGGCACCTAATATCAGTCTCTAGTACTTGTTCCTTATGATACTGTAGTGTACAATTGTTTGGTTTATTCTTTTGTTGATTTTCTGACAACAAAGGCACCTAATATCAGTCTCTAGTACTTTCTTCCTTATGATACTGTAGTGTACAATTGTTTGGTTTATTCTGTTGTTGATATTCTGGACAACAAAGGCACCTAATATCAGTCTCTAGTACTTGTTCCTTATGATACTGTAGTGTACAATTGTTTGGTTTATTCTGTTGTTGATATTCTGGACAACAAAGGCACCTAATATCAGTCTCTAGTACTTGTTCCTTATGATACTGTAGTGTACAATTGTTTGGTTTATTCTTTTGTTGATTTTCTGACAACAAAGGCACCTAATATCAGTCTCTAGTACTTTCTTCCTTATGATACTGTAGTGTACAATTGTTTGGTTTATTCTGTTGTTGATATTCTGGACAACAAAGGCACCTAATATCAGTCTCTAGTACTTGTTCCTTATGATACTGTAGTGTACAATTGTTTGGTTTATTCTTTTGTTGATATTCTGGACAACAAAGGCACCTAATATCAGTCTCTAGTACTTGTTCCTTATGATACTGTAGTGTACAATTGTTTGGTTTATTCTTTTGTTGATATTCTGGACAACAAAGGCACCTAATATCAGTCTCTAGTACTTGTTCCTTATGATACTGTAGTGTACAATTGTTTGGTTTATTCTTTTGTTGATATTCTGGACAACAAAGGCACCTAATATCAGTCTCTAGTACTTGTTCCTTATGATACTGTAGTGTACAATTGTTTGGTTTATTCTGTTGTTGATATTCTGGACAACAAAGGCACCTAATATCAGTCTCTAGTACTTGTTCCTTATGATACTGTAGTGTACAATTGTTTGGTTTATTCTGTTGTTGATATTCTGGACAACAAAGGCACCTAATATCAGTCTCTAGTACTTGTTCCTTATGATACTGTAGTGTACAATTGTTTGGTTTATTCTTTTGTTGATATTCTGAACAACAAAGGCACCTAATATCAGTCTCTAGTACTTGTTCCTTATGATACTGTAGTGTACAATTGTTTGGTTTATTCTGTTGTTGATATTCTGGACAACAAAGGCACCTAATATCAGTCTCTAGTACTTGTTCCTTATGATACTGTAGTGTACAATTGTTTGGTTTATTCTGTTGTTGATATTCTGGACAACAAAGGCACCTAATATCAGTCTCTAGTACTTGTTCCTTATGATACTGTAGTGTACAATTGTTTGGTTTATTCTTTTGTTGATATTCTGGACAACAAAGGCACCTAATATCAGTCTCTAGTACTTGTTCCTTATGATACTGTAGTGTAAAATTGTTTGGTTTATTCTTTTGTTGATATTCTGGACAACAAAGGCACCTAATATCAGTCACCAAACAATTGTACACTAGTATCATAAGGAACAAGTAGTACTTGTATTGTACAATTGTTTGGTTTATTCTGTTGTTGATATTCTGGACAACAAAGGCACCTAATATCAGTCTCTAGTACTTGTTCCTTATGATACTGTAGTGTACAATTGTTTGGTTTATTCTTTTGCTGATTTTCTGAACAACAAAGGCACCTAATATCAGTCTCTAGTACTTTCTTCCTTATGATACTGTAGTGTACAATTGTTTGGTTTATTCTGTTGTTGATATTCTGGACAACAAAGGCACCTAATATCAGTCTCTAGTACTTGTTCTTTATGATACTGTAGTGTACAATTGTTTGGTTTATTCTTTTGTTGATATTCTGGACAACAAAGGCACCTAATATCAGTCTCTAGTACTTGTTCCTTATGATACTGTAGTGTACAATTGTTTGGTTTATTCTGTTGTTGATATTCTGGACAACAAAGGCACCTAATATCAGTCTCTAGTACTTGTTCCTTATGATACTGTAGTGTACAATTGTTTGGTTTATTCTTTTGTTGATATTCTGACAACAAAGGCACCTAATATCAGTCTCTAGTACTTTCTTCCTTATGATACTGTAGTGTACAATTGTTTGGTTTATTCTGTTGTTGATATTCTGGACAACAAAGGCACCTAATATCAGTCTCTAGTACTTGTTCCTTATGATACTGTAGTGTACAATTGTTTGGTTTATTCTTTTGTTGATATTCTGGACAACAAAGGCACCTAATATCAGTCTCTAGTACTTGTTCCTTATGATACTGTAGTGTACAATTGTTTGGTTTATTCTTTTGTTGATATTCTGGACAACAAAGGCACCTAATATCAGTCTCTAGTACTTGTTCCTTATGATACTGTAGTGTACAATTGTTTGGTTTATTCTGTTGTTGATATTCTGGACAACAAAGGCACCTAATATCAGTCTCTAGTACTTGTTCCTTATGATACTGTAGTGTACAATTGTTTGGTTTATTCTGTTGTTGATATTCTGGACAACAAAGGCACCTAATATCAGTCTCTAGTACTTGTTCCTTATGATACTGTAGTGTACAATTGTTTGGTTTATTCTGTTGTTGATATTCTGGACAACAAAGGCACCTAATATCAGTCTCTAGTACTTGTTCCTTATGATACTGTAGTGTACAATTGTTTGGTTTATTCTTTTGTTGATTTTCTGAACAACAAAGGCACCTAATATCAGTCTCTAGTACTTTCTTCCTTATGATACTGTAGTGTACAATTGTTTGGTTTATTCTGTTGTTTATATTCTGGACAACAAAGGCACCTAATATCAGTCTCTAGTACTTGTTCTTTATGATACTGTAGTGTACAATTGTTTGGTTTATTATTTTGTTGATATTCTGGACAACAAAGGCACCTAATATCAGTCTCTAGTACTTGTTCCTTATGATACTGTAGTGTACAATTGTTTGGTTTATTCTGTTGTTGATATTCTGGACAACAAAGGCACCTAATATCAGTCTCTAGTACTTGTTCATTATGATACTGTAGTGTACAATTGTTTGGTTTATTCTGTTGTTGATATTCTGGACAACAAAGGCACCTAATATCAGTCTCTAGTACTTGTTCCTTATGATACTGTAGTGTACAATTGTTTGGTTTATTCTTTTGTTGATATTCTGGACAACAAAGGCACCTAATATCAGTCTCTAGTACTTGTTCTTTATGATACTGTAGTGTACAATTGTTTGGTTTATTCTTTTGTTGATATTCTGGACAACAAAGGCATCTAATATCAGTCTCTTGTACTTGTTCCCTATGATACTGTAGTGAATCATTGTTTGGGTCAAATTAAAAGTATACGTGTCCCCCCTCCCATATCATATAAAGTGGGGATTGGTTACGACCTGATTAACCTAAGTTAGAAGTCCTGATATTTTAATTGGTCTTGGATCATTTTATTTATAACAATTACTTGTTATCGTTTCTAAATGAAAACTAATTTTTGTTTTAAAATAATCACAAACAATTATTATATTAATTTTTAAATATATATAGCGTGGATCTATGTTTTTTTTTAATAATATAGCGTGAAATTAAGAAAAATATTTTGATTCTAAAAAGATTAAACAATATTCTCATTCAATATTGAAATCAAACAGGCCATTGAAAAATCTAAAAAATCTAAAATATCTTGAATAAATTTGACTATATAAAAGATATAATTCTCAAAAACGAAATTTTTGTTCAAAATAAAATAATTGGCAAAGAAATATCTCGCTCCAGAATTTATGACAAAACAATTTGTGATCATCAAAAGAAAATCAATCATTCAACTTTTCTATAAAATTAATTAAAAATGTATTCCATATGATCAGGAAGACTTCAAGACATTCACTGTGGCTCAATATCTGATAATGTCCAGAATACTATCTTGGTTCAAGTTTTGATGATAAGAAACATTACCCAACAAACTGTTAACTTCTATATATAACTGCCAATATTAATTATGCAGGAAATATGTCAGGTAGGACTTTCTCTCTAATAAATCTGATATATTTAAGTATCTCTCAAAAACAAAAACCTCAACTATTTAGAGAATAATCCAGCCAACTCTTGTATCAATCTCAGAAGTCAAGTGTGATGTCACCTCTCTACAGATGAGGGTCTTAATCTACTTGTCAGCTCGACAGATGTCGTTTCTCACCAAGATGTCTTATACAGCCTGATGATGTCAAGTGATATGTGGACATCTGATTGATAGAGATCTACATGACGCCAGTTTCACCTTCTCTTTCAGCGAAATCTGGACATAATTTTGAATAAACTTATAGCCCACATATTGATGGACAAAATAAAAAAGAACTCATATATAAATATATATGCTGAAATATCAGTAGGACCATATCACAGCACTGAAAAACTGGAGAGAAAAAAAATTGTTTCTAAAGAAGAATTTAAAAAAGTAGCTGTTCTCTCCTATCAGTAAGGTGATTACAGTGAGGAATAGAGAATCATTCCTTGACAACTAAAATTTGAGTAAAATTTCAAATAATGTTATTAAAAATGTGAGTGAATAATGAAAGGAATATCTAAACAAATTCATTGTGAAAACACTTGTGACATATATACCTCTATAGCTATATGTGAGTGTGTTAAATAACTTGACACTTCAGTTTAGTTGTATAGCCAAAGAAGTAAGATGACGTAGAAAATTATTTATAATAAGTCTCTAGTTTCTTACACAGCCTGTACCTGTACGGATTACTCACAGCTTATGTTGTTTGAAACCTTTAGACGTTGTTTATTACATATTGACGATACCTGTGACTTGAAGAAATTTGCTTTAAGTAGTAGCTAAGAAATTTTGCAGGTTAGAAACTCTTTATGTGAAGTATTTTCTAAAAAATAAATCACCACCAATCAAATGTTGAAGAAAATAAAATTTCCAAACCGTGTGAAGGCCAAGTATAAAAAAGGGACTCGGTGACAATAGCAATCTGTTGACCATAAAGTCTGAATTCTAGGCTGCTGTGTGTAACAGACGTTCCAGATGGAGAGCCGTGACTTCCCTGTGTTCCAGCTCTACTAACGACGTTGTTGCAGGATCTAGCTAGTGACTAGATAGTAGTTATTGACAGCCGGGTGGGGGGTCAGTGCTTACACCCCTGAGGTAATGACAAAGATGGCCTTCACTACGTGTTGGCTTGGCGACGTGATTATCATCCATTCCACGCTGCCGAAGGGACGTCCCTGTGTGCACGTGGACTGGAACTCATCTTCCGCGTCCGATAGCTTGCTCGCTCCACAGACCCGGACTAGGCACTGGGGCTAGGCTGTTGGTTCTGCGTAAAACTCCGATGGGAGGCCTCGCGTGTTGACGTAAGTCCGGCTTTCAGCGTTGTTAGGACCAACAGTGCTGTCTTCAGTATCTAGTCCGCCCCATTTCACTTTTTTTGCCTATAGAACACTCTACAGCGAACTATCGGAATGGGAAGTTGGGGTCGGGGGTGTAGCAATACCTGACGGTGTGAGATAGTATAGTCTTCCTCTAACCCCTTCTTTGTTATGTATCTAGATATCACGTGGAGCCCTCATGGTGTTTAGTTAACTTTTAGGTAAATATATTTCTTTAAGCCCTCTCCTTAGGTCACCGAGTCCCTTCTTCATAATTTGTTTTCACGAGGTATAAAATATATAATGTCTTTATATATATATACGTTGAAGTAAATGAAAAAATTGCGCTACAAATTATAAAAATATTTGTATTTTTATTTTTATAATGTATATACGTGGCGATAAAAATAATTAAAACTCAATACTTCATATATTTGGTGATTATTCTTTAGCTTCACGAATCAAAAAGAAATATTCGTTAACCCAATGAGAAGAAAGGTGTAATCCTATCTATAATATCCTGTATTTGTAACAATTCCTTCTGTGGTATTTCGACTGGTGTCTCAGTGTTATATGGGCGGAGCTACACCACATATCTGTCACCAGCTATGGCATCAATGGTGTGCGGGTATCGACGCTGAAAATACAAGGAAGGGATTCTAGAGTGGCCTGCAATGGTGAAGGTTAGACTTTGCTTTTGTGAGTATGCTGAACTAATAACTGAGATTGTTGGGATCAAAGCTATGGAGAATTTGGTATCGGTGCGACGGAGGATTTGGGATCAGGGCGATGGATTTGTTGTGATCAGGGCGATGACTTTGTTGGGATCGGGACGTTGACTTTGTTGGGATCGAGACGTTGACTTTGTTGGGATCAGAATGGTGGAGATTTTTGGATCAGGACGATGGATTTGTTGCGATCAGGGCGATGACTTTGTTGAGATCGGGACGTTGACTTTGTTGGGATCAGGATGGTGGAGATTTTTGGATCAGGACGATGGATTTGTTGTGATCAGGGCGACTTGGGCGACGCCCATACAAATGCTATGACCATTGACCCATCAACTGTGGTATAATGTATTTTCGGATTATAAAAATATATATGCCTGGTATTAATATTATTTACAGCTCGTTGTCCAGTTTTGTCTCAGCAACATTGAGGTGGTCAGGAATGTTAGCATATATTAGGTGGTCTAAATAGAATGTCGAGGAAACAAAGCCATATAGACTACCGTTACGCCACGTTTGAATACAGCGAATACAGTTTGAGTATATATAGTCGTCTGATTAGAGCGGTCGTCCAGCCTGGAATAAAAAACCAGGAGCAGCAATCTGACCTATATATTAGAGAAAATATTCAATGGTTTATAGAAACTTCAATAAAAATTAAAATAAAAAATCAATGATATACCAGTATTCTGCACTAACCGGCCACATATTTGATATGTCAGACATCTAATGTCATTAAAAAAATAGCACAAGAAAATATCAAAGATTACTACTGAAATTCCCAATGTCCAAAGATCACAATATCATCAACAGGAAAATTGAGTTAAGAGCAGAGTTACGATTTATTATATAAACAAATATATATTTCTACCATATCACAGCATTACTTCCTCCCTAATGTAATATCTCTGGAATTTGTAAAAAATTATGTTTACATATCCACTATCATATGGGAAATTTTAAAATTAAAACTCAAATGATAATGTTTAAATTTTTATTTTTTTAATATTTTGCTTTATAATGGTCACTATGCACTTCCGCGCGTGTGCAGGAAAACATTTGGTTTTCCTAAATATACTTTTTTATAGATTTGATAAGCCAGTGAAAGAGAGTCTTTGTTCGAAAAAGTTCGCTTGTTTTTTCACAATATAAATCTACTATGCATTTTATTCTTTTGAACTGACATATGTTACTTGGATGGAGAGTTGCTACTGATCACATCATTTGACTTCCCATGCCTATATCACGTGAGCATGCTGGGCCGCGTGTTCTCGAGAGCCAGCGAGATCGACATTGTTAGGCAGATGATATGAAAAATAGATGAATTAAAAGAATTCAGGCTTTCTTAAATGCAAGAATAAGACAAAGGTTGGCGTTTCAAGTGAATGGTTTGAATGAATAGCGATGATTACCTTAGAGGTATCTATGCGACAAAGTGTTTTGGTAATTGGAGAAGGAATTTGATGATTCGTTCTCATTGGTTGAGGGCTGCCGCTCTTTTATATATGGAGCAAGAATTTGAATATTTTTTGAGTGTGAAAGCTTGCAAAAAATAGGAACTTACCCTCTATATTTAATTTGTTTATTATTCCTTTGTCATCTGTTTTCACAAGTTGAATCTGGTTAGAAAATGTATAAAAATTGGATGAATTTTTTGTTGCCTTAAATACGAGATAATTAACTCGTTTCTATATATATCTAAAAATGTTTAATGTTTAATAAAATAATTTTATAAATCTGAGAGTTGTCTTCAAAAACGATCCAACAAATGGCTGCAGAGCGTGGTTATTAGAAAAAATAAATAAAGAAAAGAAAAAAATCTAATCTTCAAATTGTAAGTAAGAAAATATAATTCTAATTAATATTTAATACTAGCTTTGCAAAATTAAAATTTTACCAGATTATAGAAAAAAAAAAGGCAGATTCTTCCTCATTGCCGGTGGCTAGAATAGAACCATTAAATGGTACAAATTACCCAATATGGGCATTAAAGGTCGGGGTAATTCTACGTGCAAAAAAGTTATTTAAATGTGTGATTTCTGATCCCGAGCCTGATATTAAAGATAAATATATATGGGATACGTATAACGAAAAGAATGATGAAGCCTTTGGTATAATAATAACGACACTCTCAGACGAACAAGCTGGAATGTTTTTAGATGTAACTAAGGCAAAAAAGGTATGGGATGACCTAAAAAGGATCTATACGGGAAATCTCGAGAGAGAAGATAAAATTAAAGATGTAGGACTCGAACTCAAAAATATTAAAATGAATCATAGCGAATCGGTAGATCAATATTTAACTAGAGCCAAAAATATTGGAGCAAAGAGCTCATCGCTCGGACACCAAATATCCCAAAAAGAGCTAACCTACCATATTGTTCGAGGCATCCATCCAAAATTAGAGAAAATAAAAAAGGTACTTAGATACCGACGAGATATAACCCTCGAAGAAATACAACAGTCTCTCAAGGAGGAAGAAAACAGATTAAATTATAAAATGGATGAAATTCACACGGAGGAACAAGAACAGGCCTACAGAAGTAGAGATAGAAGGGGTTATCATCCAGACAAACAGAAAAAATGCTTTATTTGTGGCAAAAAGGGACATGTGGCCAAAGATTGTTGGTTTAGAAATAAGCGATCTCAAGAACAACAAAGAAATAGAAATGCAAAATCAAGTACGAATCATCATAAAAGCAATTTTAGAAATCGTACAAACCAAATATCAAGCACCCCTAAGGAAGTAGCATTCAATAGCTATATAGATGAAGGAAGCGATGTATCCACAGATAGTAATGGTGAGAAACGATCATGGTGTATTGATTCTGGATGCACAACACACTTATCACCACACCTTGATTGGATGTAAGATGTAGTGCCATATGAAAGTGAAATAGACTTGGCAGAAAAGGATAAAATTACTCACTCTACTGCTAAAGGTAATATCAGAGTGACTACTAGTACAGGCCAGGAATTTTCGAATGTACAGATTAGGGATGTTTTACATGTACTTAATCTGAGGTCGAACCTTATTTCTGTGTACGAACTCACAAAAAGGGGAAATACAATAATTTTTAATAATGAAGGAGCCAAAATTTACAATAAAGAAAACAACTTAATCGCCGAAGCCCAGATTAAAGACAGAATGTTTATAATGGAGGCAGGGTTAATAATTGATAATTCAAGAAACTCTGAGAATGCTATGGCCACAAGCGATACCTCTAATGACAAGATTAGTATCTGGCACAGAATATTTAATCATCTGAACCAAGCTTACACATGAAAGAGATGATCCAAGGAAATCTGGTGTATGGACTTGATATTAAATATAGGAATCTACCGGAATGTAAATCGTGTATAATGGGAAAAATGAGTAGAGAACCTTACAATCCTGTTACAGGGAATAATACCACTGAGCCACTTGAATTAATTCACATGGATCTGTGTGGTCCAATGGCTAATAAATCTTTGGGAGGATCAAGGTATTTCTTTGTTCTAGTGGATGACTTCAGCAGAAGGAATTTTGTCTATTTTCTAAAAACCAAAGATGAAACCTTTGATAGATTTAGAGATTTCAAGGCCAGAGTCGAAAATGAACTAAATTTAAAAATAAAGGATGTGCGAACTGATAATGGCACGGAGTTCATCAATGATAGATTTAAAGGTTTCCTAATAAAGAACGGAATTCACCACCAACTCACCACCACCTACTCGCCTCAAAGCAACGGGGTTGCGGAGAGAATAAACCGAACTCTAGTGGAAACAGCGCGAACACTATTGATCGACTCAATGTTACCAATGCCTTTCTGGGCAGAGGCTGTAGCTACGGCAGCTTATGTCAAGAATTGTACTCCGCATAAGTCGCTCAGACATGCTACGCCAATGGAAAAATGGAAACGGAGGAAGCCTTCTATTAGGCATTTAAGAATATTCGGCTGTTTAGTGTATTGACCCACTAATAGACGTAGAAACAAATTTTCGCCTAAAAGTCAAAAAGGCATCTTTATAGGTTATTCCTTAAGTAGAAAGGCTTACCGAGTCTATAACATATTTACTGGGAAAATAGAAGAAGTAAGATCAGTGAAATATATAGAAAATAAAAAAAGGAATTCATTATTCAAATAATCTCCGAAAAGACACGAATTATGGCGAGTTATTGTACAGAAATAAAAATAAAGAAAATATTGGCGAAATTATAACCTTAAAAGAATATGAAACGCTAATTAATAATGAAAGCGACGGTCTAGATATTAGACCAGGGACATCAAATGTAGACAATTCTTCGGATTCTAGACAAGAAAAACCTATCGAAGAAGGAAATGTAAAACCAGGTCGCAAGAAAGGAGATACCCAAAAGGTTTTGGAGGAAAGACATAGAGCAAAAATCAGGGAAAATGAAATTAAGTTGCAAGAACAAGGAGTTAGGCGTTCACAAAAGATAAAAGAAATGAATAAGGCGAACATAGTATTAGAAGAAAAATAATATGTTCCAGAAAATTATGAAGAGGCCATGAAATGCTAAAATAGGAATGAATGGATTGTTGCGATGAAGAAAGAATTGAAATCTATTAACGAACATGAAGTATGGACTTTAGTTCCTAGAGAAGAGAATATGAAGATAGTAAATAGCAAAAATGGGTTTACAGCATGAAGGGAAATTCAGGTATGGGCGATCCTAAAAGAAAAGCGAGATTAGTCGCCATTGGCGGTAACCAAAAATACGGCATCGACTATGAAGAATCCTTCTCACCAGTGATCAGAAAGGAAAGTCTTCGCATAATTGTTGCCTTAGCGGCACAGTTAAATTTGACCATAAAATCGTATGATGTAAAAACGGCATACCTTAACAGGGAGTTGAAGGAAACTATTTTTATGAAGCAACCAGAAGGATTTGTTAAAAAGGATGAAGAAGACAAAGTTTGCAAGCTGTTAAAAAGCATATATGGTCTTCCACAATCTGGACGCTGTTGGAATAAAAGAATCAACGAAAATTTGTCCGAATTAGGGATGATAAGATCTAGATACGACCCATGTGTGTATACTTTACAGAAGGGAAGAGAATTTGGAATTTTGGGTTTATATGTTGATGATCTCCTAATAGCCGGAACAGACCAGGCATTCAATGATAATTTAGCATTAGAAATAAGAAAATTTGTTGATTTAAAGAAAAAAAAGAAAACGAACCATTCATAGGTATAGAAATAAGGAGAACAGAACATGGTTACGATTTGTCACAAACCCATTACATTAATAAGATTTTAAGAATAATTGGACTCGAGGAATGCAACATCGTACAAACTCCAGGAGATCGAGATCAGAACTTTGATAAGTATAAAGACTCCAAGCCAGTAGACAAGACATTGTACCAAGAGATGATCGGGTCACTCGTGTATCTGGCAACGGGAACTCGTCCAGATATATCCTACAATGTGAGCAATTTATCGCAATATAATAACGATGTAAGAGAAGTGCATTTGACGGCAGTCAAAAGAATATATAGGTATCTGAAGGGAACCAGAGATAAACTTTTAAGATATAGGCCAACAGAAAATAATATTGGCGTTAGTACAGACGCGAGCTGGTGCTCAACAAAGGACGCAAAGTATTATTCAGGATACACAATTAAAATAGGAAAAAGCCTTCTCAACTGGTTAAGTAAAAAGCACACTTTAGTAGCTTTATCAACATGCGAGGCAGAGCTGATTTCCATATGCGAAGGAATCTGTGAAGTAAAATGGACTAAAGGACTAATAGAGGAATTGTCCAGAGATATTGATTTTCCGATTATTTTGAAAACTGATAGCCAATCTGCCATAAAATGGATCCAGTCCGAACAAGTAACTTCAAGGACAAAACACATAAATCGAAAATATATTTTTTTGTAAAAGAGGAAGTTCAAAGTGGAACAATAAACTTGGAATTCGTCCGGAGTGAGGAAATGGAAGATGATTTTTTAACAAATAATCTTCCAAAAGATAAACTAAGAAGGTGCATAGGCTCAATAGGACTTTTATAAAAGAAGCTTCCACACAGGGGAGGATTGAAGCAAGAATTTGAATATTCTTTGAGTGTGAAAGCTTGCAAAAAATAGGAACTTACCCTCTATCTTTAATTTGTTTATTCTTCCTTTGTCGTCTGTTTTCACAAGTTGAATCTGGTTAGAAAATGTATAAAAATTAGATGAATTTTTTGTTGCCTTAAATATGAGATAATTAACTCGTTTCTATATATATCTAAAAATGTTTAATGTTTGATAAAATAATTTTATAAATCTGAGAGTTGTCTTCAAAAACGATCCAACAATATAGAAGAGTATCGTACGTACACAAGACGTGTACTATAGATAAGTACACAAGATGGGTACTATAGAAAAACATGGAGAGCAGCAGCCCCCTTAACAGCCCCACCACGAGAAGGTAGAGAACATGGGACCGCCTGAAACACAAGGGGTTAGACACGTGGAGACTTCCCTCATTGAGCGCGAACCAGTTTCGAATGTTTGACACCCACTCTGATCTCCTTTATCGTACTTGGGGTTTATATGCCCGGTCGTACTCGACTGTGGCCAGATCATACGATGAGAGTCTGACACCACAGTCTTGCGTATATCGTGTGGCTGAACCCCGTTCCTCAGGGCTGAGGGGTCATTTTACTAATGCTTGACTCTCAGGAAGTATCTCCCTAATCTATAAGAGGGGTAGAGTATCTGCACGCAGGGAGTTATAAACTATCTACACTTACTCGAGACAGGGTTCCACCATTCAGGAACAGAAACACACAAAGCACAGCCTCCCTCTCTGTCTAACTATAAATACTTACTCGGTAGTCTGGGCTCCACCATTGAAGAATTGAAAACATCCATCACAACCTCCCTCTCTATCTAGCTATACATACTTGCTCGGTAGTCTGTGCTCCACCATTGAAGAAGTGAAAACACCCAACACACAGCCTCCTCACTCTCTAGCTATACATACTTACTCGGTAGTCTGGGCTCCACCATTTAAGAACTGAAAAAACAACATAGCCTCCCACTCTCTCTTACTACATATACTTACTCAGTAGTATGGGCTCCACCATTGAAATACTGAAAACACCCAACACACAACCTTCTCCCTCTCTAGCTATACATATTTACTCGGTAGTCTGTGCTCCTCCATTGAAGAACTGAAACACCCAACACAGCCTCCTCCCTCTCTAGCTTTACATAGTTACTCGGCAGTTTGGGCTCCACCGTTGAAGAACTGTAAACACACAACACACAGCCTCCTCCCTCTCTAGCTATACATAGTTGCTTGGTAGTCTGGGCTCCACCATTGAAGAACCGAAGCACCCAACACACAGCCTCCCCCCTCTCTATCTATACATACTTAATCAGTAGTCTGGGCTCCACCATTCAAGAACTGAAACCGCACAAAACAAACCTCCCTCTCTGTCTATCTACTATACCTACTCGGTATTCTGGGCTCCACCAATGAAGAGCTGGAGCACACAACACAGCCTCTATGCTTTCAGTCAAAGATAATAAACAGGCTTATATGCTTATGTATAAAACTATAAATTATTATAAAATATCATTTCAGATCCCAGAATCTTGATGTCAATACCATGGAAGCGATCTTCAGTTCGAATTCCCAAAAACGATATTTTGAACTCACAAGAGTTCCCAGCCACACGCGGCAAAATCCTATCGCTGACAATCCCATTTAACAGAGTTTGCTATGGCCCAATTAGAAATTAGGTTGGGAGCTATGGTAATTGTAGTAAGTCCTAGCCTGGATTTGTCCATTTGTCCAGTGTTTGTGTTTGTCATTTGTAAATTAAGTCGTAAATGTATTCTTCTTTGTAATGTTTACCTTCCGCCATCATTTGACGTCTCCCCTCTTCTAGATAAGATAAATTATAGCCTAAATTATTCTCTGAACTTTGACGAGGTATTTTTTTTTTTTTGCGGCGATCTTAATTTTGAATTTAAAATGTGGGCAGACAAACTTCTGCCACTCAGGCATCACTCAACTAAGAGAGATCTAGTTGAAAACTTGACCTGGGAGAAAAGCAACCGCTCTTCTTCCATCGACGTCACTTGTTGTAATTATGACCATGTAAATAGCGTTACAGATTGGCATCCTGAGTACCAGGAGTTGTCTGATCACAAACGCCTTGTCTTCAGCTTAAATATCGCTCCCTTTTCACAGGGCAACACCAGATTTAAATTGAATAAATTAAGCAAAATTTATTTAATATTTGGTCGCGCTGACGGATACATTTTTCGAGCATTTCAGCCAAAAATAGAAAAAAATTTTTTTTTTCAGAAAAGGTGCGTGACTTATCCTCTCTCGGCGATATAATTAATTTACTCAGCGAATAGGTTTTTAACACATGTCTAAACTTCATTCCATCCCGTCCCAGAAGTGATAAATACTTAAGGTCCATCTCCTGGAGGAAATCTGACTTGAATCCGTTCAAAAGGGCTACACAAAAAGTACAGCGAGTCTTCAAAAAGGCGCGCGGAGCCGTTAAACGTGTGCTGGAGGTCTTTTACAAGAGACGGAAGGCAAGATATTGCCTTGTAATGAGTCTGGATAGAAAAGAAACATGGAGAACAGCTTGCTCGCGTTGCGAAATCAGCCCTTGGGATCTAGGAATCTACAGTTTCATCGAGGGTAGTTTTAAGCACAAACCTCTTTCAGCTCACCCAATTGTCAGCGGTTTCACTGAAGGTCCGCGGAAATCACTTTGAATCACGTATTACAGTACTATTTCGGCCTCCTCCCGCCCGAACACAATGTTAGAACATAAAGATTTAAGCAAAGTCAACCCACGTTTTCTAATAACGACCTTTTGTTTACAAAAAAAACGAGTTGAAGTAAACGAAGTTGTTGTTGACAGCGAATAAGGTGCCATATCTTCTTCTGGTAGTGATGGCATGCCACCTATTCTTATAGTAAAACTAGTTAAACATTTTTGGAAGTTTTTCCTGAATAATTTCAACAAGTGTTGAACCAATGGCCACTTTCCATCTCCATGGAAGTTGGGGGACGTCTTTCTCGTTCTCAAGCGAGTGGGGAGGACATTGTTGCATCACACCGTCCAATCACGATGCTGCCTGGCTTGGGAAAGATCGTTGAGCGTCTTGTATTCGACAGGCTGTCGTGGATGGCCGATAGGATGTGTAAATCGCCTCCAAATTAGTTTGGATTTAAGCCTTGCAGATCTGTAGACAGCCGCACTCTCAAATTTAAAATCTATCACTCGGTCGATTAAAATCAGGATATCTTGTGTCTTCTACTTTCTTTTAATGTTAAAGGCGCTTTTGACAACGTTCTCCACTCTACTATCTTAAGAGCGTTGCACAAAAGCGTTTGTCCCATAATCATTTATCAGCTGATAAACTCGTTTACTGTTAGACTGCCTTTGAATGGTTGTACTGTGTCGAGACGAATTTCTAAAGGATCTCCCCAGGATTCATTTCTCGGCCCTTTCTTTTGGAATATTGTATTTGACTAACTCCTCACGCTGGACTACAGAAATAATGTTTTCCCGCAAGCCCACGCAAATTATCTGGTCGTGGTGGTATCGGGACGTCGACCTAGTAAACTTCCCGAGGCCCAAAACACCATATATATGATCCCTAGGTGATGCAGTTTGCATAAACCGAAACTCATGGTTCTCTTCAAACCACACACATGACTCCTTGTACCGCGCCGTGATCTGATTATCCACGGACGACAAATCCAATGGTGTGACTCAATTAAAGTACTTGGGGTGAGAATTGACCGACGTCTATCTTTTCACCAGCACGTAGTTGATGTCTGCGCCAAGGTCCGCGACATGCTGCCGCGTTTGACCGCAGCTGCTGATCTTAACTTTGGTTTTGGTTACCGCGCCTTGAGAACTCTGTATCTGAAAGTGGTTGTTCCTGTCATTGTCTAAGCTTCGGCGGTATGGTTTCCTAATCTTTCTCATCGATATTTAAATGTTCTACCGAGAGCTTAAAGGCCTTTCAGTTCAACCAGCAATGCTGCTCTTATCTCCCTCTCTAGAGTTCTTCCTCTCTATCTGGAAATCCCGACTAAATCTGAGCTATACTTCAAAAGTATGGATTGATTGAAGCCGCAGTTCCACTCGAACCTCCTCCGTTTTCACATCCTCTCACTTACCTCCCCCCTATTACTTCGCTCCCAGTTATATTTCTGTTCTTTTCTTTCCCGTGACATATTATACAGATGGTTCCAAACCCAGATATAGAGTTGGCGCCGGCGTGTACAGGATCTCTGGTCTCAATTGTATACCTGAAATGCGTGAATTTCTTTCCCCTTCGTCTCATTGTTATGATTTTCAGGCGGAATCCCTTAGATTGGTTGAAGCAATTGTAAAGTCAACCACTTTACCAGATTATCTAACTTTAGGATTCCTCCTTGACAACCTCTTAGTCGTGAAGTCAGTTCTGAACTCTCTGGTAATTACCTATTCAATAGAGCTCTGCTACTGATTTCTCGATTGATTCGCACCCGGCAAAGGTGCACCATACAATGGATCAAAGGTCACAGTAGGAACTTGGGTAAAAGGATGACCTAATGGACACATTAGCAACGCGGGGTGCGGAGTCTGCTAACTCGAGCTGCTACAAACTTGCTCCTTTGACGTTTGCGAGATCGGTAAACACGGGCGGGCGCGTGGAACATGGGAGAGCAGATTCCTCTCTCTAGCTCCTTCTATTCATACTAGCTTTGACCTTATTCCAATGAGTCTTTTAGACAAAAGGTATGAGTACATCGTCCCGTGCGAGTACATCGTGTTTGGCCTGCTATCGGGACACACGTGAACGGACAAATTCACCCACAAAATAGGCGTCATCGACGATCCTTCCTGCCCTTACAGGCCCTTGCGACGTTGACAGGGAAGAAACTGTCGCACATCGTGCTAGAGTGCAGCAGCCCTGATGCCCTTAGATTCCGCCTCTTCTCCATATGTGCAGTAGCATTGGTGTACACTCTGCGGTCACTCAGAGACTTTATTTTCAACAGGAGCACTTGGCGAGCTTGCCAGGAGTTCCTAAAGGCCTCGGATAGACTTAAGCCAAGCGTCCGCGCAGAGGATTCTGAACACCCGAGTGATTCGGATTCCTCACCTCATTGTTAACGCCGTTCATTAGCGGCCGCTGGTAGACGCAACTCTTGCATGTGTCGCTATTTAAAATCGGTTTCGCGACCTGCCCTGCGTATGTGTTCGCCCCTAACGCTGTCTCTGTAATCATACGTCAGAGGGCAAATAGTTTGGGAAAGAGATTCGACGGCGCGGACCGTTCGGGAAATCGACTTGTACAGCGATCCCTTT
>CP092871.1:50947494-50999560 GCA_030710605.1 Cordylochernes scorpioides
TACAGTATCATAAGGAACAAGTACTAGAGACTGATATTAGGTGCCTTTGTTGTCCAGAATATCAACAACAGAATAAACCAAACAATTGTACACTACAGTATCATAAGGCACAAGTACTATAGACTGATATTAGGTGCTTTTGTTGTTCAGAATATCAACAAAAGAATAAACCAAACAATTTTACACTACAGTATCATAAGGAACACGTACTAGAGACTGTTATTAGGTGCCTTTGTTGTCCAGAATATCAACAAAAGAAGAAACCAAACAATTGTACACTACAGTATCTTAAAGAACAAGTACTAGAGACTGATATTAGGTGCCTTTGTTGTCCAGAATATCAACAAAAGAATAAACCAAACAATTGTACACTACAGTATCATAAAGAACAAGTACTAGAAACTGATATTAGGTGCCTTTGTTGTCCAGAATATCAACAACAGAATAAACCAAACAATTGTACACTACAGTATCATAAGGAAGAAATACTAAAGACTGATATTAGGTGCCTTTGTTGTTCAGAAAATCAACAAAAGAATAAACCAAACAATTGTACACTACAGTATCATAAGGAACAAGTACTAGAGACTGATATTAGGCGCCTTTGTTGTCCAGAATATCAACAACAGAATAAACCAAACAATTGTACACTACAGTATCATAAGGAGCAAGTACTAGAGACTGATATTAGGTGTCTTTGTTGTCCAGAATATCAACAAAAGAATAAACCAAACAATTTTACACTACAGTATCATAGGGAACAAGTACTAGAGACTGATATTAGGTGCCTTTTTTGTCCAGAATATCAACAACGGAATAAACCAAACAATTGTACACTACAGTATCATAAGGAACAAGTACTATAGACTGACATTAGGTGCCTTTGTTGTTCAGAATATCAACAAAAGAATAAACCAAACAATTTTACACTACAGTATCATAAGGAACACGTACTAGAGACTGTTATTAGGTGCCTTTGTTGTCCAGAATATCAACAAAAGAAGAAACCAAACAATTGTACACTACAGTATCTTAAAGAACAAGTACTAGAGACTGATATTAGGTGCCTTTGTTGTCCAGAATATCAACAAAAGAATAAACCAAACAATTGTACACTACAGTATCATAAAGAACAAGTACTAGAAACTGATATTAGGTTACTTTGTTGTCCAGAATATCAACAACAGAATAAACCAAACAATTGTACACTACAGTATCATAAGGAAGAAATACTAGAGTCTGATATTAGGTGCCTTTGTTGTTCAGAAAATCAACAACAGAATAAACCAAACAATGGTACACTACAGTATCATAAGGTACAAGCACTAGAGACTGATATAAAGATCTCTTTGTTGTTCAGAAGCTAAACAACAGAATAAACCAAACAATGGAACAATACAATATCATAAGATACAAGCACTAGAGACTGTTGTAAAGATATCTTTGTTGTTCAGAAGCTCAACAACAGAATAAACCAAACAATGGTACACTACAGTACCATAAGGTACAAGTACTAAAGACTGATGGAAGGTACCTTTGTTGTTCAGATGCTAAACAACAGAATAAAACAAACAATGGAACACTATAGTTTCATAAAGTTCAAGCACTAAAGACTGATATTAGATGCCTTTGTTGTCCAGAATATCAACAACAGAATAAACCAAACAATTGTACACTACAGTATCATAAAGAACAAGTACTAGAGACTGATATTAGGTGCCTTTGTTGTCCAGAATATCAACAACAAAATAAACCAAACAATTGTTCACTACAGTATCATAAGGAACAAGTACTAGAGACTGATATTAGGTGCCTTTGTTGTCCAGAATATCAACAACAGAATAAACCAAACAATTGTACACTACAGTATCATAAGGAACAAGTACTATAGACTGATATTAGGTGCCTTTGTTGTTCAGAATATCAACAAAAGAATAAACCAAACAATTTTACACTACAGTATCATAAGGAACACGTACTAGAGACTGATATTAGGTGCCTTTGTTGTCCAGAATATCAACAAAAGAAGAAACCAAACAATTGTACACTACAGTATCTTAAAGAACAAGTACTAGAGACTGATATTAGGTGCCTTTGTTGTCCAGAATATCAACAAAAGAATAAACCAAACAATTGTACACTACAGTATCATAAGGAACAAGTACTAGAAACTGATATTAGGTGCCTTTGTTGTCCAAAATATCAACAACAGAATAAACTAAACAATTGTACACTACAGTATCATAAGGAAGAAATACTAGAGACTGATATTAGGTGCCTTTGTTGTTCAGAAAATCAACAACAGAATAAACCAAACAATGGTACACTACAGTATCATAAGGTACAAGCACTAGAGACTGATATAAAGATCTCTTTGTTGTTCAGAAGCTAAACAACAGAATAAACCAAACAATGGAACTATACAATATCATAAGATACAAGCACTAGAGACTGTTGTAAAGATATCTTTGTTGTTCAGAAGCTCAACAACAGAATAAACCAAACAATGGTACACTACAGTACCATAAGGTACAAGTACTAAAGACTGATGGAAGGTAGCTTTGTTGTTCAGAAGCTAAACAACAGAATAAAACAAACAAGGGAACACTATAGTATCATAAAGTTCAAGCACTAAAGACTGATATTAGATGCCTTTGATTTTAAAAAGCTCAACAATAGAATAAACCAAACAATGTTACACTACAGTATCATAAGGTACACGCACTAGAGACTGATGTGAGGTATATTTGTTGTTCAGAATCTAAACAACAGAATAAACCAAACAATGGTGCACTACAGTACCATAAGGTACAAGGACTAGAGACTGATATGAGATGCCTTTGTTGTTCAGAAGCTCAACAACAGAATAAACCAAACAATGGTATACTACAATATCATAAGATACTAGCACTAGAGACTGATGTAAGGTATCTTTGTTGTTCAGAAGCTAAACAACAGAATAAACCAAACAATGGAACAAGACAGTATCATAAGGTACAAGCACTAGAGCCTAATGCAAAGATATCTTTGTTGTTCAGAAGCTCAACAACAGAATAAACCAAACAATTGTACACTACAGTATCATAAGGTACAAGTTATTATTAGTATCATGCATTAATTACATTTATATACAAAGTCAATAAGTAGGCAAGAGATTTATGGCCTAGAATGTTCGAAATGTTCTCATTGGCTGGCGCCGGTATTCAGCGCTACGCAGCGGGTGGCCATATTATGTTTCCCACAGCTTGCGGCAAAGCAGCGGTCTGGTAACTCAGTACTCCCCTTCCCCAGTGGCGAAGACATGTGCATAAAGTGGTTAATTACAATATCTATATATCTTTATGTACATCATTAATGTAGGCAATAAATAATAACAAGGATAAATAGAGTCTATTACTCCTCAAATCTTGAAAGATTCTTGATTATTATTCTTCCTGATCTCGTCTTAGTTAGGTCGGTGCTGATCCTGTTCCTTGGAATTCTGTGTACTTCTTCACATCTGGTGGGTCAGGATCTTTTTTGGACGATGTAGAAGGCGTGGCTCTCGAAACGATCAGTCTTGCTGCAGGTGGATGTACTGAAGTTAGGTTATCAGAATCTGCCAATAAGTAAGCAGGTCTCAATAGATAAATCAATATAATCTCATTTCTTTCTTCACTTTGATTGTCTATTCTAGCAAGGATTGGAAAGGGTCTCTCATATGGTGGTTCCAGAGGTTTCTTCACCCGATCTGTCTTCATAAATACATGTGAGCATGTTTTCAGATCTTTATGGACAAATACTTCAGTCTTTTCAAATGGGGATTTTCACTCAAAGGTTTAAGTGAAGCATCCAGTTGAGTTTAAAATCATCAAATAAGTCGCCAGGTGGTCTGATGGTTTTTGCCATATACCTCTCGAGCCAAAGAATGGTTGATATTTTTGTGGATAGCAGCATGCAGGCCTAAGAGAACTGTTTCTAGCTTTTCTGTCCACTTAATATTATTGTGGGCATGAATGGCAGTTTTGAAGGTTCTATGAAGCCTTTCAATCTTTCTATTACACCCAGGGTAGTACGCCGTGGAATGGCGAAGTTTGATTCCTACAGCGTTGTGAAATCTTTGAAAAGTTGAGTAGTAAACTGCTTTCCTTAGCCTGATATTGATGAGGTGATTTCTGACGCTTTCGTCCCGAAATCCAAGAAGACTATTTCGTTCTCAGGGAGTTCACGAAATATACATCCTGTTATATAAAATAAATATAATTTGCATATATCCTGCGCGCACTGGGGTTAAAAAAAATAATTGACAACTAAATTAATGATTCAGAGTCAAAGTTGAGATTCAGAATAAATTATTGTATTTATTTATCTATTGAAACGGTCACACAAAGATAAGAAATAAAAAATAAATAAAACGGGGCAATAAGAATAAATTGGGAGAATATACATAAATATAACCTGTGTTTTAAAAATATATTATGAAAAGTTACATATCTTATTTGGTGCTTCAGTTTAATGGCTGGAAAATCCCTTCCACTAAAATCTTGAAAGACTACATTTTTGGACTAATTTCTCAGGAGCTCTGTTTGACTCCCCACTGCTCTCTCTTCCTAGTCTCTCTTATTTTTCTTATCGTCTTCCTCAAAAAGTGCGCCTAAAATTATTTTAACAAAGTAAAAAAATTAAAAATTCTATAATATTCCAAATTTAAAAAAATAAAAAAAAATTTGAAAATTAAAAAATTATAATTAAATGTTATTATTCAAAATATTATTTCAATTAACGAATATTATTTGAAAATATTAAAACAAATTAGCTGCTTATGTTAAGTCGTATTTGTACATGTCGAAATACATTGTATTGGTAACTAATTGATAAACTAGACTCGCCAAAACTCGCCACGGCAAAAACACAAATAAAAAGAATTACAAAAAATATATGATTAATATAAACACCTAAATGTTAACACACTTTCAAGTTTGGAAATTTATTTTAGTATATCAAATCCTTCTATGTAAAGTTCCACCTCCATATTATTACATGGTACCAAGGGTAAACCTCAAAGTGGGTTAACAAAATTTTTTTTCTTAATGCAACAATATTATTGGATTAATTTCTATAATGATAAAGTGTATAATCATCACCTTTACGAATTTGAATGACACATACACTTCATTCCAATACACTTTATAGGAATTTACAAACATGTTGGACCTTTAGATATCTGACCAAAGTGAAAAACACATCAAACATGGTACATACAAACACAGATTTTGATTCCCAATGGGGTGTGTATGTTCAACACATATATCCATAACATTGTATGTCTAGTCTGGTATAAAACACAAAAGAAAATACAAATTGATAAATGAAATCATACCAGATTTTATTATAACTTAAACTCTCTATATTTTGGTATAAAAAGGGGGGATTATATGCAGGATAAAAGGTACTTTCCTAGTAAACGTTTCTTTACTTCTAATTCCATTGAAATATGAAAAGAAAATCTTCTATTTGCTATATATACGATATAGTAGAGATTGCAGCCAAAAAAATATATAACCTATTAAATACTATATGTGTCTTCTATCCTATAAACGAGCCTTTTGGCCCACACAGAAAAATGTTTATAGGGTAAAGTAAACTTACCATTTTGTCTATTCTTCTACTCACCATCCTAGGCCATTTCCCTCGACTCGATTTTCGACCTCTATTCCCCTCGGCTCTTCGGTTCTAACTGACTAAAAAATTTTAAAAATCGCGTCCCTCCCAAAATTTATCATCTTCTTTTTACAGAGTAAAAAGAAAAGTAATTTAATTTCGCATAATATATTCTAAAATAAAAATAAAAAATTATTCTTTGGAATAAAAGTAAATTTAAAATAATAATAAAAAATAATAAAATGTATCAGGTCGATTCCTTGAGATTTTAATTTAGTAATTTCTTCTAAAATTTTTTTATATTGCTATCCTTAAAATAAAAATATCTAATCTATCTTGAATATATATATAATTGATTTTATTCTTTGGAATAAAAAAATTATTTTAAAATTTCGAAGTGGTAATAAAATTTTAGACCTTTCATCTTGCATATAAAGGAAGGGATTGGTTATAAACATATATTACATATGTACATTCTGTACATTCTCCATCTGGGCCTTTCTTCAGCGGGCTTCGGGATACAAGCCCAGAGCTAATCCAAGTTCTCCATCTGGACAACAAACACTTCGACGAGACACTGTACATATATGATGTAAAATGTTTACATCATTGTTGGGTTTGTTTTGTGAAAAATGGCCCAACAATTCCTCCCTTGCCAGAGTGAAAAAATGTGTTTTATTCCAATTCAGATCTGCTCATGACATATGATAAATATGATTTTTAGGAATAAAATATATTTTTTACGATATACCAGTATGGGCAATTACTGACACTCAGGCAAAGGGGAAAAAACAAACAGGCGAGGGTACTTAGAACAGGTTATCTTATGGTAGCATTATAAGAAATTTTACCCTACCATTTAGTGGGCAATATACTCAGCCCGTTTTCACTGCCTGTATTCCGGGGAATTTGGTCTAGCTGTGAAGTGGCTCCATACATTCCCTGCAGCAGTCCTTATAGGGGGAAAATGGGGAAGTGTTCTATGCCCAAGTTCTGTACAAACAGATATTTAGGCCATTCCAGATAAAACATAGTTATATGGGCGCCAAGGAATTGTGGGTGTTAACGTAGATATGTACAATTCCTAAAACATATCTTATAAATTCTTTATTAACTATAAGCAATGAGGTACATGAGGTAATGATAGAATATGAATGACAAAAAAATGATTATATAAGGTTATATAAGGCAAAAAATTAAAGTGGTATATAAGATTAAATAATAATAACAGTATGATAAATAACGAGGGGAATGATATATGCCAAAAAAATGATTGAATATGATATATATAGAAAAGAAATGACGTTGATATAGAAGATATACAATGATAAACAAACAAAAAAATATATATGCTGTGGTTTAAATTTTCATTCAGTGCATTTGTCTGAAGATGGTAACAACACTGTTATTGAAATGTCACACACTATTTATTTATTTGGGTCTGGTCCCGTTATCTTGTGTTTATAATTTATAATCCAAATTGTGCCTTATCTATATATATATACATCAATATAATAAAAAATATATATACATGGTAATGGTGTATTAAATGAATAAATACTATATCAGGAGAATAAATATGCAATGGGAGTCATGGGTATTTATGAGTATCTTAAAATATACATACACTAATTAAAAGTTTGATCTCACTAATTTGTCACTGGGAGTGTGTGTCTGGCGTGTTCTCCGCCTCTCTCAACCATGATGTTAGTCAAATAGAAAAAGAAATCCTAGTAGTCAATGATTCTCTAAATCAGAATATTCCAAATTCACCTTATCTAGGGTGACAACCTTACTTCTCTATGTTTTTAGTTGATCACTGTTGTCAACCACTATTATCCCATTGTTCAATTTATCTATAGAATGTGTACTTATATATTTAAACTAATAAAATCACTCTAATAAATATATATTGTTATACTCAAAGAGGATAAATTCTGGTGACTAACAACCTATGTCTTACTTCTATCTTATGATATATCTTCTCACACTTGACTTCTTAATATATCTTCAGTATTTGATCTTTTGTTCTAAAAACCTTACTGTTCTGGGCTACTTCTCAGCCCAAAAAAAAAAAGATATTCAATCTTTCCTTAAATTTCCTCCTTCTTCAAAACTGGAATACTGGCCTGTTCTGGCAATCTGCTCTGAAGTTCGTTTTTGTTGTCCTACTAATTTAAAAATCATCTTATCATAGAATGAGTTACTTTCATTTAAAAAATCTACTCACTAAATGGTATTTAGACTTGAACTCATTCTAACTAAACGTATGGCAGACAATAGTCTTTACTAGGTGATTACCTTTGCTAGCCTGGGGCGATAAAAACACAAAGAATCTGGACAGTCCATCTGTCACCTTGTTATCTGGCACCTAAATTCGTAGACGGAATCGCCTCGTCTAATCGTAACTTGCCTCTTATTTGCTCGCATTGTTAACTTTCATTAGAAACACCCTTTGGACTTTGACTTAGAAACAAGGAATTATAGAGCATCCAATTTACCCACCGCATGTTCCAAGTTTGTCTATAGAGGATTGGTTCCAAGCTGCGCAATATATAGAAGAGCATCTTGTTGGGAGAATCTTAATAATTATTTTCTATTATAAGTAAAAAACTTCTTTATTGAAGACACTAATTACAATGAAGTCAAATTACTATAAAAAGAGTTTTAGAAACTCATACATCTCCACACAGATTCTCAACCACTCTCACTCAAAGAAAATACCTATATATATACACATAATCTACACCACAGAATAAAATAATCCACAGATTAATATAATCATAGAATGAAAAATGAACATTTTAAATTATAAATTTCAACAAATCTCCCCTTCAAATTTTCAATTTTCATTCCTCAAAAAGTAACTCCACCACTTAGGCAGTTCTTAATCTTGACAGCATCCACACTCTTGGTGAGATGGTCCGCTTTCATTTCTTCGGATGGGACATGCAAAACTTTAATTTCTTCATCTTCCACAATTTGTCTTATGAAGTGACACTTTCCATTCAAGTACTTCGTACTTGCTTTCATATTTTTTGACTTAATCATTGAAATAGCATTCTGGCTGTCACAATAAACAGTAATTCGATCTTTCAAATCAATTTTTATTTCTCCAATGATGTTACGTGTCCAAATCAATTCTTTAATTCCTTCAGATAAGGCTTCTAATTCACTCTCTGCAGTTAACAAAGGCAACATTTCTTTGTTTATTACTTTTCCAATTAAGTAAGTTGTTTCCCATTTCTATAACAAAACCAGAATACGATCTCGCATCAGCTGTTCTGTCCCAACTCGCATCAGTATAAGTCACAATACTTGAATCTCCCCTAGAATAAATCAATTCATAATTCATAGTTCCCTTCAAATATCTTAATATCCTCTTCAATCCATTCATGTGAACCTCTCTAGGATCTTTATTAAATCTACTCATATTGCTTATAGCATAACAAATGTCCGGTCTAGTTCTAGTTGCTATGTAAATCAACCTTCCAACAATTTCTTGATAGTAATTTTGATCAATCGATTTACTATTTTCAAATAAATCATAATTTGTAGAAATGCATAACGGAGTTTTCGAAGGATTGCAATCACGTAAATTATAGGTTTCCAATATTTCTTCAATATATTTCTTTTGATTTATAAAAATACTATCATCCCTATATTCAAATTCCATTCCTAGAAAGTTTTTTGCAGCTCCTAAATCCGTGATATCTATCTCTCTTTTTATCCTTCTCCAAATATTTTCCTCAAAATCGTCACCAGATCCTACACTTAGTATGTCATCCACATGAATTCCCAGATATAAGAAATGATTTCTAAAATTGCAATAATATAAACATGGATCATTCGCAGATTGTTTCATTCCTGCATTGGTTAATAATTCATCTAATTTCTTATTCCACATTCTACTCGCTTGTTTAAGGCCATAAATACTTTTCATTAGATAACAAATCTTGTTGTTTCCCTTTTCATATCCAGGAGGTTGAAGCATAAATATTTCCTCCTCCAAATCACCATATAAAAAAGCTGTTTGAACGTCCTTTTGCTGAGGAATAACTTTTTTCATTGCAGCTATTTTTATTAGAATTCTTATGGTCTCAGGTCTTATTGTTGGAGAATAAATTTTTCGTGGTAATCACTACCCAATATTTGATCATATCCAGTAGCTACTAGCCTCGCTTTGAAGTTTTTAATTGATCCATCACTATTTTTCTTAATTGAAAAAATCCACCTACTTTTGATCAATTTTTTATCTTTAGGCCTATCTATCAATCTCCAAACTTTTAACTTATTAATCCTTTGCATCTCATCTTCCATGGCTTTAATCCATTGTTTTCTATCATCAGAATTCAGTGCTTCTTGGTAACCCCTCGGACATTTAATTTCAAAAGTTCTATCAGAAACATTTTCCTTATTCTTTATTAGTCTTAATCTTTCAGATCTTCTCACACCCTTTTTTATAAGTTCTTCTTCCTCTGTTTCTCTCAAACGAAGATCTCGTTCTTCTCTCTTTTCTCTCGTCATTCCTGGTTCTGGTCCTCTTCTATGTGGAGTAATTATTTCATCAAGAGGTATTTCCTCTATTTCACTCAAATCTATATCATTTTCATCTTGAGGAATATGCTCATCATCGATGTTAAAATTTTCTACTTGGTCTTCTCTATTACCACCATAGTCTTCATTCCCGTGAGAAATCAAATTTTGGTCTTCTCTACAAAAAAAGAAAAGTTCATTTTTATCAAGATTTCTACCTCTATTATTCATTAAATAATATCCTAACTTAGCTTCATTAAATTTAACGTCTGATACTTCATGAATTTCATCCATTTCCGGTAAATATATTCTATAGCCTTTTCTTATCATACTATAGCCCATCATGATCCCTTTATGAGCTTTTGGTTCCATCTTCTTTCTCTTTTCTTTTCTAATATGAACATAAGCTTCGCTTCCGAACCTTTTTAAGTAAACAATGTTTGGTTTCCATCCCTTGTATATCTCGAAAGGAGTTGTATTCATTTCTTTGATTTTAATTCTATTATTTATATGAACAGCCACCTTAACACTTTCGCTCCAAAATTTTAAAGGTAATTTAGAATCAATTAGCATGGTTCTAGCTGACTCAACTATGGTTCTATTGAATCTTTCGGCTTTTCCATTGCTTTCAGGAGTATAAGCTGTAGTAAATTCTTGTTTGATGCCCTTACTAGATAACCACCTCTTGAAATAATTTGAAATATACTCTCCACCATTATCATTTCGAATTCTCTTTACTTTCCTGCCAGTCTGTCTTTCTTCTTGGATAATCAAATTTATTATGGAATCTGCTGTTTGAGATTTATTAGCAATTGGTATAACGAAAGTAAAATTACTATAATCATCAACAATAGGGATAAAATACCTATATCCAAAAGAATCATTTAAAGGTCCAACTATGTCGGTATGCCATAGATCCAAAATATCTTCAGATTGTTTATATTGTATACTTTTGTAAGATTTTCTATGAATTTTTCCTAATGTACAAGATTCGCAATTCGCTTTGTTATTATGTAAATTTTTTAATCCTATTACAGTTGAATTATCATACATTTCTTTCAATTTCTGAAAATTTACATGAGCAAGTCTTTGATGCCATAGCATATCATCTACTTCTGCTTTTCTAGCTATTTCCATATTTAGGATTCCTTCAACTTCAAATTTATCACCATTTCTCCTTGCCTCATATAAAATCTCACCATCTTTACCTATTACCTCAGCTTTATATTTACTAAATAATACACTTAAATCATGATCCACTATTTTTGCAACCGATAATAAACCTTCTCTCAAATCAGGCACATGCAAAACATTTTCAAATTTAATGAATCCCTCATCTACATTCGACTTCATTCTTATAGCTCCAATTCCCGATGATTTCATCACTGCACCCTTCTCAGCTGTTGCTATAATTCTCTCCTCCTCTTCATACTCTATAAAGAATTCCATCCCACTAACCATATGGCTAGAGGCTCCAGAATCCATTGTCCATCTAATTTTTTCATCCCCTTGATCTTCCTCTTCGTAATTGTCTTCATTCGCCTCCATCACATGACCCGTAGATTCTCTATAATTTTTCCTGTCTACTCCTCTCCTAGGCCCACTATAATCATACTTTGCATGACTTTCATTTCTATACCTTCTACATATTTCTGATTTATGACCAAATCCTCCACATTTAAAACATTTCATCTTGCCTCTGCACTCTCTAGAAATGTGTCCCATCTTTCCACAGTTGAAACATTTGATAGCAAAATTTCGTCTTCCCGTTCGGCCCTCTCTAGCTTTAGATGCTATTTCTGTTTGCCGTTTTTCTTCTTTTCTAAGTTTTAATTTTTCTTCTGTTTCCCTCAGGATTTGTCTTATAGTGTTCATATTATTTTGCCTGTCTGATTTTATAATTTTTATGTCAAAATCAAATTCAACTCTCAACCCTTCCAAAACGAAGCAAATTAACTCTCTATCTTTAATCTCATCTCCTGCTTGAATGCTGTTGCTCTTTATAATCATTGCTCTATTTAAGTAGTCATCCACCGTTTCATCTTCGTTCATTTTCAATTTTGACAATTCTATTCTATTTTTCATCTGTAAGTCTTCATTTTTAGATGCCATTTCTTCTCCAATTATATTCCATAATTTCTTGGCACTTTTTTCGCTCGAGTATTTCAGCACTTGAGTGTCATTCATTGTTCTATTCATCAAATTTCTTGCAATGGCATTGTCGTCATCCCAGTCTTCCCAGATTTTCATCTTTTCATCAAATTTCTTGTCTGTTTCTATTGGCTTTTCCACTTCTTCTCCTTCTATAATTCTTCTCCATAATTTTAATCCCCGTAATTCACTTTCAATTCGATTTGCCCAGATCAAGTAGTTTTTGTCTGAAAGTTTTTCTATTGGAGATAAATTAAAATTTTGCATCTTTTCTTTTTTCTAAAAATTTTTCAATTAATCTTGATTTGCATAAATTTAAATTCAACCGCTCTCTGCTACCAATTGTTGGGAGAATCTTAATAATTATTTTCTATTATAAGTAAAAAACTTCTTTATTGAAGACACTAATTACAATGAAGTCAAATTACTATAAAAAGAGTTTTAGAAACTCATACGTCTCCACACAGATTCTCAACCACTCTCACTCAAAGAAAATACCTATATATATACACATAATCTACACCACAGAATAAAATAATCCACAGATTAATATAATCATAGAATGAAAAATGAACATTTTAAATTATAAATATCAACACATCTAACATGCCAATTTCTCCCAACCTCCCGTCTGAATCACCCTAATCCCAGCCACGCTTAAAGCGTCGAAAACTACGATGTCAGATCGGTTACCCGAGGTTTGTCGCTATGCCCCTGGCTCTACGACATTGGCAACTAAATCCCCCACCTAGCACAAAGTTCACCTGATACCTCTCCGTTCCCTCTCATGAGGAGAAGATTTGTAGGCTTTTTGGTCTGATCATAACCTCCCGCAATCTTCCAGTCTGAGAATCGAGACATGATCATTATCTACGACCCTTAGAATTCTAGTTGATTATAATGAAATAAAGTAATTATTTATGCAAATAAAAATTATACTTATACTCCTTTAAAAGGAGGCCTAACAAAAAGGAGCGGATATCTTCCTATTAATAGAGTTGTAAGTCCTGTGAGGCTACCGATCCTAACAAATAAAGAAATCAAAATTAAAAATCGAACCTATCAAATTCCCTAACACTATTTTAATGTACCTTTGGTCTAACAGTATAATTGTTTTTAACCTTTTACACATTCATTAAACCAATCCATTCATACACCCTCCCCCCCATCATTCACGGCTTGCATACAAACTAAAGTTAAAAGCTGCTACGCAAGCCAAAGTACTATAATTAATATTATCAATAGACCCTAATAATAATAAAATCTTTCAGGACAAATGCGAAATCAAATACATAATTAACAAATTAAAACAAATTGGGGACTAAAGCCCTAGTTTACTCAGATAAAATGCCTCATACAAACTCTATATATAATATTTATACTTAAACAAATTAATAAAATTGATTGTCAACAATCAAAATACTGAAATCTAACCTATCATTAAAATTGTGCATCTAACGGTTTGAAATTCTTCTTCTTGTCTTGACACTTGGTGACTAAACAAAATGAGTCATCAACACTAGCACTCAAATTGGAGCGAATTGAACTTCAAGCATTTACCTCATTGCCATGTAGGATAAAATCCCAAGTGTTTGCCAACCTTACTTCCTGTCCAAGGTTATTGGCGTCTTCCTTTCCCTGCTCTTCAGCTAAACTCTTCCCCGATACTGGATTCATAGGGCTTTTAATACCCAACCCGCTTTGGAGTTTAACAACAGAGGTCACTTATTACCCTACTTATCAACTCTTAGATCACAACTGCCCTATACACTCTCATTAGAAATTCTCCTTGGACTGCACTCTGGACACAAGGGATTATAGGGTGTCAATATACCCAACGCATGTTCCAAGCCTGCCCATAGGGAATTGGTTACAAGCACAGCAGTTATCTAGTGCATCTAAGTCCCCTTACCTATATTTAAAGTTGAACCAGAGTTCAGATATTATTTACCTCAAATAAAAAAAATAAAAATAAACTGTTGAACTCACTTCAATCTTAAATCACATTCTGATACTAATACAGAATTGTTGCTTAAAAAAAACTGAAACCTCTTTAAAATCACATTCTAACACTAAAACAAAATGTAGCTTAAAAAAACTGTAAACACTTAAAAAATCACATTCTAACACCAAAACAAAATTGTAGCTTAAAAAGAAGAAAACTGAAAACTCTTTAAAATCACATTCCAACACTAAAACAAGTTTTTAACTTAAAAAAAAAACTGAAAACTCTTTAAAGGAAAAATTATGGATTTTCAAAAAGGAGATTACATATTTGTTATTTAATATAACCTAACATAATAATTAATATGGACTTATACATATAAATTAGTGCATACAGTTACTGAACTTCAGACAAATCAGCTTATACAAACTCTCAGTGCATATTTTGTGCTATTTACAAATATTGGCCTCTAGGCTAAAAACAATTTATCTATTAAAACACTAAATGATGAAGAGTCAAAATTGTTCTATCATGGTAATAGTAGAGTTAACAACTACTCTTTAAACGTTAATCACACCTTCTCCTATCATCTTCCTACTGTCTTTCTATCAACCTTTACCTTCTATTTATAAACTCTTTATCAACTTTCCATCAATTCTTTCTATCGATTTCCACTTTTTTTTTCATCACCCCCTTTCTTTTTTATCACCTTCTTCTTATTTTCTATCATTTATCTATGATTCTTTCGTCGCTTTCGACATCCTTCAACACCTTTCTCGCATCTCTCTTCCATCGCTTTCAACACCTTTCAACACTCTTTCATCACTTTTCAACACTTTTCATCACCTTTCCATCCTTTCTTTCTGTCGATTTCCACCTTTTTCATCCATTTTCATATCCTTACATCTCTTTCTTCGTTTTCCATCGCTTTCAACACCTTTCAACATCTCTCATCCTTTTTATAGTTTTCAACACCTCTTCATCCTTTTCAACATCTTTCAACACCTTTCAACACTTTTCAACACCTCTTTAACACCTTTTCATCTCTATTCATTGCTTTCAACACCTTTCAACACACCTCTTTCCATCTCTTCTAACACCTTTCAAAACTTTTTCATCACTTTTCAACACTTTTCATCACCTTTCCATACTTTCTTTCTGTCGATTTCCAACTTTTTCATCCTTTTTCATATCCTTACATCTCTTTCTCCGTTTTCCATCGCTTTCAACACCTTTCAACATCTCTCATCCTTTTTATCGCTTTCAACACCTCTTCATCCCTTTCAACATCTTTCAACACCTTTTCATCACTCCTCAACACTTCTCATCTCTTTTTATCTCTTTTTATCTCTTTCAACATCTTTCAACACCTTTCAACACCTCTTTAACACCTTTTCATCTCTATTCATTGCTTTCAACACCTTTCAACACACCTCTTTTCATCTCTTTTAACACCTTTCAACACTTTTTCATCCCTCTGGAGTTTCCTCGAAACCCGTCATCGGGAACGAATCCCGATATTACGCCAGTCCACTTTGATATCTCAGGAGTCCTTTCTGGGAATCTACTCCTCCCCTGCCACTTCTTATCAAGGCTAACGACCTACCCTCCTGTCTGAAAGGAGGAAATTTCCTCTTATTCTGTCTCCCCTTGACCTCCCCCTTTCAGGAGATAAGCCTGTCTCGACGGTCTTAGAAATCCTGTCTGAGCTGGTCAGTAAACACTTTACTGTTGTCATTTGAAATTGATAAATCAATCTTCTTTAGTACTGTCTCCCACTAAACGAGATAGGGTAACTTCATAATGGCAAAACAGAGATATATATGTACAAAAGTCGGTTGTCTTACAACTTTGCTGAACAGTATTCCCTTCAAGAATTTATGCAAGCTTTTTACAGAATTGTAGGTTCTAGATGCTAACTATAACTTGGTATAATCTTATAAATATTGTACGCTGGTTGAATCAGACTATGCAATTCCCCTCGTTCCAAAAAAAAGAAATCCTTAACATTGTTGACAACTCTTAACTCACAGGATAGTAGCTCGTAGGACTAAGTCGCTTGTCTAAGACATATTCACGCGGGTGAATGAAGCCCTTCTAGTAGGTCATAGGTGTCCATCTGGGAACAGTTGATCTAGATAAATTTTATTGTCTTTATTGCCATGCGTCTTTACGTTATGCTACAGGAGATGTCGCTCCAAAGGACCTTAACATTAGGGTTAAAACTCGTTGCCCTTTTCAGAATGAAGTGGTTTTCAAAACATTGACGTGGAAAGAATCGTATATTTGACCAGTGTATATTGTTGAACTTGTACTATGTCGTCATTCTTATCATCACCCAGATACTTTGGGGTGTTACTTGGTCTCTTGGTTGTTACACGCGAATCCCGTCCGATATTCAATGAGTACCAATGGTGATCTTTGTCACGTCTAGGAGGCCATCCCTTATGCCACCAAATCAACTTTCTCCCGACTTATAATACCGTTCTCATCGCGGTAATTGAAATTAACTGAATTCAAGGAGGAATCTTAATCTTGTATATCTTCGTTAATCTTATTAGTTCAACTGTCTTCTCTATTCCCTTTTAATACACTGGCCTGACACACTACACTTCCCCTAATCAGCAGCAAGTTCGATCAATCCCAATGAGAAGGCCACTCTAAGGCGTCAGCTCCTTGTTAAACTCATGCATGGTTCCAAAAAAAACATATATATTTCAAAGTGGTATCTGCTCCCACTTAGTTAGTAACCAATATGGGATCTTTCTATTTCATTTATTCAACTGTTATTAGTTGGATCACTGTAATCCTTTCTCATCTTCACTCCCAGACTCCCGCGCAAACATTGTCTTTGACGTGACTAATTCCTCAAAGTTCTGCTTATTGAACACCCTGTTAGTTAGAGTTGTCTTAATTAATCACTGGAGTTATCTGCGATGAGTGGATTGAGTCTCTCCCTATTTAGATTTCCACTCTAACTCCAGGATCTAGACTGCTCAGATTCTCCACACAAAAAAAAACTATGCCTAAAACACTATTGTCGCGGAGAGAAACCACACGTCTGATTCACGAGCATAATTAAAGCTCGCCTCTATAAAACAAGATAATTATAAGAAATCTGTAAATTCATATAATGAATCAGCATCGTTGAAATATTTTGATCGTCTTCTCCTAGGGGAAGTAGGTTTTATTTTAAAAAATGCTCAAATTCACACCATTAGAATACCCATGACTTTTGTCGATATATATTCTCATACATATATCATGACAAAGCAATTCTTTCCCGTTAGTGTTGAAACAAACACTCAAAACTCTTCTTGTATGATTTCTAGGGAATTCTCATTGAACTAATAACCACACCTGTGCCAAATTAGAGCAAAAGAAAAGACTAAATATATACGGGCTTAAATTTCATGGCATCTGATCAGACCTTCTGCTGGTGATTATTTATTTTATTAGATGCTAATAATGATGCCTTTATTTGTCCTTATCTAAGGAAAGGTGTTTCAGGAAAGGGGATAGAATCGTTGGAAATTTCATCTAAAAAAAAAAACTAAATTCTTCTTATTTATGACATACCGAGGTGGCTTCTTATTATTGTCTATGGGATATTTCGGATTCAAGAGGAAAGGGGAATTATTTAACGTCCTTAATCTTATATAAAGTTGGAGGCAACATGGATTGAAAGTCGATCGCCTGGAGCGTCCCATCAGGCGCCATCTTGAAATTTTATCGTGATTGTACCGTCACGCAAATATCTATATTGTAATTTGCACCAGAAAGGGATGTAAAAAGGTGACGAAATTCAACACTTGAAGGATTATATTAACTAGGAAGACAATCCGGGTTTTTTTTTATCGTGATACTGGTATGCAAAATGTTTGCAATAAAAAAAAATGTTGCTATAATCTAAATATATAATTAAATATTAGGCGGAATTTGCTCACAAGTGCCAAAGAAATAAAGGCCCAGTAAATATCATGAATTCAGTTGACCTATTTTAATCTAAATACTTTAAAAGGGAAGCGAATAGAGAGGCAACGAAATTAAACATTTGTTCTGGGGGTATACACCCTTCGAGTCAACAAAAAATTGAGATAATAAGTCACTTTCATAATAATCTAAAATGCGATATGCAAATATTTGTGATAAATAGATAAATAATTGAGGGATAAATCACGATATGTGTTACTGGGATATATAAAATAAAAGAATAGTCTTAAAGATGATGTGCGAATTATATGTATAATATTCAATAACTTCTCAAAGTTTAAAAATGTTATTTATGTAGACATTCTATCGTTTATAACTAAAAGAATAGACTAAATATGAGGGTGGTCCCTATGCATATCATATCCGTACAATAGAAAATGAATAAAAATTGCAAAATATACTTGTCTAAGTGCGAAGGAGGTTAAGTTAAAAATAATGCATATTCATTAAACGCTAGTAAAATATATAAATAAATGAATACTGCTGTATCACTTAATGATTAAAATGGGTATGACTTTAGAAACATTCTGGTAAACCAATATATAATGGAAATAAGTGGATTACAAATTCAAATAAACTAAGCTAGAAGGTCCATGGATAAGTAAGACTAAATAAATACAATTATGAATCAAAGCAGACATTTATGTCTGAACATTATATTCATATAATGACAAAATTACGCAAATACTTTGAGGTATATATAGTGATTCGAAAAAAAAAAAGAAAATATTGTATGGCGTATACATTTTAAAAGAGATAGCAGAAAAGCTCCGAAATTACGCTTATCCTAGTAAAACTAAGTATCCTCTTGATAACATAAAATTAAAAAAAATAAACAATTGGATTATCAGGAAAAAAGAATTTAAGTAATATATGCTTAAATATGCCTAGCGAAATCATTCAGACGAATAAAATTGAATTAAAAAAAAATATATATATATATATATATAGAATCATTATACTTTGGTATAATCTAAAATAAAATTATATGGCCTATACATTTTAAAAGAGATAGCAGGAAAGTTTAAAAGAGGATGAAATATTTTAAGAGTGAAAGCGTCTGCGAGAGGCAGAGGGAGTAAACCCACCTTTCTGTTCGGAAGCCAGATACCAACTGACCCTATTGGCCATCGCCAGTTCCCGCCTAGAGTCTTCACATGTGTTGTTTTTCTCAAGCCCAGCTATTTTCGTTCCCTCACAGATGTGGCCCCCTTTTTCCCAGAGCGTCCCTAGGGCTCTAAATCTGGATTTTGTGGGAAGCTCTGAAGTGTGGGAAAACATTGTTCTAAGCCTAACTTCATGTCCCAATATTTCAAGATCTATATAAAAGGAGGAATTATTTATTTAACACTTGAAATTAGAATTAAAATATGACCTACACACTAAAGCATAAAATATATCTTTACTCGTGAAATTGCAAAGTTAAAATAACGTATACACTAAAGCGTAAAATATTTATTTAACACGTGAAATTAAAATAAAAATAAGGTACACACTAAAGCAATTAAATATGTCTTTAACACGTGAAATTGAGAAGCTAAAATAACGCATATACTAAAGCATAAATATTTCTTTAACACTTGAATTTTGAATTAAAATAAGGTACACACTAAAGCAATAAAGATTTCTTTAACACGTGGAATTGAAAGGCTAAAATAACGCATATACTAAGGCATAAATATTTCTTTAACACTTGAATTTAGGATTAAAATAAGGTGCACACTAAAGCAATAAATATTTCTATAACACGTGAAATTGAAAAAGCTGAAATAACGCATATACTAAAGCATAAATATGTCTTTAACACGTGAAATTGAAAGGCTAAAATAATGCATATACTAAAGCATAAATATGTCTTTAACACGTGAAATTGAAAGGCTAAAATAATGCATATACTAGAGCATAAATATTTCTTTAACACTTGAATTTAGAATTAAAATAAGGTACACACTAAAGCAATAAATATTTCTTCAACACGTGAAATTGAAAAGCTAGAATAACGCATATACTAAAGCATAAATATGTCTTTAACACGTGAAATTGAAAAGCTGAAATAACGCATATACTAAAGCATAAATATGTCTTTAACACGTGAAATTGAAAAGCTGAAATAATGCATATATGTCATAATTTGTACATACATAGATGCCAATAGTCAATCCAATATGTATGAAAATGTATGATTTGTTTCAATAAAAGAGCAAGGTAACATTGGAGGACAGAAAGGCCTAGAAGAAAGGCCTAGGAAGAAGGCTTAAGAGTTAGCACAACCATTAGTAAAGTTATTACCAGTTTAATTATCGCGGAACTAATAAAAGTTGAGTTCAACAAACTATCACTTCCTGGTCAAGCTGGAACATGTCTAAGACAAAGAAGTAACGTAGACCAATCAGGGAGTAACTCATTTTGTGGAGAACCAATAGGGAAACTCCACGTCACATCTTTCAACCAATGAGATGTAAGAAGAGTTCTCGTGTTAAATCGAGAACCAAGAATTGGCAGTTATCGACTGGATCCCACCGAGATAGCACCTAGAGTCGTCCTTTGGATCCCACCAAGGTAACACCTGCTCTAGGGACCCCTCTCCGCTCATCCCATAGCTAAGTCAATCTTACCGCAATGTGAATAGATAGCTAATAGCTAATAGCTGACAGAAGGGTTGCCATTCTCCGACCAGCGCCTAGTCCGCGTAGTGCCTCCCGAGAACCTAGGAGAGTGGTTCCGAATGGTACAGCGGATCCACGGGCCCAGTGTACCGACAACGCGACACAGAGAGGACCAACCGCCCACAATGTCGGGTCCGTACCACAACACACCCCGACGCCCAGGTGCATGGAATGCACCTCTTCCACCGTCCAACTGTAAGTTCTGCGGCGCGAGGCACTGGCACAGCGAATGCCGGCATCGACCAGTCCAGGCGACCCACGAAAACGAACGGACAGTGCAATCAGTCCCAAACCGATATCAAAGTGCCAGGACAGTGCAATCAGTCCCAAACCGATATCAAGGTGCCAGGACAGTGCAATCAGTCCCAGAACAACCAGTCCCGAGTCCCCAGCAACCATCTCAAGCCAGAGACACCCCAGCAGAGCAGACTTTTCGAGACTGAGGTAGGCTCCCTAACCCAACTGACTGTAAAACTTTTCCTAGCCCCTAATATACCATGCCCCTTTTTAATTGATACAGGCGCCAGCCTGAATATAGTGCCATACAACCTCTACAATATGTTAAAAACTCACCTGCCTAAATTAACCCTTAAGGGACATTCACTGGATCTCCAAACCCTGGATGGTTTTGAAAAAACAATGGGTAAACTGTCTCTCCCTCTAACCATAGGACAAATATCCCGAAGAGAGAACTTCCATGTAGTGAATGCACCGTTACCATTTGGAATTCTTAGCCTTAATAGCCTCCACAAATTCAAATCAGCAATAGATTTTAGTAAATGCACTATATTCCAGCTGGGCGCCCCATTGTCTACCCCATCCTACCATTTTAACCATGTACCAAATGTATGCACCTACTGGCAATGTCAGGCGATGTCACAAAGATCTTACCCTACAGCCAAACTTTCCGCCTATGACAACCATTTCGTGCATTCATTGAACAAACCACCCTTATCTACATGCCATTTTTTTCACTAAGGCCAATTGCCTATTTTACATGCCCACAAATAACAAAGCCACCACGGCTTCAATTGGTAACCATAATGCCCAAAACATACCCATACAGCGGGACAACTCGCATACCAAGCACATAGGTGATCATACGTCGTCACACAACTATCACATGACCAACTCACACAACGAACTCGACACTCACACTAAGACCCAACAAAATCTTTGCCACATACATGCTACAACACGACACACAATCCTCTCTATACACCCCAGTTCACAACACTTTTACAAAGATACAATCACATCTTCACACAGAACAAATTCAACGTACCATGCTTACTGATTCCACCAGTAAAAATACCCACGAATTCCGACAAAATAATTACCATACGGCCATATCGTGTTCCGATATGTGACCAACAAGAAATCCGTAATCAAGTCCAACAAATGCTAGAGAATGGCATTATAGAGCAATCCTTTTCACCTTTCTCGAGCCCTGTCACCCTCGTCACTAAACGCGACAAGACCAAACGGTTTTGTATCGATTATAGAAAGGTGAACGAGCTAATTAGCTCTGATGTCCATCCCCTCCCGAGAATCGAGGATATCCTCGACCGCCTCGCACAGGCCAAGTATTTCTCCACGGCCGACATATCCTCTGCGTATTGGCAGGTCCCAATACACCCCGATTCTCGACCACTGTTAGCATTTACCACTCTCGAAGGGTTATACCAACCCACTCGATTACCTTTCGGATTAAAAACCAGCCCTCAGATCTACGAACGAGCCATGAGTCAGGTCCTACAGAGACACGGACTTGACTGTGTGGCACATTATTTTGATGACTTCATCATTTTCTCCAACACATTGGAGGAAGATCAAAACCACCTGCGACAATTTTTCGCCTTTTGCGAGGTAGAGAAGCTACAACTTAACTTCGCAAAATGCGAATTTTTTAAGCAGTCCATAGATTTCCTAGGCTACACCATCACAGCTGGTACAACCACACCGCTCACACGCAACACAGACATCATTCACGCCATTAAACAACCACACAACCGAAAAACACTACAATCCTTCTTAGGCGCTGTGAACGTCTATAACAAATTCATCCCGGAATACGCTCGCTTGCGAGCACCACTCAATAACCTCCTCAAAAAGGATGTCGTGTGGATCTGGGATGAAGCTTGCCAAAAGGCGTTCATTGACCTGAAAGGGAACCTCACACAACACCCCATCTTACACCTTTACAAAGAAGGCCTGCCATGCCAAGTGTATTGCGATGCATCCACCCTCGGTATAGCAGGCATTCTCAAACAGGTTCACCCTGACGGGAACGTATATCCAGTTCAGTTTTTCAGCCGAACATTGCGCCCACACGAGAAAAACTACTCCATCTCTGAACTTGAGTGCTTAGCAATCGTTGAGAGTGTGGAGAAGTTTCGCATCTATCTGATGGGCAGAAAATTTACTATATTTTCTGACCATCACGCATTGCAGTGGCTGAAGACCATCAAAAACCCGTCCGGCAGATTGTTTCGATGGAGTTTACGGCTATCGAGTTACAAGTATGAAGTCCGCTACATAAAGGGAAAACAACAGTATGAGGCGGATCTTTTGTCCCGTAACCCGTTCTGTGGATTTTTAGACGCGTCCCTTATCAAGACACACCAACCTCCTCCATCGAGAGAGTCTAGTCTGACCATTGATCGTAATGGATTACATACAGTTTCCCGCAAAGGTGTAACCAAGATTATAATTCCAAAACCACTCATACAACAACTCTTACAAACAGTAGACGCACACTATAACCACCCCGGTATTTCACAAATGTCACGACTCATCTCCACGCAATATTACTGGCAAGGTATGTCAAAAGATATTAAACAAAAGGTTAAGACCTGCCCCACCTGCCAATTAACAAAACGTCCATTGGGACCCACTTACGGGGAGTTAAGTCAACCTCCGGAAGCCAAAGAACCTTTCGACATATTATCCCTAGACACCATAGCAGGATTTGCCAAATATGCCAACATCAAAATATACCTCCATGTTGTAGTCGACCATTTTACGCGCTACGCGTGGACTTTTCCATCTAAATCCACCAGCATCACCACCTACCAACAGGTACTTAAGCGAGTATTACAGGATGGCTCTCCGAAACGCCTCCTTACGGATAGAGCCCCTGCCTTCACTTCGCCAAAATTTAGTAGTTTCCTACTTAATAGAAACATCCACCCACTACTTACAACCAGCAACAATCCACAAGCCAACGGTCTATGTGAACGCCTGAACGCCACCCTCACGGGAAAACTTAGGCTGCTACATTTAGAAAATCCTAAGATCGCATGGACCAAGTAGGTCAAAAGAGTTACAGTCATATATAACAAAACCCCACACTCTACCACAGGTTTTCCACCCATCTACCTAATGTTTGGCATCCTACCCCCAGAACTCTCTGACCATAGCGCACCTTACCCAGATATCGACAGAGCTAGAAAAATTGCACACACACGAACACAAAACAAGCATCTTCAAGACAAAAACATTTATGATCAACGACACAAACAACCACATTTCGAAGTAGGTGATATAGTGTTAGTTAAATTATATCACCACCCCAATACAGGGAAACTCGCTCCATATTTCACAGGACCACACACAATATTAGAAATTATTTCACCAAATGTGGTCCGTATAGATCGACCAAATCAACCTCTTCAAAGAGACACTGATACGATCCACGTCAACAAGCTTAAGCTGTATACAGAAACAGTCCGTTATATATCACCGCCCGCCGTTAGAATATGTCATATAAAGCACAAGCCCGATTACACGTTCCCGTTTAAGCATTTCACACCCGAATTATTTCCAGCAGAGCCATTAAGATTCAAACCCACAAACAGCGAGCCTTTCAGGCATTTAGACCCTGCCATTTTTTCAACAAGGCGATTTACACCATTCTTCCCCGATGTTAAGAACTGCGAACCTGACAATCATTTAAATCCTACCATTCTGTCCCAGAAACGATACACGCCACTCCCCAACGATAACAAGCAGTGCGAAATTGGACGGCCAGCCATGAATAAGGTTCGAGCAAATATTTCAGAGTCGCCATTTACAACAATATGGGAGAACATGCGTCGATACCCTATCTTTCATCTGATTTGTATCCTTTGTTTGCTAGTCATACCCTATAAATGTACCCCAGTTTTATTCCTTAGTTATTTGTTAACCTATACCATGCCTTCTAATAGAGTTTTCGAGCACAAGAGGCAGTTTTTCATATAGGACAAGCATTTGTAAAACTTCTTATAATTTTAGGGAACATTTTTGCAGAAAATCTAAATAAATTCCGAGGAGATAGAAGTAACTGAAATTTAACAAATCGATGCCAAAAGAGAATCCCACTCCAGTAAAATAAGTAGAGAACCATTAAAAGATTCAAGTTGAACAAAAGCAATTAGGAGACAGGAAGCGAGTAGCTCCGCGCGGCAATAAAAATTCCCCATGCAAACAGAGGGTGGGAGTCCCGCTTCCGGATCTCTAATTACAGTGGGGGAGTCGTCTATTGAGGTCAAGCTGGGGACTTCTCCATGTCGCCAGTTTGGGAACCTCTCTCGATATCACCCAATTTCATTCCCCATTCCAGCTACATATCGACTTTTACAAATACAATTCAATTTCACTCTCACAAGACGTTACCGACACATCTTAATGAGTTCACATCCCTATTATAATTAAATCCTAATTATTCTTACAGACTTCCAAAAAACGTTACATATTCCACCTACACGTAGATCTCAAAGTCAATTACGAACAAAGTTCACGCACATTACCACTTTAATTGTTAGTTAGTCTTCGAACTTACGTTTTCTCCCAAAAGGGATTAAATGACCTTTTAGAAGGACCGAGGATCCCCCTCGAATCCTGTATTCAAGGTTTTATATTTAGGTACCGACACCCAATATATAAAGTGGATATTGGGCGAGCACATCTTAAGTGCCCTAGGGGATCGCATAAAAACCCCTAGAACGCATTAAGGCTCGAGACAAATTAAAATATGACATTCGGCTTTTGAGATTTCAAAAAACATGACACAAAGATAAATAGATGTAAAGGTTATTTAGATTTCCATGTCTCCTGTATACATAGCATAAATTCGCACTTGAGGATAGGATCACGTTTCCGCCTAAGTGTCGCTACAGAAGAGACAAAAAATTTATAGGGCATAATTAATCAATTAAGAAATCTAGATCATGGCATGTAGATACAAAACAGGTTCAAACCACTATATATATTTTTTTGTTTATATATTAACTATTTTCATTATTTTCTAAAATTAAAATTAAAATATTTAACCAATTTATCAACTTATTCAATTTATTATCACTTATTTTAGCAATTATTTACCATTTTGTTTACCACTTAATTTATTTTATCGTAGTTCCATTTATCAACAAAAACTCATTGGTTTTCGGTTAAACTTAAGACATTAAGTCATCCTTTATTTTTGAAAAACCTTTTTCATTTTTCTTTTTTTTACGCAACCAAGCATTCAACTTTGATTTCGCTCAACATTTCTTTTATTTTTATTTTTTGATACCTCATGAAATTTCCTCGATTTCCTTCCCAAACTCGAGCAAAAAGTAATTAGGCATTTTTTATTTTTCACCAATGCAACAAAGCATTTTTTCTTTTTTTTTCCACGCAACAAGGCATTTTTCTTTTTCAACCACGCCTTCACTTTGATTTCAGTCAACTATTTTTACTTTTATTTTTATTTTTGATTTCTAAAATTACCTCATGAAATTTCCTCGATTTCCTTCCCAATCTCGAGCAAAAAATGTAGTTAGGCAATTTTTCCTTTTTCACTATGTACCATAGTACTCAACTTATGATTCACCTTTACAAATTTTTGATTTCTATTAACTATAAACCAACTATATAGCATTAACACTACATTTTTTTATCTCTTATATCCTTATCAATGTTGTATATAACCTCCCTATAACCAATTAATTTTCGCTCAAAATTATTTTCTTTGCTTTACAGAACTTATTCAGACTAAAACCCCTTCATAAATTCTTCACATGTAGGGGGCGCATCTGTCATAATTTGTACATACATAGATGCCAATAGTCAATCCAATATGTATGAAAATGTATGATTTGTTTCAATAAAAGAACAAGGTAACATTGGAGGACAGAAAGGCATAGAAGAAAGGCCTAGGAATAAGGCTTAAGAGTTAGCACAACCATTAGTAAAGTTATTACCAGTTTAATTATCGCGGAACTACTAAAAGTTGAGTTCAACAAACTATCACTTCCTGGTCAAGCTGGAACATGTCTAAGACAAAGAAGTAACGTAGACCAATCAGGGAGTAACTCATTTTGTGGAGAACCAATAGGGAAACTCCACGTCACATCTTTCAACCAATGAGATGTAAGAAGAGTTCTCGTGTTAAATCGAGAACCAATAATTGGCAGTTATCGACTGGATCCCACCGAGATAGCACCTAGAGTCGTCCTTTGGATCCCACCAAGGTAACACCTGCTCTAGGGACCCATCTCCGCTCATCCCATAGCTAAGTCAATCTTACCGCAATGTGAATAGATAGCTAATAGTCAATCCGCTCCACCTTCTCCAAGCCTTTCTTTCCTCCGACCAGTTGCCTTTTATTTTCAAACCCCATCACGTGTCCTGGTTATTCCCCCTGTATGCTTCACTTTCCACTCAAACGACTGCGCTTTCAACAATCTACACCATTCTCAACCAACATCAAAAAATTCCGCAACGATATTGCGACATATACTCTCTCTCTCTCTAAAGCACAAATATTTCTTTAACTTGAATTTTTAGGTAGAGACATAATTCTCGATCTCAGGGTCGTTGGCCTACTTTTCACAAAATATTTTTTTTATTTGTGATTTTCGGTAATTTCGGGCCTACGTTGGGCATCCAATGTTAAGTCGTATTTGTACATGTCGAAATACATTATATTGGTAACTAATTGATAAACTAGACTCACCAAAACTCGCCACGGCAAAAACACAAATAAAAAGAATTACAAAAAATATACGATTAATATAAACACCTAAATGTTAACACACTTTCAAGTTTGGAAATTTATTTTAGTATATAAAATCCTTCTATGTAAAGTTCAACCTCCATATTATTACGTGGTACCAAAAGTAAACCTCAAAGTGGGTTAACAAAAAATTTTGTTCTTAATGCAACAATATTATTGGATTAATTTCTATAATGATAAAGTGTATAATCATCACCTTTACGAATTTGAATGACACATACACTTCATTCCAATAGACTTTATGGGAATTTACAAACATGTTGGACCTTTAGATATCTGACCAAAGTGAAAAACACATCAAACATGGTACATACACAGATTTTGATTCCCAATGGGGTGTGTATATTCAACACATATATCCATACCATTGTATGTCTAGTCTGGTATAAAACACAAAGAAAATACAAATTGAAAAATGAAATCATACCAAATTTTATTATAACTAAAACTCTCTATATATTTTGGTATAAAAAGGGGGGGTTATATGCAAGATAAAAGGTACTTTTCTGGTAAACGTTTCTTTACTTCTAATTCCATTGAAATATATATAAAAAGAAAATCTACTATTTGCTATATATACTATATAGTAGAGATTGCAGCCAAAAAAAATATAACCGATTAAATACTATATGTGTCTTCTATCCTATAAACGAGCCTTTTGGCCCACACAGAAAAATGTTTATAGGGTAAAGTAAACTTACCATTTTGTCTATTCTTCTACTCACCATCCTAGGCCATTTCCCTCGACTCGATTTTCGACCTCTATTCCCCTCGGCTCTTCGGTTCTAACTGACTAAAAAATTTTAAAAATCGCGTCCCTCCCAAAATTTATCATATTCTTTTCACAGAGTAAAAAAAAAGTAATTTAATTTCGCATAATATATTCGAAAATAAAAATAAAAAATTATTCTTTGGAATAAAAGTATATTTAAATTAATAATAAAAAATAATAAAATATATCAGGTCGATTCCTTGAGATTTTAATTTAGTAATTTCTTCCTAAAATTTTTTATATTGCTATCCTTAAAATAAAAAAAAATATCTATTCTATCTAGAATATATATGATTAATTTTATTCTTTGGAATAAAAAAATAATTTTAAAATTTCGAAGTGGTAATAAAATTTTAGACCTTTCATCTTGCATATAAAGGAAGGGATTGGTTATAAACATATATTACATATGTACATTCTGTACATTCTCCATCTGGGCCTTTCTGCAGCGGGCTTCGGGATACAAGCCCAGAGCTAATCCAAGTTCTCCATCTGGACAACAAACACTTCGACGAGACACTGTACATATATGATGTAAAATGTTTACATCATTGTTGGGTTTGTTTTGTGAAAAATGGTCCAACACTTATTTATTAAAAAAAAAGGAAATTTATTATAATATTATAAATTATATACAAAAATTAGGAGTAAAAGAAGGTGAATAGATGGATTGGTTTGACAATGAAGAATGCTCGACGTCCTCTTCGTTCTTGTCGAGGCAGCTTTACCATTGTCCACCAGCTTTCTATTAGGTACTGTGGGTGAACTTTGTGGAGGCCGCAGGAGTGGCCTCTACAATATCATTATAAACTGTAGAACGATGTTTGACAAATTTTACCGCAAATGTTTCTTCTGAAAGAAAAATCGTAAATTTCAATAATTGTTGGGCCAGAATTTTCACAAAATAGACCCAACAATTATGTAAACATTTACATCATATATATACACAGTGTCTTGCCGAAATTGTTTGTTGTCCAGATGGAGAATCCCCCAACGATGGCCGACGATGCTCTAAAGGTCAAAGTAGGGAAGGACGCCCAGCTGGAGATGACACGGACCCTGTCCAAAGACGACCAACCCTCCACAGAAGGACAACAACGAGGTGGATTGAGAAATGAAGAGCTGGAAGCAGCCGCGGGCGTGTATCCCGAGACCCACTGCAGAAAGGTGGAGAATTCCACAACGAGGAGCTCGGCGATGCTCTAAAGACCAAAAGCCGGGGAAGACACCCAGCTGAAGATGATACTGGCACTGTCCAAGAATCCCGAAGCCCACTGTAGAAAGGTCCTGAGGAGGATGTACAAACTATGTACATACGTGCATATGTTAACTAATGCCAATCACCTTTTTTTATGCAATATGAAACGTCCAAAAGGGTTATATTACCACTTCGAGAATTTCCTAAATTTATTTTTTCTTTATTCTAAAATGAATAAAGCCAATTACTGGCATATCCAGATAGATTGGACATATTTCCTTATTTTAAAATTTCTTAAAGAAGAAAATACTATATAAATTTCTCAAAGGGGCAATCATGTTAGATTTTATTAATTTTATTACTAATCCAAATTATCTATTGATAAGAAAGATAATATAATTTTACCTTTATTATTTATTTTATTCTAAATGAATAAAGTATGTCTCGTTATTTTAAATTTCTTGAAGAAGAAATTACTATATAAATTTATTATTTCAATTTTTATTCTTTAAAAAAAAGAATAATAATATTTTACTATTTTTTATATTCTAAGAATATAAAAATAATTTTTTCTTACTCTGTAAGAAGATGACAATTTTTTTTTGGGGGGCGCTGTTTTCAAAAAAATGGAGATCAGTCTTGACGGGGGCAGGCAAACGAAGAGGTCTATCCTGAGGGAGCGCTGACATCCGGGGAGAAATGGTATGTTAACATCTTCTCTATTAATTTAGGGCATATTTAATATGTCAAAGAGGCATATTTATAGTTTATTTGAATAGGTAGGAAAATTTCATATTTTGTTTTTTTGTATGAAGTCTTAGAGTCTGATAAAGGAAATAGATTTTATGTTCATTTAGTACTGCCTACAAACAAAAGTTTGTAAGAAAATCTACCAAGGTAGAACAAAGGCTCATGTTTCACTATTTTTTTTTGTATGTTTGTAAATTATGGCACGTTTTGTATGTCGAGAAAGGCATATCTATGGTTTTAATAGGTAAAAAATCATTCTTGCTTGAAATCCTATAATTTGCTATAAACAAAATTTTTTGTCCATGTAGAATTGTCCATGAAATGAAAATTGTAAGGTCCATTGAGATAACAATAAAACCCTTGATTTATTATTTTAAAGATGTGTTTGTGATACTTTACCCTGAAACAAAAATGCACATTATGTATTAAACATGGACCTTTTTTGTGTTCGCTATATCCTCCTATATGTGTATCTGAGTTTTAACCCAAGTTGGTATATAACTAAACAATGTTGTTGCTGAGCTAAAAGACAAAGTATAAGGTTGAGATGTCCTCGATAGGACCTTGTAAAGTGACCCAACATTTTGGCGCCCGCCGCGAGGCAAGAAACTACTGAAAACTGCAAAGTAATTTGCAGGAAGTAAGCCCGCGATCCTGAGATAAAAATCCATGTCTCTACCACATATTTTTGAAAAATACGTTAAACCGCCATATTTTAAAATTTTAATAATTATTCATCGTTAAGCATTAAAATACGCATTCTTTTGATTCCCAGTCTTCTTTATGTAATTTTCGTGCATTTCAATATATTTTCAAACACATGTTTCCACATATTTTTGAAAAATATGTTAAAGCGCCATATTTTAAAAAATTTAATAACTATTCATCGTTAAGCATTAAAATATGCATTCTTTTGATTACCAGTCTTCTTTATGTAATTTTCGTGCATTTCAATATATTTTCAAACACATGTTTCCACATATTTTTGAAAAATATGTTAAACCGCCATATTTTAAAATTTTAATAATTATTCATCGTTAAGCATTAAAATACGCGTTCTTTTGATTCCCAGTCTTCTTTATGTAATTTTCGTGCATTTTAGTGTATTTCATGTTTTAAGGCGAACTTTGTTTAATATCCAATTTTTGTGTGTATTTAGTGAATGTTTTATGAGTGAAAAACATCCATACCTTTACCTTTACTTAAAAAAAAAATATATATATATATATACGTTATACTTGGCGGACAATCGTCACGAGTTAATTTTTATTTTTTTTAAAGATCGTTGGTTTTTCAATGCAAGATTAAAAGTTTTTACGACTATTTTTATCGCTAAGATCTTAAGCTACAGACTATTTTTTAATTTTTTTATTATTTCTCTATGTATTTCTATATACCTTTTTCATTCTAGGTTTTAAAGCGAGGATTGGATCAAAAACAATGTTTTACGAGTAAAAAAAACTCATGCTTTAGTCTATTTTCTGAATATTATATTTTATATGGTTCTTAAAGTATTGGGATGCGAACTTAGGCCTAAAAACAACGCCTTCTCAAAACCTGAGATTTCCCGCAAATTCCAAATTTAGAACCCTCAGGAACACATGTGTAAGGAGGGGGAACACATGTGCAGGGGGGGTGGAAATAGAGGTATTTTGGGGTGACCACACGTGTGAAACACATGTGGACACTCCAAGGCGGAAAGAAGGAGACAACTAAGGGCTCAGTTGACTGCCAGCATCTGAATTGAAAAGGTTGGTTTTTGCTACCTCTTCCCGCTCTTGCGGGAAGACTTCACCTCTTAAATATTCCATCTTCTTTTAGTTTTTCGCCATTATCTTTTGAATTGTAAAATCAATACGACTTATTTTATTATATACCAAGGTTTAATAATTTTATTTTTCAATTATTTCTATCCAAAAAAATGATTCCGCTCAATAAGTCTGAAGGTATTTTGAATTTTGTTAATACCATTGTTCTCTTAGTTCTCTCTTATCTTTACGATATTTAGCGTTATCAATATAAGAATAAAAATTTGAAGCCTTTATTCTCTTATCTAATTTTAAAAGAAAAAAAATGTGCATATGTCATGCGATTTATTTAATTTTATATATGTTTTCAATTATTTTTAATTTTTCCTAAGTGATTTCATCCAACAGGTTTAAGAGCATACTGATTTATTTTTTTTTTACTCGATAGTACGATTGTTTATCTCTCTTATCTTTTATATTATCCTGAGAATATTTAGATTTTATTAAGTTAGACGCAATTTCGCTAGCCATATTTAAGCATATGTTCTCCTTTCCTGATAGTTCAATTGTTTATTTTTTTTATTTTTATGTCCTTATATGAACATAATATTCAGACTTAAGTGTCCGCTTCGATTTTCAATTGTAGACGCGCCTAGTCATGCTTACCCTTAAAGCCCTATATTAATTTATTTTATGTAATGATCCTTCTAGGTGACAGTTAGTATAAATTCCCGGTAGTGTCCATGAAATAAAACAGTACCTGTTTATTTACATTTTGCTAACTTTAAATGAATGTGCATTTTTTTTTAAACTTAACCCCCCGACATTTAGACAAGCGTATTTCTATTAATTTTTATGATAGCATAGTAATAGTTTGTTTTGCTTCTTTAAAACGTTGAATTTTGTCATCCTTTTTATCCCGATATGGTATGATTTACAATAGTTGTTTACATGACGGTACAACCATGGTAAAATTCCAACATGGCGGACCATGTACGCGTTTTATCTTACCCACCCATGAGCTTCTTTATCTTAGTTTATTTGAAATTATGATCCGTTTATTTCCTTTATGTAATGGTTAGTACAAATTTCCGGTAGTGCCCATGAAATAAAACAGCAGTGCATTAATTAAGAATAATTATTAGTCATAATTAAGAATTTACCTTTTTTATATGAAATTTCCAACGATTCTGTCCACTTCCCTGAAGCAGCTTTCCTAAAATAAGGACAAATAAAGACATCATTATCAGCATCTAATTACAATAAATAATCACCAGCAGAAGGTCTGATCAGATACGATGAAATTTAAGCCCGTATATATTTAGCCTTTTCTTTATTATAATTTGGCACAGGAATGGATATTCATTCAGTAAGGATTCACTAGAAGTCTTATAAGACGAGTTGAACATTTATTTCGACACCAACGGGAAAAGGATTGCTTTGTCATGGCACATGTAAGAGAATATATATCAACAAAAGTCATGGGTATTCTGATGGTATGGGTTTGAGCATCTCTTTTTAATAAAACCCACTTCCCTTAGAGAAAACGAGAGAGATATTTCAATAGTGCTGATTCATTATATAAAATTTCAGATTTCTCATAATTATCTTGTTTTATAGAGGCAAGCTTTGATTATGCTCGTGAATCAGATATGTGGTTTCTTTCCATGACAATAGTGTTTAGATATAGTTTTTTTTTCGTAAAAGGTCTGGGCAGTCCAGATCCTGGAGTTAGAGTGGAAATCTAGATAAGGAGGCTCAATCCACTCATCGCAGATAACTCCAGTGATTAATTAAGACAATTCTAACTAACAGGGTGTTCAAAAGGCAGAACTTTAAGGAATTAGCCACATCAAAGACAATGTTTGCGCGGGGGTCTAGGAGTAATGATGAAAAAGGGATTACAGTTATACAACTAATAACAGTTGAATAAATAAGATAGAAAGATCCCATATTGGATACTAATACCAGTGGGAGCAGATACCACTGTGGTATATATAAGTTTTTTTTTTTTTGGAACCATGCATGAGTTTAACAAGAAACTGACGCCTTAAAGTGGCCTTCTCATTGGGATTGATTGAAGTTGCTGCTGATTAGGAGAAGTGTAGTGTGTCAGGCCAGTGTATTAAGAAGAAATGAAGAAGACAGTTGAACTAATAAAATTAACGAAGATATACAAAAGTAAGATTCCTCCTTGGATCCAGTTAATCTCAATTGCCGCGATGAGACGGTATTATAAGTCGGGAGAAAGTTGATTTGATCGCATAAGGGATGGCCTCCTAAACGTGACAAAGATCACCATTGATATCTTATTAAATACCGGACGGGATTCGCGTGTAATAATCAAGGGACCAAGTGACGCCCTAAAGTATCTGGGCGACGATAAAGAGTGACGGCATAGTTTAAATTCAACAATATACACTGGTCAAATGTACGATTCCTTCCACATCAATGTCTTGACAACCGCTTCATTCTAAAAGGAGCAACAAGTTTTTTAACCCTAATGTTGAGGTCCTTTGGAGCGACATCTCCTGTTACATGAAGTAAAGACGCATGACAATAAAATTTACCTAGATCAACTGTTCCCAGATGAACACTTATGACCTACTAGAAGGGCTCCATTCATCCGCATGAACATGTCTTAGATAAACGACTTAATTCTATAAGCACTACCCTGTGAGTTAAGAGTTGTCAACAATGTTAAGAACTTCCTTTTGGGACGAGAGGAATTGCATAGTCTGATTCAACCAGAGTACAATATTTATAAGATCATACCAAGTTATAGTTAGCATCTAGAACCTACAATTCTGTGAAAAGCTTGCATAATTTCTTGAAGGGGATATTGTTCAGCAAAGTTGTAGGACAGCCGACTTTTGTACATATATATCTCTGTTTTTCCATGATAAGGTTGCCCTATCTAGCATGGAGGGAGACAATACTAAAGAAGAGTGACTTGTCAAATTCCCAATAACAACAGTAAAGTGTTTACTGGCCAGTCTAGACAGGATCTCTAAAACCGCCGAGATAAGCTTATCTCTTGAAAGGGGGAGAGACAAAGGGGGGGGCAGAATAAGAGGAAATTTCATCCTTGCAGATAGGAGGGTAGGTCGTTAGCTTTGATGAGTGGCAGGGGAGGAGCAGATTCCCAGAAAGAACTCCCGAGATATCAAAGTAGACCAGCGAATATCGGGATTTATTCCCGATGACGGGTTTCGAGGAGACTCCAGAGGGATGAAAAAGCGTTGAAATGTGTTGAAAGCGATGGAGGAAAGAAAGACGGTAGAAAGGTGTTGAAATGTAAGAAGCGTTAAGAAAAAGGTGGAAATCGATGAGAGATGATGAAAGAGAGTTTAATGGCGTTAAGAGATAGGATGAAAGAGTGTTGAAAGGTGTTGAAAGCGATGGAAGAGAGATGCGAGAAAGGTGTTGAAATACGTTGAAGGATGTCGTAAAGTGAGAAGGTTATGAAAGGTGTAAAAAAAGGTGTCTAAAGATGTTGAAAGGTGTTGAAAGCGATGGAAGAGAGTTGCGAGAAAGATGTTGAAATACGTTGAAGGATGTCGTAAAGTGAGAAAGTGATGAAAAGGGTGAAAAAGGTGCAGATCGATGAGAAGTGATGAGAGGAGAAGAAAGGTGTTGGAGATAATGAATGGTGTTGAAAGAGTTGTGTTGAAAGAGAGAAGTTGAAGAGCGTTGAAAGGTGCAAGGTATTGAAAGAGATGCAGAGAGGTATGTAGAAAGCAATGAATAGAGACGAAAGGAGGTAAGAAGGGTTGAAAGATGTTTAAAGTGTCGAAAGGTACCGAGAGATGTTGAGAAAGTGTAGAAAGGTGACTAAAGAGAGTAGAATGGTGTTGATAGAAAGATGGTGAAAAGGATGGAAATCGACAGAAGGAAGTGTTGAAAGAGATGGAAAGAGATGTGGTAAAGGGGTATCGAAGGATGTCGAAAATCGACAGAGGGAAAGTGTTGAAAGATGCGGAAAGATGATGAAAGGGAAAGAATTGAGGAAAGTTTTGATAAAGGGTTTGTAAATAGAAGATAAAGGTTGATAGAAAGACGGTGGGAAGATGATAGGAGAAGGTGCGCTCAATGTTTAAAGAGTAGTTGTTGACTGTACTATTGCCTCGATAGAACAATTTTGACTCTTCATTTAGTAGTGTTAATAGATAATTTGTTTTAGCCTAGAGGCCAATAGTTGTAAATAGTACAAAAACATGCACTGAGAGTTGGTATGGGCTGGTTTACCTAAATTTCACTAACTATATGCACTAATTTATATGAATAAGCCCAGTATTAATTATTATGTTTGGGTTATAATAAATAACAAATATGTATTCTCCTTTTTGAGAATCTAGAATTCTTCCTTGTAAAGAGTTTTCAGTCTTTTTTTTTTTTGTTGGCTACAATTTTGTTTTAGTGTTGGTATATGATCTTAAAGAGTTACTCAGTTTCTTTTCTTTTTCAAACAACACTTTGTTCTTAGTGATAGGATGTGATTTAAAGAGTTTTCAGTTTTCTTTTATTTTAAGCTACAATGTGTGCTTTAGTGAAAAAGGATCATTGTAAAGAGTTTCAGTTTCATTCAGTTTTTTTTTAAGGCTACAACCTTGTGTTTGTGTTAAAGGTTCATTGTAAGGAGTTTTCAGTTTTTCTTTTTTTTTATTGAAGATACAATTCTGTATTAATAGCAGGTTGTGATTTAAGACTTAAGTGTTCAACAGTTTATTATTTTTTTATTTGTATTGAGGTATTTAATATCTGAACTTTGGTTCAACTTTAAATAGGAATGAAGGAACTTAGACGCACTAGGTAACTGCTGTGAATATAACCAATTCTCTATGGACAGACTTGGAACTTGCGTTGGGTAAAACTTGACTCCCTGTAATCCCTGGGTCCAGAATGCAGTTCAAGGAGAATTTCTAATGAAAGTGTGTAGGGCAGTTGTGATCTAAGAGTTGATATGTTAGGATAACAAGTGATCTCTGTTGTTAAACTCCAAAGCAGGTTGGGTATTGAAAGCCCTATGATTCCAAAGGAGGGGTTTAGCTGAATAGCAGGGAGGGAAGACGCCAATAACCTTATATAGGAAGTAGGGTTGGCAAACACTTGTAGATCTATCATGATTGGCAATGAGGTAAATGCTCGAAGTTCAGTTCGCTCCATTTAAGTGCTAGTTTTGATGATTCGTTTTGTTTAGACACCAAGTGTCAAGACAAGAAGAAGAATTTTAAAACTGTTAGACGCACACTTTTGAAGATAGGTTAGATTTCAGCATTTGATTGTTAACAATCAATTTTATTAATTTGTTTAAGTATAAATATTATTTATTTTAAATACAGATGATTTATATAGAGTTTGTATGAGGTTTTTTTTTATGAGTAAACTAGGGCTTTAGTCCCCAATTTTGTTTTAAATTGATAATTTATTTGATTTCACATTTGTCCTGGAAGATTTTCATTACTGTTAAGGCATATTGATAATGAGATTTGAGTATTTAGGCTTCTATAGCAGCTTTTAACTTTAGTTTGTGTGCATTCCGCGAATGATAGGGGGGAGGGTGTATGAAAGGATTGGAATAATGAATGTGTATAAAGGTTAAAAAAAAACTATTATATTGTTAGACCAAAGGTACATTAGAATAGTGTTAGGGAATTTAATAGGTTCGATTTTAATTTTAATTTATTTATCTGTTAGGATCGATAGCCTCACAGGACTGTACAACAAATGGATAGGAAGGTATTCGCTCCCTTTGTTAGGCCTCCTTTTAAAGGAGTATAAGTTTGATTTCTTTTATTAGTGTAATTAATTACTCCATTTCATCGTATCAATTTGAATTCTAAGGGTCGTAGATAATGACCATGTCTCGAACCTCAGACTGGGGGATTGTGGGAGGTCACGGTCAGACCAAAAGCCTACAAATCCTCTCCTCAAAAGAGGGAACGGAGAGGTATCAGGTGAACTTTGTGCTAGGTGGGGGGTTTAGTTGCCGATGTCGCAAGCTAAGTGCACAGCGACAAACCTTGGATAACCGATCTGACATCGTAGTTTACGACGCTTTAAGCGTGGCTGAAATGAGGGTGATTCAGACGGGAGGTTGGGAAAGATCGGCACGTTGGATGCTCTGCTATATATTGCGCAGCTTGGAACCAATCCTCTATGGACAAACTTGGAACATGTGGTGGGTGAACAGAATCCCCTATAACTCCTTGTTTCTAAGTCAAAGTCTAAAGGGGGTTTCTAATGAGAGTTAACAATTAGAGCGTGTAAGAGACAAGTTACGATTAGACGAGGCGATTCCGTCTACAGATTTTAGGTACCAGTTAGCAAAGTGACAGATGGACTGTCCAGATTCTTTGTGTTTTATATCGCCCCAGGCTAGCAAAAGTTAATCACCTAATTAAAGACTATTGTCTACCATACATTTAGTTAGAACGACTTCAAGTCTAAATACCAATTAGTAAGTATAATTTTTTTTTGACGAGGATGACTCGTACTATGTTAAGATAAAGTTTAAATCAGTAGGACACCTAAATGAACTTCAGAGTAGATTGCCAGAACAGGCCAGTATTCCAGACTTGAAGAAGGAGAAAATTTTAAGGGAAGATTGAATAGCAATTTTTTTTTTTGGCTGAGAAGTAGCCCAGAACAGTAAGTTTTTTTTTTTCTTAGGACAAAGGGTCAGATTACAGAGAGGTAGTAGGAACTAAAGTGTGAGAAGATATATCGTAAGGTAGAAGTTAGAACTAGGTTGTTAGTTATCATCATTTTATTCCTTCGGGGTTAATCTATGTATTTTATTAAAGTGAATTTATTGGTTAAAAATATGAGTACACATTCTATGGATGAGCTAAACAATGTATAACAGAGGTTAACAACTGTGTTCAACTAAAGACAAAGATAGGTAAGATTGTCATCACGATAAGGTTATTTTTGGAAATAATCTGGTTTAAAGAATTTACTAACTACTAAGATTTCCTTTCCTATATATTTCTTATTATCATGGTTAAGAGAGGCGGGGAACACGCCAGACAAACACTCCCAGTGACAAGTTGGTAAGAACAAACTTTTAAGGTAATACATGTAAATTTTGAAATACTCGCGAAATGCCCATGATCCTCAGTGCATATTTATTCCTTTATTATTATTATCTATTCAGTAATACCATTTATCATGTATCATTTTTTTTATTATATTTACGTATATTTATATATATATATATGAGTCACAATTTGGATTATAGACCTAAGATATCGGGACCAAATCCAAATAAATGATGTGTGACATTTTGGTAGCAGCGTTGTTATCATCTTCAGACAAAACGCACTAAATAAGTTTAACTACAGAGTATATATGTATTTTCGTTTGTTTATCATAATGTATCTCCCATATCAGTGTTATTTCCTTCCTATATATCATATTCCTCCAAAAATTTGGCATATTTATTATCCAGAGGTAGTATTACTCATTTAATGTACCATCCACAATGTATATCCCCTCTCTAATTATATTCATGTATATTCATATATAGATAAGGCCCAATTTGAGCTATAGACTACAAAAGCAAGATAACGAGACCGATTCCAAAATAAATAATTAGTGTGTGTGATATTTCGGTAACAGCGTTGTTACCATCTTCGGACAAATGTACTGAATGAAGAATTTAATCACAGCTTATATATATTCATTTGTTTATCATTGTATATCCTATATATATATCAAGTCATTTCCTTTCTACTTATAGCATATATTCATTTAAATTTTTTTAGTATCATTGTGTATCTTATATATCTATGTTGTTCCATTTCGGCATATATCTTATTCGTTCAACTTTGACATGTATATTCATTCCCCTTATTTCTGTTTGCCCTATTATTATTGTTATTTGATAGCATATGCCAATTTAATGTTAACCTTATGTAACCGTGTATAATCATTTTTATTTTTCACATGTATCTCATCATATATAGTTAATAAAAATGTTTAGATATGTTTTAGGAATTGGACATATCTACATTTACACGCACAATTCCTTGGCGCCCATATGATTATGTTTATCTATACCGGTCTAAGGGTCTGTTTGTACAGAATCTGTGTATAGACCACCCCCCATCTCCACATATAGGGACTGCGGCTGGGAATGTGTGGATTCACCTCACAACTAGGCCAAACCCTCCGGCATACAGACAGCGAAAGATGGGCTTAGTATTTTGCCCACTAAATGGTAGGATAAGATTTCCTTTCAATATTACTATGAGTTAACCTGTTCTAGGTACCATGGCCCGTTAGTTCCCCCTTTGCCTGAGTATCAGTGATTGCACATACTAGCATCGTAAAAAAAATGCATTTCTTCCAAATTCATATTTATCATAGAGCATGAACAGATCTGAATTGAAAAACGCATTTTTTTCACTCTGGCAGGGGAGGAATTTTTGGGCCAGATTTTTCACAAAATAGACCCAACAATGATGTAAACATTTACATCATATATATACACAGCGTCTTGCCGATATTGTTTGTTGTCCAGATGGAGAATCCCCCAACGATGGCCGACGATGCTCTAAAGGTCAAAGCAGGGGAGGACGCCCAGCTGGAGATGACACGGACCCTGTCCAAAGCCGACTAACCCTCCACAGAAGGACAACAACGAGGTGGATTGAGAAATGAAGAGCTGGAAGCAGCCCCGGGCGTGTATCCCGAGACCCACTGCAGAAAGGTGGAGAATTCCACAACGAGGAGCTCGGCGATGCTCTAAAGACCAAAAGCTGGGGAAGACACCCATCTGAAGATGATACTGGCCCTGTCCAAGAATCCCGAAGCCCACTGTTGAAAGGTCCAGAGGAGGATGTACAAACTATGTACATATGTGCATATGTTAACTAATGCCAATCACCTTTTTTTATGCAATATGAAACGTCCAAAAGGGTTATATTACCACTTCGAGAATTTCCTAAATTTATTTTTTCTTTATTCTAAAATGAAAAAAGCCAATTACTGGCATATCCAGATAGATTGGACATATTTCCTTATTTTAAAATTTCTTAAAGAAGAAAATACTATATAAATTTCTCAAAGGGGCAATCATGTTAGATTTTATTAATTTTATTACTAATCCAAATTATCTATTGATAATAAAGATAATATAATTTTACCTTTATTATTTATTTTATTCTAAAATTAATAAAGTATGTCTCGTTATTTTAAATTTCTTGAATAAGAAATTACTATATAAATTTCTCAAGGGGCATGAGCATTTATATTTATTATTTCAATTTTTATTCTTTAAAAAAAAAGAATAATAATATTTTACTATTTTTATATTCTAAGAATATTAAAATAATTTTTCTTACTCTGTAAGAAGATGACAATTTTTTTGGGGGGCGCTGTTTTCAAAAAAAAGAAGATCAGTCTTGATGGGGGCAGGCGAACGAAGAGGTCGATCCTGAGGGAGCGCTGACATCCGGGGAGAAATGGTATGTTAACATCTTTTCTATTAATTTAGGGCATATTTAATATGTCAAAGAGGCATATTTATAGTTTATTTGAATAGGTAGGAAAAATTCATATTCTGTTTTATTTTATGAAGTCTTAGAGTCTGATAAAGGAAATAGATTTTATGTTCATTTAGTACTGCCTACAAACGAAAGTTTGTAAGAAAAAATCTACCAAGGTAGAACAAAGGCTCATGTTTCACTATTTTTTTTTGAATGTTTGTAAATAATGGCACGTTTTGTATGTCGAGAAAGGCATATATATGGTTTTAATAGGTAAAAAATCATTCTTGCTTGAAATCCTATAATTTGCTATAAACAAAATTTTTGTCCATGTAGAATTGTCCATGAAATGAAAATTGTAAGGTCCATTGAGATAACAATAAAACCCTTGATTTATTATTTTAAAGATGTGTTTGTGATACTTTACCCTGAAACAAAAATGCACATTATGTATTAAACATGGACCTTTTTGTGTTCGCTATATCCTCCTATATGTGTATCTGAGTTTTAACCCAAGTTGGTATATAACTAAACAATGTTGTTGCTGAGCTAAAAGACAAAGTATAAGGTTGAGATGTCCTCGATAGGACCTTGTAAAGTGACCCAACATATTTTAGGAGAAATAACGACTATTTCTAACCTTCATCATTACTCTTCACAATTCATCCTTTCATACTTCATCCCTAAGGTTAGAAATCGTCGTTATTGCTCCTTAAATATTGAAAATTACGATTTTTCGTTCAAAAGAAACATTTGCGGTAAAATGTGTCAAACATCGTTCAACAATTATAAGCCGCATTATATTGAATTATATACTGTACCGCTAATCTAACAATCCAGTTCTCGATAAAACTTTCGCCGCTTTTTCGGACTTCATATCTGATAGTGGAATAACATCCATCTAGCTGGTTTACCTATCGATATATACAAGACAATAGATGTTACCATTTGATGGAGGTAAAGGACCAATTCAATTGATGTGTATGACACTAAATATTTCATTCACTTCTTGACATCTGCCTATTTATGATTTGTATGTACTGACACCTTGCACTTTTGGCAGTTCACATAAGATTGAGCTCATTTCATTATGTCTTTATTCGTATTGGGATAGACGAATATTTATGTTAATTGCCTAGTTGTGGCTTTGATGCCAGGGTGTAAGAGTTTGTGGAAGTCCCTAAAACCATCATTCTGAATTTAATTGGAATAAATGTTCAAATATCATTCTTAGACATTACACAACATAACATTTTTTTTTTTTTTGTAATGGGCATTGCTCTAATTTTAGAGAGGTATTCTTGAGAATCAGATTTTGTAATTCTGAATCACCGTTCTTTGGGCGATCTCTTCATAGTCTATGGTTGTAATAGCATCAACTCTGGACAGAGCACTTTTAAGTACATGTGATGAGCCGATTTCTGACGCTATCGTCCCGAAATCCATGAGGCTCTTTCATTCTCAGGGAGTTCACGAAATATTACATACTGCTATATAAATAGGTATAGTTTGAATGTATCCTGCGCGCACTGGGGTTAAAAAAAGGACAACTATAAATTTTGATTAAGACTACAATATATTTATTTATTAAAAAACAGTCACACAAAGATAAGAATAAAATAAATGAAACGGGCAATGAGGATAGGTTTAGAGAATTTACATGAATATACCTGTTAAAAAAATCATTATTGAAAGATACTTAACTTAGTGCTTCAGTTGGATGGCTGGGAGATTCCTTCCACTCAAATCTTGTGGAACTACATTTTTGGTTCAATTTTTTTACGAGCCTGACTGTCCTATCTCTGCTCTAAGACCCCCTGTAACTAACCTTTTTCTCCCAGGGTGACCGAAAAAAAAATAATAAATAAATAATAAATCTTTATCTGGTCACCCTCTGTGATAAAAAAAGATTTTTTTTTATGAAAAATAAAAAAATTATAATAAAAATTATCATTCGAAATATTATTTTAAAATAAAAAAAAAACAAATAGCTGCTTATTTAAAAAAAAGGAAATTTATTATTAATATTATAAGTTATATACAAAAATTAGAAATAAAAAGGAGGTGAAGAGATGGGCTGGTTTGACAATGAAGAATGCTCGAAGTCCTCTTCTTTCTTGTCGAGGCAGCTTCATCATTGTCCACCAGCTTTCTATTTGGTTCTGTGGGTGAATTTTGTGGAGGCCCCAGGAGTGGCCTCTACAGTCCTTCCCCGCCAAGACCACGGGATTTAGGCTTGCGAGGGAGCAGGACAAATCTCCGGGGTCAAAAGTGGAGGTCGGGGGATGCTCTGGATTAGAGGAAACAATAGCACTGTCTAAAAATAAAAAAATAATAAATGTCAAAACAAAGGGCGCCATGCATTCTATTTATTCGCCAGTTGAATGCAAGACTGGCTTTTTTTAATTTCACACTGTGACAAGGATATTAACAATAGAAATAAACAAATTGTAAAGAGGTTTCACATGGTTATTGATTAATACACCCAATTGTGATAAATATATCCGGTGTCATAGGGTGCCTGGAACACAAGGGTTATAAATATATATATACATCTATTTATATGTAAGATTTAGCACATTTGTGGGAAGGTGCATACCTACTAGTTTAAAAAATAATGCTTAGTGACAAAAAAATAAAAGGCCAATAATGAATTCAAACAAAAAAATTAAATAAGAAAACCAATAATGAATTCAAACCTGAACTATAATGAATTCAAACTAAAAATAATAATAATAAAAGAGCCAATAATGAATTCAAACAAAAAAATAAATAAGAAAACCAATAATGAATTCAAACCTGAACTATAATGAATTCAAACTAAAAAATAATAATAATAAAAGAGTCAATAATGAATTCAAACAAAAAAAATTAAATAAGAAAACCAATAATGAATTCAAACCTGAACTATAATGAATTCAAACTAAAAATAATAATAATAAAAGAGCCAATAATGAATTCAAACAAAAAATAAATAAGAAAACCAATAATGAATTCAAACCTGAACTATAATGAATTCAAACTAAAAAATAATAATAATAAAAGAGCCAATAATGAATTCAAACAAAAAAAAAATAAAATAAGAAAGCCAATAATGAATTCAAACATGAAAAAAAAAAGAAACTGGTGACTTCACATCCGACTTGACCCGGTGTCTTTCAGTCAAAATTTATCTCTATCAGTTCCATGCCTTTTTCGTTGAAACATGTCCAATTCTATATGGGTTTGCTACTAACTAATTTAAACTAACATGATCAAGCTCTAAACTTGCTTAATACCTAATAAAATAAAATAGTATTTTATCAATGTACTACCATAGTACGTCTGGTAGGGAGTCCTTTATAAAGACTGACTGGGCTGGGTTGGTTCTCCAGGATGAACACATCATCCAACTCATCATGGTTCATAGCCAGTGTATGAGTAAATACGACATTCAGCACAAAGCCCGTGGCGTGATTAACTGGCCTATTCTGCTCTTATTGATACCCTCGCCGAAGAGTCCTCGTGTCAGTCGTCTGAAGACACTACGAAACCTCGCGCGTCCCTATTAATGGTATCAGACCCAACAAATGGGTCAGTGCATATAACCGATCAAGTCCCCGACTTGCAAAACCCACCCTAACTCAGTCTTTTACCACTAACGTTATCCGTATGGAAGGAAGCATACCCATAGCGCATACTTCCCCTACTGGGGTTTGAAACTAGATACCACCCAGTTATCAAACCCTACATTGATTTAATTGAATTGTATGTAGCCATCTGGTGCGCCGGCGAAAACCCGCTAAGTCCACCAAAGTCTCACACATATCAAAGGCTAAAAAAAAAACTCATATTCCTGAAGGAAGCCTAACAAATGGAGCGACTATTTTCTAATTTGAGAATTGCATTGTCCTGAGAGGCTTATAATCCTACCAAATTTGAAATAAAAATAAAATCGATCCTATTAAAACCCCCTAAAACTATTCTAAATACGTAGTTTGGTCTAACAATATAATTGACCGCTGCTTTCTCACATTCATTCCGCATTCCCATTCACACAATTCATTCATAGCGGGCAATCATACTAAAGCTAGATTCTATTATATAAGCCAAAATACTATATGATCATCATCAATATACCCTAATAAAAGTAATACTAAAATTGTCAGGACTTAATGTGAAATCAAAAACTAAATTTAAAAAAATGAAATTTGGGAACTAAAAGCCCTTCAATATAAATTAACCTATGCCTCATACAATCTCTTACTAACTATTTATATTCAATGACTGATATCAGTCTCAACTGTAAGCTAACCTAACCTTAAAAGAATTGTAAATATCAAAGTCCCTAAATTGTCTTTTCCTCAACACCTAGTACCACTGCAAAGATAGTTTAATAGGACAATTTACTAATTAGAGCGACAAAGAATAGGACATTCAACTCATGAAGGCCACAGACAATTGGAAACGCTTCCTCTACTGATAAGATCCTATTGACCGACCATCCCTCCTCAAACACGCTCCAGTCATAGCAACCACTCTACACCACCAGTGCAACAACTTCATCCTACTTGTTAACTGTAGGTAACACGCAATAGTTCTAGAATATGGAATTATAGGGCGTCTATATATACCCAACCGATATATGTACTAATGTGGAAACCTACACTCTGCTACATCACTGCTCTCAACTACCTGGCTTCTGATTGTCTATGTCTACTTAATCTCAATTCAAGGGATTATTGAGCGTCATACGATGGCTCGTATACCCAACCTTGGACGTCATTAAGAACACAAACAGCTCGCCGCCAAACACTACTCCGACCTCGGCAGTACATCTTTCTCTGGAGTTGTTGTGTGGCTCTGGAGTAAACTTGATGTCGCCCAGATATACCTATACATCTATTTAGCTGCTCGCGCCACCAGGCCTACTGTAAAGTATGCACCATACTGAAGTTCTAAGTCGTTGTTCATAACTGGAAAGTTACCACTTAATGACCACTCAAGAGCGTCTGGTTCTCCAGTCGCTTCTTGATCAAATAATATCTTATTCTAATTATACCTAATCTTAATAAACAAAAAAAATTACCCTAAACTTGAGTATTTGTGCCAAATGGGTTACACCTGATTGCTAATATTAAACAAGACTGATTGTCTACACTTACAATATGTATTGACATGAGAAAATTTTAAAATTTTAACATAAAATTTCAAAATTTAAGGTTTCATGAAAAAAAATTCTATAAAAGAAAAAAAATTCTGCTTAATTTGATCTGTCCCACCTGATACATATTAAAGTTTTACGAACTGACTGTTTCTTATACAGCTTTCTATACATGCACTCTCTTCACACTACATCACGTCAGTGACTATGGCCACCGCTCACATCACAAAGTCTACATCTTGTCGGCTTCCTCTCACGTGTAGAGCGTCGTATTGCTGACAAATTCTGACCATTATCTGAACTTTGAACTGGGGCCGTTTGGTTACTGTTAGGTGGTACAGCTGATTTGCTCAGAGGATAAAAGAAATTCACAAATCCTGGAATTGTGCTACAGAATTCCTCATCCTCTTCGCTTTCCTGTTCCTGGTCATTTGTTGAATTTAGCGGGTAGGTCCTAATAGGCTCGTAGTAGGCCTTCATACGATCCACATGGAACTTATCCCTCTTACCACTTTTGGTATCTTCGAGCAGGTAGACTGTTTCTCCGGTGCGTTCCAGTACCAAGAACGGGCCCTCGTATCGTGGTTCTAGCTTATGACGTCCTTTCGTCTCATGCATTCTTTCTACTAGAACCAGCTGCCCTTCGGGAAATACCCGCAGTTTGCTTTCGGCAAATCTGGCTCCAGCTTCGTCCTGACCTTTTAGATAAGTCTGTCGTACTTTCTCTCTCGTCGTCTCCATTTCTTCAGCTATCTGGTGCTTATAAGCCGTCGCATAATGGTTAATAGAATCACTAATCATAGGGTAGCCTCTTAGTTCTTCGAAAGGTTGTGGCTGTCTCAGCTCATATCCGTAAAGGAGTTTTGCTGGTGTATATCCTGTTGAGGCATGTTCGGTTGATCTATTGGCAAATGCTACCATGGGCAGAATGTTATCCCAGTTGGACCCACATGCACAACGCCTCAATGATTCTATTACCGTTCGGTTTTGACGTTCAACTGCTCCATTGCTTTGCAGCCTCCAGGCAGTGGTATTTACCGCCAATATTCCTAGCGCTTTACAGACCCCTTTAAAAACTTGGCTTATGAATGCTGAACCACGATCTGACAACACCGTCTTGGGTACTCCATGATGCGTAATCACCCTATCCACAAGGGCCTTCACTACAGTTCCTGCCGTCTAATCCCTTGTCGGTACCAATATTGGATATTTAGTGAATAAGTCCATGATTGATAATATGCTGTTGTGGCCTCGTGGAGTAGTCTCCAATGGACCAATGAAGTCTATAGCGATATGTTCGAATGGCTGCATTGGCCTGAAGTGTGGGGCATTCGCAGCCTTGGATGCGCCTTGGTTTGAAAATTGACAATTCTCGCACCTGCGTATATAATTTTGGACTTCCGTCCTCATTCTAGGCCAGAAATATTCAGACCTCAGCCGGCGCAGCGTCTTCCTCACTCCGAAGTGTCCTGCGGAGGCGATGTTGTGGTGATAGCCCATGACTCGATTGATCAACGATCTCGGGATCACCTTCACCCAATTACCCTGGTCGTTATATACATAGAGGCATCCGTCTTTCCTCATGTATTCCTTATGTTTATGTGGGATTATGCCTATCCCTACCCTAGTCTCTATCCTGGTGATTAATGGTGACCACTTAGGATCACGCTTCAGCTCCGACCAAACCTCATCGTTAGACAATAAAGGGGACCCTTGTTCAATAGTGACTGCGGCCACAACCTTATTATCTTCTAAAGTGCTGAGATCATTGCTGCAAGGAAACCTGCTTAGGAAATCTGCTACTCTGTTGTCTTTCCCTGGTACATAGGCAAAGGTAACTCTAAATTCCTGGATAATTTCTGCCCACCTGGATAACCGTGCGTTTTTGTAATCCGACCCTTTATTATATGTTATAGGTTTATGGTCGGTAAGGACTTCTATGCTGCTACCAGCTAGAAGGTGTTTAAAATGCTGTAAGGCTAGTACTACCGCGTATGCCTCTTTCTCTATGGTGGAGTAGCGGGTCTCGGGTCCAGAAAGTCGTTTGCTATAATAAGCTACGGGTTTTACGACTCCTTGTACTTCCTGCTGTAAGCAGGCCCCAACTGCTATCCCACTGGCGTCAGTGTTTAGTATAAAGGGCCTACTTGGCACTGGATGGACCAGTACTGGCTCACTTGTAAGCACCTTCTTTATGATTTCAAAGGCCACTTGTTCTGCGGCACCCCAGAAGAATTTGTGTCCTTTCTTCAATAGATTGCTCAGAGGATCGAGGACTTCTCCTGCATTGGGCACGAAACGCCTATAGTAATTTACCATGCCTAGTAGACTTCTCACAGCCCTAATGTTCTTAGGCCGTGGCATATCTCTTAATGCTGCGACGTTGTCGTAAAGGGGTTTAATTCCTTCTTGGTCGATGGTATGACCCAAGTATTCTACTGAATCTCGGAAGAAGTAGCTCTTAGCACGTTTGGCTCGCAGGCGGAATTTACTCAAGCGTTCGAGTACAGCAGCAAGGTCTGCTACATGTTGCTCGAAAGAGCTACTGTAGACAATCACGTCGTCGATGTACAATCGTACGCACTTAAATAACCAATCTCCCAGTACTATATTCATAGCCCATTTGAAGATTTGTGCTGAATTATTTGCACCTTGTGCCAGCCGTGCAAATCGGTACCTCCCCCAAGGTAAGAAAAAAGCGAAATAGTCGCGATCACACTCTGGGATGTGAATCTGAAAGAACCCGGAGGTTAAGTCTAGAGTGCTGAAGACTTTGGCGCCCGCAAAGGATCGCAAGTTGTCTTCAACTCTGGGTATGGGGAAAGGGAAGAATTCCGTCGCATCATTAATTAGGCGGAGGTCCAGTGTAATCCTGACACTACCGTCAGATTTCGCAACAGGGAATAGAGGGGAGTTCCATAAAGATGTACATTCCTCCACTATCTCAACTTCCTCCAGTTCCTTTACCAAGGCCTTTACCTTTGGGACTGTTATTGCTGGTATGGGGTATTGACATTTGTGTATTGGTTTTGCCGACAACATTCTCAGTTCAGGGGCTGTTATTGTCGAACCCTCTCCCATATCCCTAATTCTGTTGCAAAAACAGTGAGGGAATGCTCTGACCACGTCTTCTCCTGTCCTTATTTGATCCATGGGTAATCTGGGTGGTAGCGCCTCTAGTTCTTTCGCTATGATGGGTGATTTAAACGCTGATGAACACGGATCACCCTTCTTCTCGTATTCGGATGTTATTGTCCCATCGTGGCTCATAGTGAGTCGTAGTGCCCTAATTCCTGGCATGCCTAAAATGCCGTCATAGTCTGCAAAGCCTAAGTCACAGAATTCGAAAGTGGTCCTGACATTCCTGATTGCCTTCCCATTGATCTCTGCACCTATCTCTACTAGACTACTCCCTTCTGATGGGACCCTGAATCCTCCTAGCCCCTTTAACATTATTGGCTTGTTCAGTTCGAATATATCCTTATTTACAAGTTTTAGGTTAAATATGTTGGCTTCAGAGCCCGTGTCTATTATAAGCTTATGCATTAATGGTACAGAATCTTTATTATTATATACAACTACAGAAATGGCAGGCAGTAGTCCTGCAGATTTGCCCCCTGCCCTAAGACAAGCAGGACCTAGTTTTTTCCTCGTGGGCAGCGGGCGGCGAAATATCCTGGCTCTCCACAAGTGAAGCATTTGCGCTTATTTACTGATGGGTAGGCGCGTCCGTCCTCTTCCTTTCCACTCCAGTGACCGTTGTTCGACCTTGGTCCATTATCATGTTGGGGGCTTCCACTATGGTTCTGTGTCGTGCTGTTGCCCGCGCTTTGGTCCTTTCTTCGCTGGTCGCTATTGTAGGTGCCCCTATTGTAGTGCTGGCGATATTCCCTGTTGTTTTCTTGTTTCTTTGTTGTATCCTGCGCCCTCCTTAGTTCTCTAATCTCCTCATACATCTCGGTCATCCTTTTTGTAAGCTTCTCTAGTTCCCTTTGGTGTCCCTCCTCCTTTGTTAAAGAGAATTCCCGCTCGTTGTCCTCAACTCCTTGTGCTCTATCCACGAGTGTATCCACGAGTGTATCCCAATCTTCCTGGTGGTGGTCGAACACGCGGGAACGGATTGCAGGGTGTAGCCCAGCTACGAACACTCTCTTCCTTTCTCTCCTGACGATCATGAGGTCTTCTGACTCTATCTGATGAGCCAAGCTCACTACTCTATCAGCAAAGTCAGTTACGGACTCCCCCAACATTTGTCTTGCTCCGAAGAAGTTCTTACGGGACTCTGCGGCTGGAACATGGACACGGAACTTCTTCGACAGCCGCCTCTTTAGTTCTTCATAATCCAGATGGCCGTTCTGCGGGAGTTGAGCGAAGTCTTTGGCTGCTCCGCGAAGGTGGTTGTTTAGCAAGATTACCCTGTTTGTATCACTCAGAAGGTCCATGCTATATACGCTCTCTAGGTTCTTTACAAATGAATCAAATTTTCTTGATGTGTTTCCCGTGAATTTCTCCAACTGCAGCAGTGCAGCGGGCAGGTACAGTTGGTCTGGGCTAGTTGAGGTATTATTACCGTCGGGCCCATTTGCGGTATTCATTTTTGATGCTCTTGTCTCAAGGCTTACTGACAGGATCTGCAATGGCTTCTATTAGAGAAATAAGTAATCTCAACAAGTAGATTTAGAGGGTTGGAAAGATTATAGGATATATAAAGAAAAATGTTTCTTTCTTATGGCAGAATTTTTCCTTCTTGAAATAGCATATGCGTTAGTGCATATGCTAACAACAACAAATTGGACATCTTGTTCGACAGGTATACTTCTCACAGTAGTGCACCAGCCTGCATATAGACGCATCGCCAGTTATGAATAAACACTATATATAAACATAAAGATTAATTTACCTAGAGTGCCTATCTATGGGAAGGGTTTGTTTTACACGCATTTTATTTTACATATATCAGGGTCTACTATATTGTTCTTTTCTTT
>CP092871.1:50999660-51219261 GCA_030710605.1 Cordylochernes scorpioides
GAAATATTATTTATGCATTTGTGCTAGTCTCACTTTTTTTATATATTTTACAAGCCAGACTTGGCATATGCTATATATCAATTTATCTCAAATCAGACAGTAGTGTGAAATATTTGCCTTTTTCTTTTTATATAATCATGTTGCAATATATCTCAATATTGGACATTAATTTGAAATGTGTGGCTCTTGTTTTTCTATTTCTTATGAAATAATTATATTTACTAGCGGATGTGCCCGGCTTCGCCCGGGTTTTACCCGAGTGAATGTTTGTCTAACGAACATTTGTTAAAACAATTCTCTATAAACTTATAAAACGTACTCGGCTTCGCCCGGGGTTTTACCAGAGTAAAGGTTTGTCTAGCGAACATTTGTTAAAACAATTCTCTAAAAACTTATTAAAAAAAAAAGATATTTTGATAATTTGAAACTCGTAAATTTGAATCTCTCGATAAAGTGAACATTTTTCCCGGTCCCTGTGTGCCGTGTCATCCTGAATTTTCTTTCCTAATTTTCTACATTAGAAAATCATAGTTTTATCTAGTGAACATTTTTTCCCGTGTCACATTGCCGTGTCACATTTCCTTTATTCTTCATTGTTGGCTTTTATATCATATTTACTCTTCATTGTTGGCTTTTTATATTATATTCTGACCAAAATCTATCTGTGAACTTCACACAGACAGAATAAGGCAATTATATAAGTAGATTTACTCTTCTTTGTTGGCTTTTTATCTTACATTCATTCTTCATTGTTGGCTTTTTATATTACATTTACTATTCATTGTTGGCTTTTTATCTTACATTCACTCTTCATTGTTGCTTTTTATCTTACATTCATTCTTCATTGTTGGCTTTTATATTACATTCACTCTTCATTGTTGGCTTTTTATCTTACATTCATTCTTCATTGTTGGCTTTCTATATTACATTTACTCTTCATTGTTGGCTTTTTATCTTACATTCACTCTTCATTGTTGGCTTTTTATATCTTACATTCATTCTTCATTGTTGGCTTTTTATATTACATTTACTCTTTATTGTTGGCTTTTTATCTTACATTCAATCTTCATTGTTGGCTTTTTATATCATATTTACTCTTCATTGTTGGCTTTTTATCTTACATTCATTCTTCATTGTTGGCTTTTTATATCATATTTACTCTTCATTGTTGGCTTTTTATATTATATTCTGACCAAAATCTATCTGTGAACTTCACACAGACAGAATAAGGCAATTATATAAGTAGATTTACTCTTCTTTGTTGGCTTTTTATCTTACATTCATTCTTCATTGTTGGCTTTTTATATTACATTTACTATTCATTGTTGGCTTTTTATCTTACATTCACTCTTCATTGTTGGCTTTTTATCTTACATTCATTCTTCATTGTTGGCTTTTTATATTACATTCACTCTTCATTGTTGGCTTTTTATCTTACATTCATTCTTCATTGTTGGCTTTTTATATTACATTTACTCTTCATTGTTGGCTTTTTATCTTACATTCACTCTTCATTGTTGGCTTTTTATATTATATTTTTAGATTGAGATTATTAGCTAGTATGTAAAAATATTAACTCTGTTGAAATTTAATTTTGTATTTATATATAAATAAAATTAACTCTGTTGATTTTTTTGTATTTAATCGATAACAGCGAAGTTACGCATGTTAATGTTAGGTAAAAATATTTTGACGTTAAGCAAAACCTGCTCTATCTCGTTTTACATAAATGTTGAAAATTTGGTCGAAATTGATGCATTGTAACGAAAGTTTTTAGTGATGTCCTCTTATGAAATTTGCATTTTATTAATATAGATTTATATCAATTGCAAATTATATAAAAATTGAGACTTCTTTGAATTTTTAGTTTATGTTCATCATAACTCAGCATTATTTCTCAAAATTAGTCTTTTACAATATGCGTGTCTCTTATCCTTAAGGTTCATATCCTATATTTTATATACTAAAATAAAAAGCACAATATTTCAAATTTGTTGAAAATTTTCATTTTGAGAATTTTCAAATAGCTCAAAATAAAACAAATATTTAATTTTTATTGTTGTTTTTTTAAATACCACGATGTTACTAAGGTAAGTAAGTAATTTTAATTCACGCGTCATTTTTTAAAAAAATTAATTGTTGTTCTGAATATTAATATGTTATATATTTTTAATAATGTTAGAAATAGATTCGACAACGTTGTGTTGTAAATATAAGATGTAATCGAATAAACTTTGTTCCCTTACCGCGCTACTTCATGCCCTGCTGCCCAACCTAACTGCTACAAATGTGGTACGACAGGTCACGAGGGCCACGCCTTGTCCCAACACTTCAACAAAAATGTCACAATTGCTGCAAGAAGGCCGGGCGCTGTTTTTGAGCAGCTCAATCACTACGCGACATCCTGGGCTTGTCCTCTGGCGAAGGCCAAGCTGGCTCAACTCAACAAGAATGCATAGATCCTTCAGAGTCCTCCAATCCAACCTTAGGAAATCGCCTTCTGCAGTCCTCGAACTCTTCACCATTGCAATAGAACAAGATGTAGACGCTATTCTACTTCAAGAATTACTAAATAACTTTAAATGGCCTGATTCAAGCTTTGACACATTCATCCCAAATGAAAACAATGCACCTTCTGGCTTGTAATACAGGGTCCATTATGAAAAGTAATGAGCATAATGTTATCGTGACGCGATGATAGATGGCAGCACGGTAAAACCGTGGGAAATGTGGTGGAGGAATATGCCCTTTCAATCCATCCGGTCGTCAGTTGAGTTCGAGCAGTGTGAGGGGAGTTACATGCCTCCGCTTGAAGTGTGTTTTCAACTTTTGTAACATAGCGCGATGGAGCGTTCGCTTGAACAACGATTCGCCACAAAGTTTTGCGTGAGGCTTGGAAAAAATGCAACCGAAACATTCCGGATGCTGCAAAAAGCCTTCAAGGACGATTGCATTTCAAAATCACAGTCTGGGAAGTGGCACAAGGCGTTCAAGGAGGGGCCGGGAGGAGGTCGCCGACGAACCCCGTTCAGGGACGCCCAACAACGGCCAGAACTGGCGAAAACGTGGATCGTGTGCTCGAAGTTTTGAGTACCGACCTTAGATTAAGCAATCCAGCAAATTGCTGACACATTACACATGTCCACATTTGTGGTACATGGTATAGTGACCGAGGATCTGCAAATGCGTAAGGTCTGTGGGGAAGCTTATGCCGAAAGTGTTGACGCAAGACCAGAAAGAACTTAGAGTTTTGCGCTGTCAAGAATTGTTGGATTTGATTTCAAAATGAACCGACTTTCTGAACTCTGTAGTAACTGGAGAGGAATCCTGGATGTTTGAATACGACCCAGAGTCGAAAAGGCAGAGCTGTGCATGGCACACAAAAGCATCCCCACGCCCCAAGAAAGCGCGAATGAGCAAGTCGCGCATCAAAATGATGATCATTGTCTTCTTTGACATCCGAGGAATAGTCCATTGTGATTTTGTACCGCAGGGACAAACTGTAAACTCAGCCTTTTTACCTGGAGGTGCTCAGGAGATTGAAACGCCGGATCGTACGCGTGAGGACTGACATTAAAGACACGGTCAAGCTCCACCATGACAATTGCCACCAGCCACACAGCCTTCATCATTACCAACTTCCTGGCCCGGAGCAACACCTCGGTGATCCCTCACCCCCCTTACAATTTCGACTTAGCTCCATGTGACTTCTTTTTTTTCCGCGACTCAAGATAGAGATGAAAGGAAAACATTGGGAAACCTTGGAAAACATCCAACACCATGTTACAACGTTCCTGAGAAGCATTCCTGTCGAGGAGTTTCAGGGTGCCTTTCAGGCGTGGCAAACGCGTCTCCGCAAGTGTATTTATGCAGGAGGAATGTATTTTGAAGAATATTGAACATTTGCACAAATTACGATCAATAAATGTATTTTGCCAGTAAATGCTCATTTCTTTCATAATGGACCCTGTACGATCAAATATAAACGCCATTCCACTTAGCTCACCTGATTCAAACATTTCCACGGCTCTCATCCGGTTAGGCAACCAGGCTGTTGTCCTCGCTTCGGCGTACTGGCACAACAGTGTCCCGGATTTATCTTTCCTACCAACCTTGGAATCTGCAATAAACATAGGATCCTTCTCATGCATTCTTGCATGGGACGCCAACGTCCACTCTCCAACCTGGGGTATTGGAGCTACCCGCGATGCCCGTGGGGGCCAGCTTGGAGGACTCTGCTTCACTGATGGGCCTACAGTTCTGAGATCTCCCAACCATTACACCTGGTCCAATGGATCCCTGCGCTCTTCCATCGACGTTACCCTAGCATCCAGCTCGCTAGCCATTCACGCCACTAGATCATGTCTCCAGGAGATAGCTTTCTCTGATCATCTGCCAATCCTTACAAATTTCGATGACATCATTTCCACAGAGCCTATTTGTTCTTGGGTTTAGACTTCATGTCTGGAAGAGACCTTCACTGCCTTCATTGGGTCCAGCCTCCACCCTGTCACATCGCGTCTCCAGACCGCATTCACTCCAGGCGACATTGATGAGGTGGTTACTCTTCTCACTACCTGTCTTCAGGAGGCCTGCAATGTCTCCATGAGAAAGAAATCAAAATCTCCAAGGCCTTCAAGACCATGGTGGAACAAGGAGCTTTCAAAACTCCGCAATTTAGTTGTTGCTTTACGACGTTGCTATCAAAGCACCTCCTTTTATATCAGGAACTTCTTTAAAAGGTCTTATAGAGCCTGCCACAACAAATATAAGGCGAGAAAAACATCTCTCCTGGATAACACTGTGCCAAGAGGTCTCCTCGGCCGCATGGGAGCTCCATCCACCGATATATCTCCAAAGGCCGAAGAGGTTCTCTAGGGCCACCTCTGCTCAAACACAACGACGGTACTCCACTCACCCCAGAGGAAACCTGCCATGAAGTACTTCAGCACTATTTTCCAACAGACTGGATAGCGCCAACCCCATCTATTGATTGGCTCCAATCCTACAACCAAGAACCAGCCTATACAGTGTCTGAAGTCCTTCGCGCGATCCGTCGATGCGGTCGGAGGAAATCCCCTGGTCCCGACAGGCTAGGAATCAGATGCCTTCTTCTTGGTGGGTCAACGCTGCATAAAACACTGTCACAAAATTTCACCAAATGCTTACGTCTCGGACACTTCCTAACACCCTGGAAATTCGGTCTATTAGTTCTCATACCCAAACAAAACTCTTCTTCCTCCAACCAACTGGAGAAATACCGTCCCATCACGCTGCTCAATACCTTGAACGGTGTATACTGGCGGCGTTTGCAATGGATAGCGGATTACCAAGGCTGGTTCTCACCCCAGCAGTTTGGCTTCCTTCCAGGGCGCTCAGCTGAAATGGCGCTTGATTCCATTAACAACAACATCAGTGAAGGCCTGCAGCACTGGAGGAAGACCTTGGCTATTGGTCTGGACATCAGTCATGCCTTCGACACCTTTCAAAGGCACACCATCATTCAAGGCCTCCGCGACCTTAACTGCCCAGAAGAGTTGATTCAACTGTCCGCGAGCTTCCTTCGAGGAAGGCAGGTAATTTACAACGCTTGAAACGCCACCCTTACCTCTACTACTCTACTTGGGGTCCCCCAAGGTGCAGCACTGAGCCCCTTCTACTTCAACATAGTGGCTAGGAAAATCCATCTCCTTCCAAGGCCAAACAACAGTGAAATCATCAGTTTCGCAGACGATTTCACGGTACTGATTCACTTCCTCCGCAGATTCCCAACACGAGAGATCAATCAATTCCTAAAACAGCTCTTTCATTGGGGCAAGACTCAGGGACTAACATTCAACCCAAGGATAACCCAAGCCTGCCTCTTCCATTGGAAAGCCAAGCGTCCAGGCTATCACGGCATACATTTCCAAAACCAACCTATTCTAATTGATAACACTATAAAAATCCTCGGTGTTACCTATGATTCCAAAAGAAACTTCGTAGGCCACCTGGACAACATCCTCAAGAGGTGCAGGTGGATTCTCCCTCGACTAACCAGCACGATCCAGGGGCAGTTCGGATTAACCTTCAGCGTGGGGCCGAAAAATACATAACACGGTGATCCTCCCAGCCATCCTCTATGGCTCTGGGGTTTGGGGCAAGCGGGTGTTCGACACCAATAGCATCCGAAGCTACGTGGCCTCCATTACAAATATGCTAAAGCTTAATCAGAGGAGGCCCGTGTACTCCAACTATCCCAGCAATCTCCCTCACAGGTTGTCCTCCACTAGATATATCTATCAAATCCCATCTAGCATACTTGGAAGCGCTAAGAGAAGGCCCTTTTGAGTCACGTCCCAGTCCCTCCTCGGTACCCTACCCACCTCTTAGAAGACCTCTCCAATTCTCCAAGTCACTGCCAGAACGGGCCACTATTGTTATACAGATGGCTCTCGGTCAACCAATGGGGTTGGCGCAGCAGTGGTGCTCCCACCTCCCTATTCACCACTGAAACTTAAACTCCACAACAACTGTACCTCCTTCCAGGCGGAACTTTTGGCCTTTCTTTATCCCACCAGATCTATTAGGATCATGCCGCGACAAGACTTTGTCATTGCTTCCGACTGCCAGGCAGCTCTACATGCCATCTGTCACCCAGATATCCCTAGAACCCCACTTACTGCAGCGATAATCAGAAACCTCAATACTCTGGACAATGTTCAACTCTGCTGGGTCCGGGTCATTGCGGCATCGTAGGAAATGAACAGGCTGATGAAGTCGCCAAAGCTGCAGCTCGATCCAAATTGCCTTTACACTTCGCAACCCTTCCTAGGAAATATGTCCGTTCTCAAAGCAAACAGTTCGCCCTCCAACTATGGACCGACCTCTACACCACAGACCACGCTACAAGAAACCTCAGAAGAGTAGCTGCATCTCCTAGTCTTCTAATCTCAATTCTCCCAAAACTAAAATATAGCGACATCACCTCTACAATTCTGACAGGACATGGTTTCGTTCAAGCCGACATCGCCAGAACCTCCAAAAACAACGACCCCGTATGCCAACACTGTCACCAAGAAAATCAAACAGTCGACCACCTCCTATTCAGTTGCCCATCCTATCGTCTTAAGAGATTCCAGACTGCAACTCTACTTAACACCAGCACATTCAACCAAGAAGCATTGAAGAACCTCCCAAAAAATAAAACAGCCTGGCGACATCTAATCAGTTGGATGTCAACTGCAACAAATAGACAATAAGTCAGAAGACAAACCCGGACAGTTGGCGACTTTCGTACGCTCCAGGAGTCCGGGTTATGTACAGAATAATAATACTTTGTTCCCTTCCGGACAGTTGGCGACTTTCGTACGCTCCAGGAGTCCGGGTTATGTACAGAATAATAATAATAACTTTGTTCCCATTGTTTACTGCCTTCGATGTCACACCTCAAGTATGTACTTTTATTTTTTTGTGCGTTATATTATGTAATCTCATTCCAAGATAATTAAAACATTTAAAATCAATCCATACCTTATCATTTCAAATACAAGGCCCACTTTTATACACAACAGAATTTTGGGCGACGAGGGTTAAAAACGGCAACGTATTCTAGCAAAAATATTTAAATCAGACTTTATCAACTATCAAATATTCATAATATAATACAATATATATCAATTTTATTAGCAATTTAACTTCATATCATCAATTCATATTCTATTAAATTCATAACTACCAAAATATATCTATTTATAAAACAAGCAATTATTCGCATATCAATATTTATTTATTTTATTTTTCATCGAGGTAAAAATCAAAATATTTTGAACAAAATGGATCCACAACAGTTTCAGGCCCTCATTGAAGCCATGAATAGAAATCAACAACAGCTAATCAATACTTTGTTATCAAAAACAACTCATCCTATGGATGGAACTGATATAAAAGAAAATCAAACCCACCCCTGTAAACATTTCCCATGCTCCAACCTTTGAAAATTTTGATCCAAATAAGAAAATATTTAAATATTAACGCCAGCGTTTTGAAAATGACATCAAAATGAAAGACATTTATCAAGATAAAAAGAGAAGTGCTCAAATGTTATTAAATTCGATAGGTGCTTCAAATTATAACATCTTAGCAGCCTTGGTAGCCCCAACAACTCCGGGAGAACTTGATTACGAAGAACTCATCGAAGAATTAGAAAAACATTTAGCGCCAAGAAGAAGCACCCTTGTCTCTCAACATTATTTTCTATCAACATATCAACAAGATAAGGATTCAATTGCAGACTTTGTAGCATCATTAAGACGTGACATAGCTGACTGTAAATTCGAGGCACAATGCGAATGTGGGAAAGATGTTTCAGCATCAGAAATTTTCCTGAGAGCACAGTTTATCCGAGGTAAAAGACAACTGGATAAAGGAACAAATCCTACAATCGGAAATCGACGCATTGAATGATATTTTACGAAGGCTATTGCTCTTGAAGCATCGAAGACTGATTGCCACGAATTACCAAAGGCACGACCATCAACCACAACTATCAATGTGACAGATAAAGTCCACAAAGTTTCTCGACACAATTATCGATCAAGGAAGGACAATTATAAGACTCCAAGTCAAAACCGACCCAGATCAAATCAAACCCGTGAAAATCAACATGCTCGATCGAAATCACGAGGCCGTATCGATTATGAGAAACTTGACATCAACAAAGTTTGCCTCCGCTGTGGTCGAAACAACCACCTATCGAAACATTGCAGAACAGACCCATCAAAATTGACTTGTACATTATGCCATAAAAAAGGTCATGTGTCAAAAATATGCATCAAAACTCTACTCAATAATAAGTCAAATAACACTCTGACAAATCATATCGATAATTATGAAGACTTCGGAATAAACAGAATTGTTGACATTTATGATCAACCTCTGCTGAACGCTTCACAAGATATAACAAAGTATATGTTTCAATTAAAATTGAAGGTTTCAATCAAAGGTTTGAGGTAGACACTGATGCGGGTTACATCTTAATGCCCGAGAATCAATTTAAAAAGCTAAATACCAAAAATAAGGTTCAACCAACTAACATTGTTTTCCAATATATACTGGAAACGTTTTCAATTCTTTTGGGAAAGTGGAAGTACAAGTAGAATTCAAAGATCGTACATCTATTGAAGAATTATTTATCATTTCTAATAACTATGATCCTCTTCTAGGAAGAACCTGGATCAGGCATCTAAAAATAAATCTAGAAGAAATTGATCAATAAAATCTAAATTAAATCAAGGAAATAAAATTGTCATCCATAAATGATTATTATGTAATCGAAAAATAATTCCATGAAATTTATACTCAAAAAGTTGGTTGCGTGCCTGATTTTCTCATTACACTTCAACTCCGTCAAGGAGAAAAACCAAGCTTTACACCTGAAAGGAATGTACCTTATGCCCTCCGGGAGAAGGTGGAAAAGGAATTGGACACACTGGAAGCAGAAGGTATAATATCAAAAGCAGCCACCAGTGACTGGGGATCACCACTTGTAGTTATTCCAAAAGGCGACGGAACAGTTCGGCTTTGTGTTTATTATAAGGTTGGTGTTAACGATCAGTTGGTAAATGCAAGTTACCCAATCAAAAGAATTGAAGATGTTTTAAACAGCTTAAAGGATTCCAAGTATTTTTGCCGCTTGGATCTCTACAAGGCCTATCTACATCTGAGGACGGATGAAGAAAGTAGAATCATCCAGACCATATCGACACACAGAGGAACTTACCAAATGAACAGGTTGAGTTTCGGGATCAAAACTGCTCCTGCAGAATTCAATCGCGTTATCGATCAAATTCTTCAAGGCTTAAACAAGACTATATCATATTTTGATGATATTCTAGTAAATATATCCATTGTCATTTGTTTATTGTAAAAATACAAAATATGTAAATTGGGGAGAGAGATATAAAAACTATTTTTTGTTTGTTGAGTTAGTTAAACTTCTCTCGCTTATTAAATTGCTTTTGATTGTCATACGACTTGCTAATTATTTCATCGCTACATTTGGTGGAGAAGCCGGGTACGATTCCGACAAGATAATTTAATCTGGAAGGTGTTTTGAGAAGAAGCCGACGTTTGCAAAGCTTGCCGCCGCTCGACATCGGTATGAGTGAAGCAGAAGAAAAGCCACGTGTGCAAGCTACCACTTTTACATGTCTTCAACACCCAAGAAGCCCTCCTAATTTTTCAGGTAAGGCCACTGAATTTGCCCACCTATGGTTGAAAGATTTCAACCGTGTTGCTCTTTATAATAGTTGGGACGAAACGGTGTTTGGTCAACGTTGTCTTCTTTTTGGAAGGGACAGCTAAATGTTGGTTTGATAACTTTGAGGATGACCTTACATCTTGGTCTATTTTTGAAGAAATATTTTCCGAAATGTTTGGTGACAAAGAGGATTACTCCAGAAAAATTGAGTCAGCTCTAAAAGTAAGAGCACAAAAGCCTGACGAGTCCATTGAATTCTATATTCAGGATGTGCTGAACCTATGTCGCCAGCTAAACCCAAACATGTCTGAAGAAGACAGGGTAGGCCACCTCATGAAGGGAGTTGCTGACGACATTTACCGATCCTTTTTACAATTGAGGTAGCTACAACTGTGGACTTCACCAACCACTGCCGTCGGATTGAAAAACTCAATAAAAAGAGGATCAGTAGTGTGAGGTTCGAGAGGATTCCCTCCGTTGCCACAATTAAAGATGAAGAGGCGGGTTACACTTTAAAGGATCTGATCAGGGAGATTGTCAAGGAAGAGCTCCGATTAATTCCAAATGAACAAGCGAATTCCATTTCTTCAAAATCTTTAGAAGAAAAGGTTTTGCAGCGAGCAGAACAAACCTTGTCGCCGATTGGAAAAGCACCGGTGGTCCATTCCAGGAAGGCTTTCCAGAATTTTCGCCATGACAAACAAGATATGGGTGAAGCGACAAAGAGGAGGAAAACAGACCAGTTCCGAACGGAGGATAACATCCCGATATGTTTCTATTGCAATCGGCCAGGACACGTCGCGAAACATTGTTGGGAAAGACGCCGTAACTACCAAGAAAGAGAACCCAATATAAACCAGGACAGTTATTATAGTCGTCGAAGACCTGGACCTATCTATATGTCAGACTTTATAACGCCGCAATTGGATGATTTTGAACGAAGCAACTCTCCCCGGCGTAATTTACCTAGAAGCTCCTCTCTCCTACCCAGGACGTGGGAGATCGACAACAGGACGATACCAATCTAGATCGCCAGTCCGGATCCCCAGCCGTTCTCCCCCACAGAAAGGCACAGTGAAACTAGGAAACACGACCTGTAAGGGAGGTAAGGTCGGACGTTGCTTAAAACCTCCACAGACGCGAGCTGACTTAGACGATAACTATATTTGTATAAACATCAATGGACGTCATGTCGAGGCGCTAATTGACACAGGGGCGTCATACTCTGTTATCTCAGCTAACTTCAGAGAGTCGCTAAAGGTTGTGATGATTAAGAATAGCAATATAACTTTAAAAGTCGCGAACAATCGTTTTGTTTCCCCACTTGGAGAATGTCTCCTGAGAGTAGGAATAAATGAATTTCAGCGGACTGCCGAGTTTCTCGTCCTTCCCAGTTGCAGCCACGATGTCATCTTGGGCTGGGATTTCCTCGAGTCGTCAAGTGCCATTATTGACTGTGCAAAATCTGAAATTTCGTTTTCAGAAATGCCGAATGAGGACCCATCCGTGGCAAGGCTTTACTTAGTATCGGACGACATTATTCCTCCAAAATCCACCAAAAGGGTAGTTGCCCGGACAGCCAGCGTGGCAGGAATTAAGAATTATATTATTGAGGGTTCGAGGACACTTCTTTTGGAAAAAAAGCTTTTTATCCCCTCCTCTTACGTCACCATATGGCATGGCCAGGCCAATATTTGGGTGACTAATTTTAGCAAAAATCAAATACCAATCCCTTCTGGAATGTGCCTAGCTCAGTTTATTAAAATCCAGCCGCAAGAAGTTTGCCCAATCGTGGACGCTAACGAAAACTATGTGTCTAAAGGTGTTGAGTCAACCTACAAGATGAGTAAGTTAGAAGGTTCAATAGAAAATCTTACTGATGTCGATAATGCTGAGCGGCCTGTGGGAATGGAAAATATCTCATCATGTATCTCCCCCGAGCTTCCCCCCAGTCACAAGATCGAACTTTTGGAACTCCTTGAAAAATTTTCGGAATTATTCAATATGATCACCAAAAGTCCATCTGAACTTATCACTAAGCATAAGATAACTACAGGCGACGCAAGACCATTAAAAAGGAGGCCACATCGGGTTTTCACCTTCTGAAAGGAAAGTTATTCAAGAAGAAGTTGACAGAATGATGGAAATTGGAGTCGTCCAACCTTCGGAAAGTCCTTGGGCCTCACCGGTCGTGTTGGTAAGAAAAAGAGATGGATCGGTACGCTTTTGTGTGGATTATCGAGGCTTAAATAAAGTGACAAAAAAGGACGTTTTTTCCTTTGCCCCGAGTTGACGACGCTCTTGATTGTTTAAAAGGGGCGAAGATATATTCCACGCTGGATCTAAAGTCGGGATATTAGCAGATTAGCGTTGATGAAGCCGATCTTGAAAAAACTGCCTTTATCACTCCAGATGGCCTTTTTGAATTTAAGGTCATGCCTTTCGGGCTGTGCAACGCCCCCGCCACGTTCGAAAGGATGATGAATGGTCTCCTGAAGGGCCTACGGTGGATAATATGTTTGTGCTATCTGGACGATGTCGTTGTATTCGCAGATAATTTTTCGGACCATCTAACAAGAATAGAGGCGGTTTTGAACTGTTTCAAAAAGGTTGGACTAAGGTTAAATACCAGCAAGTGCTCTTTTGGTGCCAGTAAAATCAAGATCCTTGGCATCAGGTAGACCAGAATAGGATCCGGCCAGATGAAGAGAAGATTAAAGCAATCACTGAATTCCCAGCCCCTAATAACTTGCAGCAAGTAAGAAGCTTCCTTGGTTTATCATCTTATTATAGGACGTTTTATTAGGAACCATGCGGATATTGCACGCCCCCTTAACGCACTACTCTCTAAGGGGACAAGGTTCGAGTGGAACACAGCCCAAGAGGGAGCGTTTCGGAAATTAAAGATTGCCTTTGACGTCAAAACCAGTGGTTGGGACATTTTGATGATGACGCTCCGACTGAACTACATACGGATGCCAGTGGATATAGAATAGGCGCCGTGCTTGCGCAAAAACAAGGGAGTGATGAAAAGGTAATCGCTTATGCTTCGCGCACCCTTTTGAAGGCCGAACAAAATTATTCAACAACAGAGAGAGCATGCCTGGCCATAATATGGGGCGATTGAAAAATTTAGGCCTTATTTGTTCGGACGTCACTTTAGAGTTGTATCCGACAACCATTCCTTATGTTGGTTGACCAACTTGAAAGATCCTGCAGGCAGATTGGCGAGGTGGGCGCTGAGGCTACAGGAGTTTGACGTCTCCATTGTCTACAAGACTGGGAGAATGCACCAAGACGCTGACGGCCTATCGAGAAATCCCCGAAAACATACCGAGGAGAATTTTAATTATGATATTCCCACATTATTCCTTCTAAGTGACATCGGTAGAGAACAGGAAAATGACCCTTAACATTGCGGAAATAATCAGAAATATATCTCAGCCTTCACTTACCAAGCAAGACAACAAGTTCAAAATTGTCAAAGGGATTCTATATAGAAAAAATTATGACCCAACTGGACAACCTTTACTATTGGTGATCCCAAGGCATCTTCGAATGGAAATCCTGAGCGACCTGCATGACGCACCTACCGCTGGACATCTGGGTTTCGCTTAAACCTACGACAGAGTCAAGAGAAGGTTCTACTGGCCAGGGCTGTACAGAATTGTGAAGAGGTACGTGGGCCATTGTCAGGACTGCCAGCGTCGTAAGGGTGTACCTCAATTGCCCCCTGGCTATCTGAAGCCCATTCCGCCTCCGGACAGGCCCCTTTCAAAAGGTCGGGATAGATTTATTGAGACGCTTCCCCATATCTCAAGGAAAGAAGAAATGGATAGTCCGTTTGTACCGACTACCTCACTAAATACGCCGTAACTCAAAGCCTAGGATCAGGTGAAGCCCAGGAAATCGCGAAATTATTTTAGAAGAAGTCATACTGAAACATGGAGCCCCTCGAGAAATAGTAATGGATCGAGGTCGAAATTCCAATCAAAACTCCTTCAGGAGCTGACTAATAAATGTGGCATCAAAAAGAAGACAACAACGGCGTACCATCCCCAAACCAACGGCTAACAGAAAGATTAAATAGAACAATTGCCGACATGCTATCAATGTATATGGACCTTGACCAGAAGAACTGGGACGAGATGTTGCCCTTTATCACGTTTGCCTACAATACGGCCAAACAAGAATCGACTGGCTTCTCGCCATTCTTCCTGATCCATGGAAGGGAGGCCGAGACGACCCTCGACACTATCTTTCATTACAGTAGCTCGCCCGAGGGAGAGGCTTCATTCAGAATTGGGAACAAGAGCCGAAGAGGCAAGACAAATAGCCCGTCATCACATCTTCAAGGCTCAGAGACGAACAAAACTAACTACGACGCTCGACATACAGGAAAGATCTACGAACCAGGAGACCTGGTCTGGATCTTCATTTCTATTTCGACGTGTTGGATTTTCTGAAAAACTCCTAAGACGATACTTCGGTCCCTTCAGAGTTACAAATAAAATATCGGACGTGACCTACGAGGTCGAAGCAGTCAGTGAACAAGGTAGAAGACAAAAGAAGCGCGACACGGTCCATATCCTCAGGATGAAGCCGTACTATGGACCCATTAAGACAGGATAATTCGTCAAGTGTGGATAACTCTACGTCTGGAGAAGAGGAGGAACTGAGATAAAGCTGTGGAACAGCTTCTCAAGGGAGAGGGAGTAATGTACCAAAGCCGACTTCATGTAAATATATCCATTGTCATTTGTTTATTGTAAAAATACAAAATATGTAAATTAGGGAGAGAGATATAAAACTATTTTTTGTTTGTTGAGTTAGTTTAACTTCTCTCGCTTATTAAATTGCTTTCGATTGTCATACGACTTGCTAATTATTTCATCGCTACAATATCAAAAGCAGCCACCAGTGACTGGGGATCACCACTTGTAGTCATTCCAAAAGGCGACAGAACAGTTCGGCTTTGTTTTGTTTATAAGGTTGGTGTTAACGATTAGTTGGTAAATGCAAGTTACCCAATCAAAAGAATTGAAGAGGTTTTAAACAGCTCAAAGGATTCCAAGTATTTTTGCCGCTTGGATCTCTACAAGGCCTATCTACATCTGGGGACGGATGAAGAAAGTAGCATCATCCAGACCATATCGACACACAGAGGAACCTACCGAATGAACAGGTTGAGTTTTGGGATCAAAACTGCTCCTGCAGAATTCAATCGCGTTATCGATCAAATTCTTCAAGGCTTAAACAAGACTATATTATATTTTGATGATATTCTAGTATATGGCAAATCAAAACAAGAATGCAAGGAAAATATTTTTGCTTGCTTAGAAAGATTACTCGCGTGTGACTTACACCTCAACAAAAATAAATGCATTTATTTTCTAACTAAAATCGAATATCTTGGACATGTAATAGAAAATAACAAAATATCAAAATCTCCTTCAAAGGTAAAGGCTATCATCGACATGCCACAACCAAAGAATATAGACAACTTACGCAGATTTTTGGGGATGATAACGTATTAATTCTAGATTTCTACCAGATGTTTCAGCAATAACTTATCCACTTCGAAGGTTACTTAAGAAAGATAAAAATTTATTTTGGTCAGCCCAATGCCAAGCAGCATTTATCAAACTCAAGAATGAAGTTGTGAGTGACAGAGTTTTAATTCCTTTCGATACAAACTTGCCTGTTACCCTAACAACAGATGCAAGCCCTGTTGGAATCGCTGTAATATTGCATCATGGTATCAATAAGGTAGAACACCCAATTGCTTTTGCCTCACGTTCACTAAAAGATGCAGAGCAAAACTACTTTCAACTAGATCGAGAAGCACTGGCAATTGTGTTTGGAGTAGACCATTTTTTTGAATATCTTTTCGGACATAAATTTACACTAATTACTGATAACCAACCCTTGACCAGAATTTTTGATCCTAAATCAAAATTTCCAAAAATGACATCTGCACGTCTCTTACGTTACGCATTCATTTCTAGCAGGTTTCGACTACCTTGTGCCATTCAAGAAAGGAATTGAAAATCAAATTGCTGACTGTTTGTCACGAGCACCCACTGCCCAAGGTTTATGTTACCACCGACATGATTATCAACGAGGAGGTACATCGAATATGCTCCTCAACAGTGTTCGAAATTTCTACGAAAACCTAAACAGTGGAAGAAATTGTAAAAGAAACAGACAAAGACAAATTCCATTGAGAGTGATTACACAATAAATGAAGAAATCTTGTTCAAGAATGATAAAGTAGTAGTTCCAAAAAGTCTCCAACTGGAAGTCTTAAAATACCTTCATTCAACACATCTTGGGATCGTGAAGATGAAACAACTTGCCCGACGTTACTGCACTTGGAAGAATATTGACAAGGATATCGAAAATCTTGTAAAATCATGCAAAGATTGCTTATCTACTCAAAACAATTCTCCAAAAGCGCCTGTACATCATTGGGATCCTCCATCAACTAATTGGGAGCGCATTCACCTCGACTACGCAGAACCTTTCCAGGGATATTATTACTTAGTCCTAATTGATGCAAAATCTCGCTGGGCCAAGATCAAAGCCATCAGTGAACCTACAACATCCCTCAACACCATCAAACATTTAAATGACATTTTTTCAACACAAGGATACCCTTTTGTCACGGTTTCTGACAACGCATCAATATTTAACGGTGATACCTTCTCGAACTACTGTCTTGAAAACGGGATAAGACAAAATTTCATAGCGCCCAGACAACCCAGCAACAAATGGACTCGCTGAGAGGAATGTTCAAACCTTGAAAAACAAGCTTAGATCTATGATAAACGAAAATGTTCCAATACACCAGAAGATTCAAAAGATACTCCTTCGTTATCGAGCAACTCCATTAGCAAGTGGGAGATCACCATCAGAAATGTATCTGAACAGGCGAATTCGCATAAAACTTGATTCTATGCGACCTTATCAGGAAGAAAGGTCCCAACAGCAAATTCAACCCAATACACGATGTATTCAGGTAGGAGAAATAGTTCAAGCAAGAGTTTTCATCAGCAACAAACCGTTTTGGAAAAATGAAACTATTAAACAAAAGCTCGGAAATCTTCACTACATCATTGAATTAGATGAAGGAAAATCTCTAAAACGTCACATAAACCAACTTCAAAAAGTTGAAATTAAAAAGAAACAAATCACTTTGACGAATCTACAATACACCACCAATCGAAACCAAGCCAGTCATCACCAGACTTTGATCCGATCCAATACACTGTTTCACAGCCTGAACCGAATCAACAGGAGCATCATGACCCCGACCAGACATCTGACCAGGAACCTACATCCATGCCTGATACACCCCTACGCAGATCACAACGCCCAAGACGACCCCCGCGACATCTTGAGGACTATGTCTACACAACCAGAAATATAAAAACAGGAAAATATCCCTAAGTGTCTTATTTAAAGTAGGGGAGACTGTTTATATATTTTTAATAATGTTAGAAATAGATTCGACAACGTTGTGTTGTAAATATAAGATGTAATCGAATAAACTTTGTTCCCATTGTTTACCGCCTTCGATGTCACACCTCAGGTATGTACTTTTATTTTTATTGTGTGCTATATTATGTATCTCATTCCAAGATAATTAAAACATTTAAAATCAACCCATACCTTATCATTTCAAATACAAGGCCCACTTTTATACACAAAAAAATATTTTATTTCATATTCCATATATATAATGATGACATGTTAGAGTATTCGGTAAGTTAAACAATAGTTAATAAAACTATCCCAGAGGACATTGTCCTGCCCGGAATGATGTGTTTCAGGTCGAGAAGCGGTTCAAGATGTACTGGAAAATCTCCTTGAGGCCGGAAGTAATGAATCCAGCAGTTCTCCCACGCCCTGATGGGAGCACAGCAGCAATGTGAAGCCTACTAGAGCCGATGATCTGTTACTTGATTCTACAATCTGACCACAGCATATTAAGAACAAATAGAATGCTCCTTAGGAAGAAATTATTGATATAGACCCTGCATACGGCTGACCTACTCCACAACCACCGTCTTACTATTAAAATGACATGAAATATATCGCTACAACTGTATCCTGTCTGATGTCATCACTGCCAGAAATAAGAAGACATCTGTATCTATAACTTTAGTCTTGAGTTACCAGTCGCTGCCCAAGACCAATGAAATAATCAATATCCAGCTACAACACAATATCCCCTATATTTCTGAGACGCAGTCATTAATGTATTTCAAGAAAGCAACAAATAGCCAACTTCCCACTAAATTTTCTCTCTGTAGTCCTTAGAAGACAACCTCTACCGAAGACTAAGAAGGCACCAACTCCACATCCCAACTTACACCGATTATGACCCACCTATTGTGACCTACGAATTTGACCCCCACCCAATGCGACCAACCGATTGAGACCCACCGAATATGACAACCGATTGTGACCACCGAATATGACCTTCGAATGTGACCACCGAATATGACCACTGAATATTGTCACGACGATTCCAAAAATGTTTATTTATTATTTTTAGCAAAGTAATAAAAAGACAAAGGTAACTCTTCCACATTCAAGGAAAGCAAACAAACTAACTAACAACAAAAAGTAATTAACAAAATTTACATATTTTATATTTTCAATTGAAATTCACATATATTTGAAAACAAAACTGTCGCATTACTCCTCCCCCCCCCCCCCCCCCCCCAAAAAAAAAAAAAACAGCGCCTCGCTGTTTGCAGATAATTTACAGGATTAGTATATTTGGTGTCTCGCTCTGGCTCTTGTGGTTGGACCAGAGTATGGTTGTTGGGTGGGACTACGGGGACGGTGTCTCCTCTGCTGCTTGATCCATAGAAGCGTATTGGTTTTTTCGGATCTTTATACGGCTTCATGCGCAGGATGTGCTTAACATCCTTTACGTCTTTTTGATGTTGGGTCAAAATCTTCGACCTCATAGGTGACGTCAGATAACCTACGAAACACCTTGTATGGACCGAAGTATCGCTTCATTAATTTCTCCTAAAGTCCAACCCGTTGGACGGGAATAAATATCCAGACGAGATCTCCGGGCTGGTAGTAAATCATCCGGTGTGTCGTGAGTTGTATCTCTCCTCGTCTTTCTGCTGCGCCTCTAATTTACGCAGACGAGACAACTGTCTTGATTCTTCGGCTTTTGTTATGAGATGGTCTACATAATCATCTTCGGTATTTTCGGGGCAGAATGGAAACATAGTGTCCAGTGTTGTCTCTGCTTCACGTCCATGGAGCAGAAAGAAAGGTGAGAAACCAGTGGTCTCCTTCCGAGCTGTATTGTAAACAAAGGTCACAAATGGCAACACTTCATCACAGCTTTTCTGCTCGACATCAACGTAAATTGAAAGCATGTCGCCTAGCGTCTTATTGAATCTTTCCGTAAGTCCGTTGGTCCTGAGGATGGTACGCAGTGGTCATTCGGTGCGTGGTGTCACATAATTTGATGATTTCGGAAACCACTCGAGATTGTAAAACTCGGCCTCGGTCACTAATAATTATCCTAGGGGGCCCCTTGTTTTAGAATCACTTCTTCTAACAGAAATTTGGCTATTTCGATTGCCCCTGCATTTGGTAAAGCTCGCGTAATTGCAAACCGAGTAAAATAGTCGGTGCAGACTGCAACCCATTTGTTTCCCATATTAGATTTTGGAAACCGTCCTAGCAGGTCTATTCCGATTCTTTGAAAAGGTGCTTCTGCTGGGGGAATAGATATCAGACGTCCCGGAGGTTGCTGTGGAATAGACTTTCGTCGCTGACATTCCCTGCAGTGGCCAACGTATCTTTTTACACTTCTATAGAGTCCAGGCCAATAAAATCGACGACGGATTCTGTCATACGTTCTCAGGAATCCAAGATGGCCGCCAGCAGTTGGTGCGTCATGTAAGTGTTCTAGAACTTCTTGACGGAGATGTTTAGGAATGACTGGCAACCATTTCTTCCCCAAAAGGTCATAGTTTTTCTTCCACCACCTGGTAGATATTTTCATTTGAACCTTCTGTTGAATTTCTTTGGCTCGTCATTATTCGAGCAAGATCAGGATCACATAGTTGCTCTGAGGGGAGGTCAAGCTGAGTGATCGCGCCCATATCGACTTCTTGAAGTGGGGCATAACCTTCCAAAGGGTTTCGCGACAGGCTAGCGGCGTCTTTGTGTTTGTGTCCACTTTTATATATCACCGTAATGTCGTATTCTTGAAGTCGTAATGCCCATCTTGGAAGTCTTCCGGACGGATCTTTAAGACTGGCAAGCCAACAGAGCGCATGGTGATCATTCTCTACAGTGAAGGGTTTCCCAAATAGGTATGGTCTAAATTTGGTAATGGCCCATACGACTGCCAGGCTTTCCCTCTCTGTAGTCGAATAATTTCTTTCGGCTTTCGTTAAAGCTCGAGATGCGTAGGCAATGGCTTTTTCTTCTCCATTTTGTATCTGCACAAGAACTGCTCCAATACCATAACCACTTGCATCGGTATGCAATTCAGTTGGACAGGTCTCGTTAAAAGTCCAAGAGCTGGGTCCGCTGTTAATGCCTCCTTCAAATTTTCAAAAGATTGTTTCTGATCAGAACCCCAAGAAAACTTTGCACCGCCCTTCAACAGAATTTGGAGTGGTTGAGCTCTGTGGCAAGAGTTCTCTATGAATCTCCGATAGTAAGAACACAATCCCAGAAAGCTCTTAACACCGTGTATGTTCTTGGGTGTTGGGAAATTCTTTACGGCTTTTATTTTATCTAGGTCTGGCCGGATCCCTCTGTGGGATACGTGGTGTCCTGAAATCTTAATTTCGTGAGCAGCAAACAGACATTTATTCGGGTTCAGGGTAAGTCCAGCACTCTGCATGCACTGAAGATTACCGTTAATCTATTAAGATGTTCTTCAAGGGTCTCAGAAAATACTACGATGTCGTCCATCTAGCAGAGACACATTGTCCACTTATAATGTCGTAACAGATTGTCCATCATTCTTTCGAATGTCACCGGGGCATTTCAAAGGCCGAATGGCATCACTTTAAACTGGTACAATCCCTCAGGAGTTATGAAGGCTGTTTTCGCCCGATCAGCCTCATCAACCTGAATTTGCCAATAGCCAGAATATAAATCCATAGATTAAAAGTATTTAGCACCTTTTAGACAGTCTAACGTATCGTCTATATGGGGTAAAGGGTAAACGTCTTTTTAGTGATTTTATTCAATCGACAATAATCAACACAAAAGTGCCAACTTTCATCCTTCTTTTTCACCAGGACAACCGGGGATGACCATGGGCTTTCCGATGGTTGGATAATACCGTTTTTCATCATCTTATCTACCTCTTCACTTATTATGCGACGCTCAGCAGGCGAGACTCTAAGCTCGTTGGCTGATGGGTGGATGATCTTCAGTCTCAATTCGATGTTTTATCTGGACTCCATCAGCGCCGCCCTTTCTTTGGCTGTTGAAAATAGTCGAAAATTTTTTAAGCAACCCTAGTAACTTTTCATGCTTTTCGCTTGTTAGGTCGGGGGAAACCATCGAAAAATAATATTTTTTTACGTTCTTCGGTGGATGTTGAAGTTGTTTTTGAAGATGTCGCTTCCACAACACTCAAATAAGCTTCCTCCAAAGGTTCGGCAAAACCTATACATGTATTTCTTAGTATTATCTGTGCTTCGGATTTTCCATTAGCAAGCCATACCTTCCCCTGATTATGATGGACATTCACAATTGCAGCGGGTATGAATATATCTTTACTCAATACGAAATTCTTATTTCCAGTGATGATAATATCTGCATTTCCCATATCCTTCGGGGCTGACACGGCTATTCGAGCCATTGATCGGGCTGATATGGCATAATCACTTAAGGCAGTTAAGCGCCGAGGATCTGTAGGGTTTGACTCTTCTAAATATTGCTTTCAAAATATAATTCAGATCGTCCACAATCTATAACTGCTTGTGACGACTCTAAAAAGTCCCTTCCAATGATAAGATCATGACTGCATTGTGGTAGTAGTATGAATTCAAATGGAATCAACTTATCCTCGACGATCATTCGAAGGATACTTTACCTAATGGTTGTACACAATTTCCATCGGCGACTTTCAGGGCAATATTTTTGACTGTAGGTAGCATGACCTTTCTTAGATGGCGGCAGTAATTTTCAGAAATAACGGAGATGGGACGCCCCAGAATCGACTAATGCACTTACTGGCTAGTTATCGGCCACTATGTTAAGGTAATTAGCTCTCATTTTAGCGACTGTTGGAGGATTTACCTGACAAGCTGTCTCACCTCCTAGAAAGGTCGCGCCATTTAGTTTTCCACATTTCGGCGACTAGGAGATTGGCTAAGTCGTCTGTATGGCGTAGAGGATCTGTGGCGGCGAGTCGGTGATCGTCCTCGATTGGGGCTAGGGGATGAGCGTCTTGGGGAATTCTGGTTCAAGTCGACTTCATGATTGATTGGTGTTGCTTGCTTTCTGCCTCTGTCACGATATGAGTCGAAGACTGCTCTTCTTTCACAGTAATACCTAACAACATGCCATGGACGTCCGCAGTGAAAACAGATTGGACTATTGTCGACTGTTCTCCATTCGTCAGTTTTGCGTTTAGGGAATTCCTGCCGTAGTCTCCTTCCCATCACACTCGATTCGTGTCTGATTTGACCAGATTTCCGCCTTTCCCGTGTATCGTAATTCCAATTTTCTTTTTCTGCGTCATACCATGCCTTTTGATCAGCATTGTAAGACTTGATATATTTTATAATTGGTGGCCAGTGTCTTATCGGCTCTTTGGTAGACCTCCTCTTCAAGCTGTTTGGGATGATGGGAGAGTCAAGTCCCGAAATCACATTGCTGATCTCTTCCTTTACTATCCTACGAAGGAGTTCCTCGATATCTCCGTTGCTATCAGTTGAGATGGAAGTGACGTTCATAAGTCTCTCAAATTTTGGTTTTCCTATTCTCTTTTATCCAATGTTTCGATTATCTTGCATTTACTGCAGAACTCTTCAACTGTTGCCATTCTACAGGAAGAGGCGCCTGGTATATGTGTTCCTTCACTCCTTTCATGAGGTGTCCTAGTTTTTCACCCTCCGTTATCGCTGGGTTGACCTGGCGACAAAGTCCGAGTATGTCCTGAATATAAGATTCAGACGACTCGTTTGCCTTTTGGCTCGATATTTGAGTTTGGCTTTGGCCTTTTGGACTAGATTCTCCCTGTCACCAAATATTTTAAGGAGCTCTTCTCTGAAAGTCTGCCATTATGTGAGGTTTTCTTCTTCATTCTCATACCAGCGCTTAGCAGTATCTTCTAAAAAGAAGATGACATTGGCAAGACTCATAGAGTCGTCCCACCCATTATACCTGGCTGCCCTATCGTATTCAGCCATTGATGAGGGCACTCCGATGTTTTCCCAGGAAAGTTAGAAGGATTTCTGGGCTGTTGCAGACAGGTGATGGGAATCCTGGGAGGTGAATGGACTTCTTGTTCATTCTTGATGGACATTTCTTCTTCCTTTTTTTCCACCGGTAGTAGGCCCTGTAGACGGCGACCTTTTCTTTTACTAGCCACCGTTTATATTTACCGAGATACGAGTAGCAACTCCACCAAAAATGTCACGAAGATTCCAAAAATATTTATTTATTATTTTTAACAAAGTAACAAAAAGAAAAGGATAACTCTTCCACATTCAAGGAAAGCAAACAAACTGTTTAAATGTCCATCCATACAAAGTTCAAAACAAACAACTACCTCCCGTACCCGCGCAGGCCCGGTCACGCTCCGCCGCGGCACGTGGGAAAACATACAATGTTCCCAGCACATCCCCTTTTTTGAGATTTGAAATATATATACATTACAAACTTTAAATGCATAATATAATTAAAATGAAGGCGATCCACGGGTTTAACAATTCGTCCACTCCGGGTTCTTACCTGGCCGTCCTCTGAGTCGTTAGAGGGATAATCCACAACTGGGGTCTTTTCATTTTCAACCAGTTCCTCCCCCGAAAAGGTCGGCGTCGATGGGTCGGCTGGATATTGCACTGTATCTCCTTTTCGTAGATGGAACCTTTTTCGACGTACAGTCCCAACTGGAGTATCAACCATATATGGACCTTGGTGTCGATGCTTTCTGCTTTACAATCCCCCAGATTCGCATATCTGTAATTCAAACCGTGTCACCTTCGGATAGCTCTGTGGGGACCAGGGATGCAGCACCCGCCGACGCCGCCGCCAAGATAAATAAACAGGCGGCCGCCATAAATCACCAGCACAGCGGAGGAATCCGGAGAGAGGACCAGGCGTACATTCCGGGCTGCTGTGCTCTAGGTCTTCCCATATAAATGTAGCCAACAAGAAACTCCAATAAACACTAACTTTGAGAGACTTTCTGAGCCATCGCTGGACCAGTAAATCGACACAGCACATTGGTGAGCCGGACGTGATTGAAAAGAAAAAGCAATACGAAGATTTCAAGAGATAAAGAAATGCAAAAAGTGAATCAAGCTTGAAAAGAAGCACCATCCAGGATATCGGGATATCATCTCAAGACTAAGATAAGTTTTTATATTATCTTCCTTGTTATTTTATCTCAATATTTTTATTTTTAACTTTATCTCTAAGCTGTTGTGTCGAATTTAAATTTACGTAAAATGGAAACAGAAAATAAGCCTAGCGATACCTCAGAAATATGCAAAGTTAGTGTTAAAATACCGCCTTTCTGGGTTGAAAAACCTGAAATATGGTTCTTCCAGGTAGAAGCACAGTTCAAAATAGGTGGAATTATTCAGGAAGACACTAAATTTAATTATTTGATCTCCCAATTAGAAACCTAAATATATAGAAAACATTTGGGACATAATTAATAGCAAAAGCGACAACAAGTACTCTGAATGTAAATCACGACTACTTGAATTGTTCAGAGAAAGTGAAGGGTTGAGAATTAAAAAGTTAATTTCAGGTATTGAGCTCGGAGACATGAAGCCGAGCCAGTTATTACAAAAGCTCAGATCCCTCGCTACCCCAGATATCTCTGACAATTTAATAAAAACTTTATGGCTTGATAAACTGCCCACATCCATAAAGAATATACTTATTGTAAGCGAAGAGGACATTAGCAAATTGGCCATTATGGCCGATAAAATACATGAAATAAACTCTTCCAAAGAAATATATGATGCGGGAAGTGCCTTCTTCATCAACAGATCGCTTGATCGCCAAATTGGAAGATCTTGAACGGCAGGTGTCCGAATTGAGACTGGATAGATCTAGATCTCGATCCAAAAATAGGACTCAGTCAAGACCGAGAAGTAATTCTCAAAGATCTTTCGATCCAAAAGGGAAATACTGCTATTACCATTTTAGATTTGGTCCTAATTGCTTTCAAAATAAATGCAGGTCTCCGTGCAGTTGGAAAGAGTCGGAAAACTCCAACCGGCGGACAGAGTAGCGACAAACTCTTCTGCCGGCATTCAGGATTGTCGCAATCTCCGATTATTTGTGACGGACAAAAACACGGGATTGCGTTTTTTTGGTGGACAGTGGTGCTGATATATCTATAATACCTCCAAAGGATAAAAATAGGATGCCTAGCTCTGATTATAAATTATATGCAGCCAATGGTACAGAAATTGTTACCTATGGAACAAAGGTTAGAAATTTGGATATCGGACTTCGACGTCAATTCCAATGGCCTTTTGTAATCGCCAATACTAACAGAGCAATAATAGGAGCCGATTTTTTGAACAACTTTGGATTGATTATCGACATAAAAAATAAACGCCTAATTGATGGAATAACTAATCTTTCCATAAGAGGCGTCATTCAGTCAATCTCAGACATGGGAAATATTAGCACTCTAAATTCATCATCCAAGGTCAGCGCTATCCTAACCAAATATCCTAACCTATGTAGGCCACCATCAGATTTTGTAGAAGCAAAACATAGCGTTAAGCATTATATTCCTACAAGAGGTCAGCCAATTCACTCAAAAGCCCGTCGTTTAGATTCACAGATATTAACTCTTGCTAAGGCAGAATTTCAATATATGTTGAATAATGGAATAATTAGACCCTCAAATTCTCCTTGGGCGAGTCCACTACATTTAGTTTCAAAAAAGGACGAGTCACTAAGACCTTGTGGTGATTATAGAAGACTCAATGCAGTTACACTTCCAGATCGTTATCCAATCCCTAGACTGGACGATTTCCACCACATCTTAAAAGGTACTCGTGTGTACTCAAAAATAGACCTATGCAAGGCATTCTATCAGATTCCAATTGCTGAAGAGGATAAACCAAAGACTGCCATCATTACTCCTTTTGGGCTATTCGAATTTAATGTTATGAGTTTCGGTCTTAGAAATGCTACTGCTACCTTTCAGAGATTCATGCATGAAGTCTTAAGAAACTTGGACTCTGCATTTGTCTACTTAGATGATATTCTGGTAGCCTCTAAAACGGAAGAAGATCATTATAGCCACCTTGAAACCTTATTCAGCAGACTAAATTCCTATGGATTGAGAATCAATATTTCTAAATCTAAATTCCTAGTACAGGAAATTGATTTTCTAGGATACCTAATTACCTCTCACGGTGTGAAACCACTCCCAACAAAGGTTTAAAGCTATTCTAGAATATAAGAAACCAAAAACAGTTCATGAATTACGCATATTTTTGGGTATGCTAAACTTTTATCGTACCTTTTTGAACAATGCCGCAGAGACTCGGGCAATCCTTCATGAATACTTGAGGGGAGCCAAGAAAAAGGATAGAAGCGAAATAAAATGGACTGAAGAAGCTGAAGTTCAGTTTGAAAAATGCAAACAAGCCCTAGCTAATACAGCACTGTTAGCCTACCCCGATACTGAACTGCCTATCTCACTCTGTACAGATGCTTCAGATCGGGCAGTTGGATCAGTTCTCCAACAGCTTGACAATAATAATTGGAAACCAATAGCATTTTTCTCTAAAAAATTAAATCCTGCTCAATGTAATTATAGTACATATGATAGAGAGCTTCTCGCAATATATTTGTCTATCAAATTCTTCAAGCACCTGCTTGAGGCACGTGAATTTACAATTTTGACTGATCACAAACCTTTAATTTACGCATTCAAACAAAAAAATGAGAAAGCTTCTCCTAGACAATTAAGATATCTACAATACATCTCCCAATTCTCTACTGACATCAAGTACATAAAAGGTACTGACAACATAGTCGCCGATGCTCTTTCCAGAGTTGATGCTATCACAACTATCGACTATGAAGAGATCGCCAAAGAACAAACTGGTGATTCAGAACTACAAAACCTGATTTCAAAGAATACTTCTCTAAAATTTAAGCAATGCCCACTACAATCAGGCAATTTGTTATGGTGTGACGTGTCTACCAATAATATTAGACCATTCATTCCAATTAAATTCCGAATGATGGTTTTTAGGAACTTCCACGAACTCTCACACCCAGGCATCAAAGCCACTACTAAACAATTAACATCAAGATTTATATGGCCCAATATGAATAAAGACATTAGGAAATGGGCTCAAGCTTGTGTCAACTGCCAAAAGTGCAAGGTGTCGATACACACAAAATCAGAAATAGGCAAATATCAAGAAGTGGATGAAAGATTTAGTGTTATCCACATAGATATAATTGGTGCTTTACCTCCATCGAATGGTAACATCTACTGTCTGACCTGCATCGACAGGTACACCAGCTGGATGGAAGTTGTTCCGCTACCAGATATGAAGTCTGAAACGGTAGCGAGAGCGTTCTACGAAAACTGGATTGTTAGATTTGGAGCACCGCATACAGTGATATCAGATCAAGGAAAGCAGTTTACTTCTCAGCTTTTCAAAGATTTAACAACGCTGTGTGGTATCAAACTTCGTCATTCCACGGCGTACCACCCTCAGTGTAACGGGAAGATTGAAAGGCTTCATAGAACCATTAAAACTGCCATTCGTGCCCACAATAGTATTAAGTGTACAGAAACGTTGCCAACTGTACTCCTAGGCTTGCGTGCTGCTATCAACAAAGATACCAACCATTCTTTGTCTCAGATGGTATATGGCAAAACCATCAGACTGCCTGGCGAATTCTTTGATGATTCTAAACATCACCTGCATGCTGAAGAATTTGTTCAACAGCTTCAAAAGCAAATGGAATTGCTCAAACCCTTAAATGAAAAACATCATTCGAAGACTAAAGTATTTGTTCATAAAGATCTGAAAACATGTTCACATGTATTTATCAGGACAGATCGAGTGAAGAAACCTCTGGAACCACCATATGATGGACCCTTCCCAGTCCTTGAAAGAACAGACAAGTATTTCACACTCAAAGTGAAAGGAAAAAACGTTACCACATCGATTGACCGATTGCGACCTGCTTATTTGCTGGCAGATTCAGACAATATAACTGCAGAACATCCTACTGCAGCAAGACCCATCGTGTCGGGAGCGCTGCCTTCTACATCGTCCCAACAGGAATCCTGACCCACCAGATGTGGAGAAGTACACAGAATTCCAAGGAACAGGATCAGCACCAGACCTGCCTAGGACAAGATCGGGGAGAATAATCAAGAAACCCGTGAGATTTAAGGAGCAATAGACTATATTTCTCCTTATTTTATTTTCTTGCCTATATGATGTATATATATTGTACTTAACCACTTTGTGCACAAATCGTGACTACGCCACTGGAGGGGGAGTACTGTGGGGACCAGGGATGCAGCACCCCGCCGACGCCGCCGCCAAGATAAATAAACAGGCGGCCGCCATAAATCACCAGCACAGCGGAGGATCCGGAGAGAGGACCAGACGTACATTCCGGGCTGCTGTGCTCTAGGTCTTCCCATATAAATGTAGCCAACAAGAAACTCCAATAAACACTAACTTTGAGAGACTTTCTGAGCCATCGCTGGACCAGTAAATCGACACAGCACAGCTCCTCCATGTCCGTAGCTCCGCAGCGTCGATCATATCTGGATTTCATATCCTTTCTCCTTCTCCCCTCCTTTCTTTTCATGTCTGAGAGTACACCAACCTTGGATTAAGATTATCTGGTGCAATTGGCAAGGTCGTTCGGAGTTTACGTCCCATGAGAAGCTCAGCAGGGCTGTAACCGTTCTCCAAAGGGGTCGATCGATACTCCAGGAGTCCAAGCGATGGGTCTTGATTTTTATTTAGGATCAACTTAGCAATTTTCACACCTGTTTCTGCCATCCCATTGCTCTGTGGGAATCGAGGACTTGAAGTGACATGTGTGAATCCGTACTGCCTTGCGAAATTTGCAAATTCACGAGCACCTCCAAATTGCGTCCCATTATCGCTTACAACAGTTTCTGGTACTCCATGTCGGGCAAATATGGATTTGCAACTACGCACCACCACAATGGCTGTGAGCCGATCCAGCTGAATCATTTCAGGAAAGCGAGAATAATAGTCAATGACGACTAGATACCACTTATTCTCGAACTTGAACAAATCCATTCCAATATTTTGCCACGGTCGTGTAGGAAGAAAGTTGGTTGGTATCAAAGGTTCATGTTTTGAGACGGCTTCCTGGATACAGACACTGCACTTTCTGACCGTTTCCGCGATCTCTTCCGAAATTCCAGGCCATCATACCGTCTCACGTGCGCGAAGTCTTGTTTTTGTAATCCCGAAATGCCCAGCGTGCAACTTATCTAGGATCTCTAGTTTCATACTTACTGGAATAACAAGACGACAGCTACGCATCAGCAGTCCATTTTGAACGCCGAGTTGATCCTTGATATGCCAATAAGAGAGCAGAGCCTGTGACATCTTCTTCTTATCTGGCCAGCCTTGCTCAAGGTAGTTGACTACTGCTTTCAGGTTCGTATTTTTTTGTTGAGCTTCAAAAATCTTCGTCAACATTTCGTCTTTGTCGGTTATACACGAGAGAACTGCATTTATATGCGCTGAGGTTGGCCGTTCGTTTTCACCTCCCTCGGTTGTAAGAAGTGGTTGTCTGGATAATGCATCGGCGTCGAGCAGCTCCTTTCCAGGGATATGCACTATTTCGAATCCAAACCTCATCATACGCATTCGGAAACGTTGCAGTCTTGGGGTCAGTGAACTCAATTCTTTCGTCGAAAATAGAGGAATGAGAGGCTTATGGTCGGTCTCAATTCGGAAACGTTTTCCAAGCAGGAAATCTTGAAAACGTTCGCAAGCCCATGTAATTGCGAGAGCCTCTTTATCGATCTGAGCATATCGTTTTTCGGTAGGTGTCATAGTTCTAGAAGAATAAGCAACAGGTCGCCAGATTCCATTCTTACCTTCTTGCTTGAGTACCGCTCCCAAGCTGTATGAAGATGCGTCGGATGACACCATAGTTGGTTTCCTGACGTCGTATGCTGCCAAGATGGGTTCAGTCGTGAGCAATTCTTTCAACTTTCGGAATGCTCGCTCCTGGCTGCAATCCCAAACGAAGTTTTGACCTTTCACCAACAACTGGTTCAGTGGAGCCACAATTTCAGATAAATTTTCCACAAAGCGTCCCAGATGGTTCACCATGCCAAGAAATCTTCTTACTCCATGAACATCGGTCGGAGCAGGCATCTTCGTCACTGCTTCGATTTTCGCTGGATCTGGTCGAATACCGTCTTCATTCAGTATATGCCCAAGAAAATTAATTCTTGGCACGCCGAAGACACACTTGGCCTTGTTTAGTGTAACTTTCGCCTCTTTCAGTTTTCGGAGCACTAAACGAAGAATTCGATCGTGAGTCTTGGAGTCGGAGGCAAATATCTGGATATCGTCTAGGTAACACATTACACCGTCCATGCCTTGCAAGATTATTGACATAACTTTCTGAAAATACTCTGGGGCGAGTGATATTCCAAATGGCATCCTGCAGAATTTATATCTCCCAAAAGGAGTGATGAAGGTCGTTAAATGCTGGCAGTCCGGGCTCAGTGGAATCTGGTGAAAGCCACTGTTCGCGTCCAGTTTCGAAAAGAATCTTGCTTCTCCCAGTTACCCCAGCATGGGCTCCACCACTGGCATGGGATGCACTTCGCGCTGTACATGTTCGTTCAGCCTTGAGAGATCCACACAGAGTCGTATGTCGCCACGTACCAGTTGGTTTGTTTATATTAAAATGGTCTCAAGCAAAGGTGACAATATATATATTTAAAAAGGTCAACTTTGTATACAAAAGCAAACTAAAAACGAATAAAAAACAACTGGTTTATTTTTCCCGCAGATTACATTAGGTCTAGCGAAGAAGTACGTTTATCTCATCAAGCAAGCTGTGCGCTCTACTCTACTCTACAAGCCTCACTACCCTACTACGACTACTACGACAACTACGACTACACTGCCGGCACAGGCAACATCGCCTTTTATATAGGCAAAAGATAAAACAATAGAAAAATGCAAAATAGCTTTTCACATAAAATATAAAAATACAAATTATCTATGTTCCTATCATTCCTCCCACCAATTTAATTGATATAAATTAAATTCTAATACTATATTTTCTTGGCTAAATAGTAGAGGCTAATCTAAATTTGTTTTATCTCTAATGGAAAAAGTCGCTGTACTGGACGAAGAAAAACTCCCGATGATGTCTTCACTCTTACGACTCGAACTTGTCCATCGGCTCCACTTCCACTTTTCCTAATGGCCATGGAATCCTTTTCCTTTTATCGTTTCCTATAAGTACTATTTCTCCTACCTCGATCCTTCGTGATTTCTTTGCATTTCTATGATGAACCAGCATTGCTAAGTATTCCTTCGTGATCGCTTGAGTTCCTCGCTAGATCGCTTGAGTTGCTCGTTAGATCGCTTGAGTTCCTCGCTAGATCGCTTGAGTTCCTCGCTAGATCACTTTAGTTCCTTGCTAGATCGCTTGGGTTCCTCGCTAGATAGCTTGAGTTCCTCGCTAGATCGCTTGAGTTACTCGCTAGATCGCTTGAGTTACTCGCTAGATCGCTTGAGTTACTCGCTAGATCGCTTGAGTTCCTCGTTAGATCGCCCGAGTTACTCGTTAGATCGCTTGAGTTGCTCGCTAGATCGCTTGAGTTGCTCGCTAGATCGCTTGAGTTCCTCGCTAGATTGCTTGAGTTACTCGCTAGATCGCTCGCTAGATCGCTTGAGTTCCTCGCTAGATTGCTCGCTAGATCGCTTGAGTTCCTCGCTAGATCGCTTGAGTTCCTCGCTAGATCGCTTGAGTTGCCCGCTAGATCGCTTGAGTTCCTCGCTAGATCGCTTGAGTTCCTCGCTAGATCGCTTGAGCTCCTCGTTAGATCGCTTGAGTTACTCACTAGATCGCTTGAGCTCCTCGTTAGATCGCTTGAGTTGCTCGCTAGATCGCTTGAGTTGCTCGCTAGATCGCTTGAGTTGCTCGCTAGATCGCTTGAGTTGCTCGCTAGATCGCTTGAGTTCCTCGCTAGATCGCTTGAGTTCCTCGCTAGATCGCTAGAGTTCCTCGCTAGATCGCTTGAGCGATATCGACATCTTCAATTTCTTCATCCTCTCCATCCGCCTTTATCAGTTGTTCGATGAGACAATCACTGGCAATTAAGAACCTGTCTCTACATCTGAGAAGCTTTGGCCGTAGAGACATCAACATTTCCTGGCTTGGTTCTTGCTTTCCAAGTTCGCCATCTGCTTCTGCAAAAACACTTTCCAACGTCCTCCTTTTCCTCTCACAAGCTTTCTTGAGTTTGTCCATCTTAAATCCTGGCAGGCTCGCCACAATGTTTTGTACACTTTTAGATTGGTGCACTGTGATGTTGGTTCGTTTAGATTAAGATGGTCTCAAGCAAAAGTGACAATATATATTTAAAGAGGATCAACTTTGTATACAAATGTAAACTAAAAACGAATAAAAACAACTGGTTTCTGGTTTCCGCAGATTACATTAGACCTAGCGAAGAAGTACGTTTATCTTATCAAGCAAGCTGTGCGCTCTACTCTACAAGCCTCACTACCCTACCACGACAACTGCCGGCACAGGCAACATCGCCTTTTATAAAGGCAACGTTAACTTGTGCTATGATTCCCGCCTTCTCGAGCTCTTCCAATCTTGTTTTGAGCTTTTCTATCAAAAGTATTGGTACCCGTCGAGGAGTATGCACAGCATATGATTTTGCTCCAGGTTTCAATTTGATTTCGTAAAGGTTTCCGATCTGTCCCAGTCCTTCAAATACTTCAGGGAATTCCTTGATCAGGTTAATTCTCGTCGCAACCACTTCAATCCGCCTCGCCAGGTATAAGAGCTCACATGCCCGGCGACTCAGAAGAGGTTCACTCAAACGACGAATGACATAAATCTTCTCCTTGATTTCATAATTGCCATTTCGCAGCGTTGATATAAACATACCCACAGTCTGAAGTTCGGAAAATTCAGCAGCTCTAATGTTGATATCACATTCCACTATTCGTTGCTGTCCCATTATCTTCTTTAAGAGACACAGATGAACACATGTAACATCCGCCTGGGAGTCGAGCTTGAACTTCACCTGTTTACCGTTCACTTGGATTTCTGCTGTCCATCGCCTCCTGCACTCGCCTTCATCATCATCGAGATTAGATGAATCCTCCAGAGCTGCGACCTCCAGGAGAAAACCAATTTCTTCATCAAGTTCAGAAACAGCTTTGACTTCCGCAGTCTTCGCCTGCTTCTCTGGGCAGCAATTTGCAAAATGGCCAGTTTTTGAACATAGGTTATATCTTTGTCCTTCAGCACGGCAAGCCTGTCCTTCCCTGTGGGTGAAACCTCCGCATTTTGGACATCGTGATCTTGTTTTGGCTGACTTCTTCTTCCTCGAAGACTGCTGTTGTTTCGGTGATTGCTTCTTAGAGTTGAACTTCACCTGATTGACCTTTTGGCTTGTTGAGGGACGCTGCAGGTCGACTTGCTGCTGTCGAACGGCTTCCTGCTGTCGAACCATTTTCACCGCCTTTTCCAAAGTCAGTTCGCTGTCCATCTGCATTCTTTCAGATAAAGCTTTGTCCCTCACTCCAACCACTATTCGGTCACGGATCAACTGCTCATGAAGACCCTCAAATTCGCAACTATCAGCCAATTTGTACAATGAAGTGATGAATTCGTCCACTGGCTCCCGATCCTCTTGGATTCTTGAATTAAATTTCGCACGTTCGTAGATAATATTCTTTCTGACACAGAAGTGGCTGTCGAACGCCTTGAGGACGGAATCAATTTTCTTTGCCTCTTTCTCCTTTTCGAACTTGAAGGTCCTGAATATATCATCCGCGCGGTCACCCATCAAGTACACGAACAAATCGATCTTGTCCGCCTCCTCTTTCTTCTTCATTCCCCTGACCACGAGGTATCGTTCGAATTTCTTCCTCCATTTGGGCCATTCGTTGGGAGTCGAGAAGTCGAAAGTTTCTGGAGGTTGAATCTGAGCCATGTTGAATTATCTTCCAAAGTACACAAAAATCGATATTTTGCAATATCCGGGTTCGTATTTTATCCTGTTATCGCTGCCACCATGTTTTAATGTCCATCCATACAAAGTTCAAAACAACAACTACCTCCCGTACCCGCGCAGGCCCGGTCAGGCTCCGCCGCGGCACGTGGCAAAACATACAATGTTCCCAGCCCACAAACTAACTAACAACAAAAAGTAATCAACAAAATTTACATATTTTATATTTGTATAAATAAAAGTTACATATATTTGAAAAACAAAACTGTCGCAATATGACCATCGAATGTGACCACCGAATGTGACCACCGAATGTGACCACCGATTGTGACCACCGGATGCGACCATCGAATGTGACCACCGAATATGACAACTGATTGTGACCACCGATTGTGACCACCGAATATGACCTACGATTGTGACCACCGATTGTGACCACCGAATATGACCACCGATTATAACCATCGAATGTGATCACCAATTGGGACATCTAATGTGACTCCAATTTGTAACGACTGTATGTGTCCACCAAATGTGAATATTGAATGGACCTATCACATTCTACCTACCATCAAATAACCTACGGAACAATGAACAAGGCAATTATTTTGTCCTTCCATGAGCAACGCAAAGCTTCATACTTGCTATGCTCAATGACATCAGAGAAATGACTCCTCCCTCCCATACCTGGTAATATCATGACTGTCACTCTTTTTTTCATGCCCAGTAACATCAGACCAGTCACTTCTCTCTCCCATTCCCAGTGATATCAGGGCAGTGACTCCTTTCTCCCATTCCCAGTGATATCAGGGCAGTGACTCCTCCCTCCCATGCCTAGTAACATCAGGCCCAGTCACTCCTTCTTCTCATTCCCAGTGACATCTGGGCAGTGACTCCTTCCTCCCATGACCTGTGACATAGGGGCAGTGACTTCCACCTCCCATGACCAGAGATATCAGGGAGTAAGTCTTCCTTCCCAACACCCATTCACATCAGCGCAGTTACCTCTTCCCACGACAAATGCGCCATAACCATCAGGCTATGTAAATTCTCCCTCTCACTTCTAGTCACCATTTGAGCATCGCCTCCCTTCTTCCAAGCCTACCAGAATCAATGCCCAGCCAGTTGCCTCAACTGACAATATATTCTTAATAAACCCTGTATGCCTTCAATTCGTAATTCTATGTAAATATTGCTATAAGAGATCAATAAAAAGTTTTTTTCTTGATTATATTTGAAAATATATTTTAGTGGTCATCAATCCAGATCCTGCAGTGATACTCACAAAGTTGGCATGAATAAGGATTATAATAAGATTCATAATAAAATGAAATGAGTTATAATTGGTCAGGGAAAATGACTCGATAGTACAGCGAGGCGACGACAGTAGGTCTTGGATAGTGACAACAGCCAGCCTCCAATCTCTCCTTTTTTATATCTATATACGAGTATCACAAATGAAGCCTCTTATTTAACATCCAGGTCTCTTTTAGGCTAGAGATAGTTTATTTTACCTCAATAGTTTTTTTCTTTATCCCTTGGCCTTCACACTGGTGCTCTTGGTTCAGCTAAAAACTGTAGTTGTATCAACTCTCGAGTCACTCAAAACTCTCTATTTATATTCCATCGTGTTGTAAATTACAGAAAATATTGTAAAATGGATTACAAGCTATCCGAGAGGCCAAGATTCCAGATAGGTGTACTCCAGCTGCTCCAGCTGTCTGGTGTGAGAAATACAGTCGCCAAAAATGGTTACCAGAGTGGGAGGCAACGGACAGTCGGGTCACATTTGCGGCGAAGAGAAGACGTGGGGAATTGCCTCCGGGCGTGTGTAATGATCCTGCAAGACGATGCTAGGAGAGCCTGACAGCGGAGCGGCCTACAAGGCAGTGTAGCCCAGCCTGGGAATGTACAATGTGGAGCGGGACGTTTCACAAGAGTGACATCTTCATGTTGACAGTGTGAACATGATGATGGCAATATTGAGATCAGGGCTGTCGTGATCCGAACAGTGCGATGATGGCAATATTGAGATCAGGGCTGTCGTCATCCGAACAGTACGATGGTGGCAATATTGATAGCAGGACTGTCGTGATCCGAACAGTGCGATGATGGCAATATGAGATCAGGGCTGTCGTGATCGGAAAAGTGCGATGTGGAAATATAGAGATCAGGGCTGTCGTGATCTGAACAGTACGACGGTGGCAATATTGAGATTCTGGGTGGAGAGTGCTGGTCTGAAAGACCTTTCTGGAAGATTAGCAAGATGGCTCTCAAACTTCAAGATTTTGAAGTAACCATAACCTATAGTAGCGGGACCAAGCACAAAGACGCAGACTGCCTATCGATATACCCGCTCTAAGAGTTATTTGAGAGAGCAACAGAGCTTAGATCTTGATATAACAAAAATTTCAAATGCCGTAGACCAAGGTGAAGGGGCCGAGAGATTCGAAATGAAAAACGGCTTACTCTATAAGCGTAATTTTTATCCTTTGGGTAGACGTCTGCTGTTGGTTATACCGAAGTGTATGAGGCCAGACATCCTGAAGGAGTTCCACGATGTACCGACCGCGGGTCTCCTAGGTTTTACAAGGACCTACGACAGAATAAGAAGAAGATACTTCTGGCCGGGACTTTACAACAGCGTTCGAAGTTATGTCGCCCATTGCAAGGAGTGCAAGCTGGCTGAGAAATTGGTCCCCATTCAACCCCCATCGCTTCGATTCCAGAAAATAGGCATGGACCTGCTTGGGAGGTTCCCCTTATCTGACAAAGAAATTCGATGGGTAATTGTTTGTACATATTACTTGACTAAGTATGCAATCACCAAGCCCTTCCATCTGGTACGACTGCAGAAATATTGACTTTCATACTAGAGGAAGTTTGTTTGTGTTGGGCTATAAGTTGAAGCTGGACTAGATGATATAATTATGGAAGGAAGTATTCAATTATCCCACTACATCTGCCGATTGAAATGGATAGATTAGAAGAACGCGGAGTCGACGCGAACAACAGCCAAGTGTTAAGCTCCTTTATTTAGACTAACGGGGGGAGGGAGGATGGACTGCCCCCTGGGCAGCTCGGTGATTGGCTGGCCGTGACGTAGTGGTGAGTAAGTTCTCCCCGGCAGAAGTAGGCTTATTCAACGTCTTCATTCCCCCACTTTGGATATGCCGGGTAGTATGCCAGTATCCAGACAATTCATAGCTGCACAAGCATTCTGATGTGCAGTCTTTTTGAGGCCCTTGGTGAAGATGTCGGCCAGGTTGTCGTTGGTATGTTAGCTCAGTTATTATAGCGACGAAATGTGCTATACTTTAGAACGATATATGCCCTATTTTGATGCATTTCAAAGGATTTATAGATTATATTAAAATATCGGTAAACTGACAAAAACACACTATGGCAAACACACAAAACACAAAACCAATATATGATTAATAGATTTATAAACGCTTAAATAAAAAGAATGAAGAATTTCGTTCAAACCATATTCTATATACAGTTACGAGCGTCATTCCTCATCTCCTAATCAATCAACCAACTCTGTCACCGTTTGCTTTTTTTTTTGGAATGGCGCCCTCCTATTGGTTGGCTACGGTCACGCCACCTTTGCCCCCCCCTCGCCATTTAACTATTGTGTTGGAGCGGGTCGCTCCCTAAATAAATGCATATATTAGATAATAACCAAATGGAATCCTCTCTTTCTCTTTCCCAATAAGAGACGCCTACGGAAGCCAACAGTACATAGACAGATAAAGCACATAGGCTATAGTTATTAACTAACATATGCAATTAATTAAGGCGCCAATTTATAATTGTAACAAATAGTATTTGATTCAAAACATTCAATCGGGTAAAACACGGGCGTTGCCCGGGTCATTCGGCTAGTGTAAATATATATTCAAGTCTAGAAATTTGTATAATGAACTAAAGTTCCATCTTATGTGAAGTCTAACTCTTGTTAGGTCAATTTCTATCGTGACCAAAAATACAACTACTACTCCTATAATTTCGAACGATATATGTATATATATATATATATATGTTATATCAAAATATTTTACTTAAAATGTTATATAAAGATATTATTTAAAATGTTATATTAAAATATTTTACTTAAAATGTTGTATTGAAATATTTTATTTAAAAATGTTATATATTAAAATGTTTTTTTATTTAAAATTATAATTTCATAGATATAAATACTCTGTTTTAATCGACCGCCAGAGGTCACGCTTATACTATAAATACTCATTGTTGTTCTTCCCCGATGGCCGACCCAAAACTTTTGTACATTATGTAAATATTCTTTTGTTTCCTTATTCTACTCGCCTTAAGCCAGGCAGTACTTTAATCAAATTATGTTCTTATATATTTCTTCAGCTCAAATAAAACAATCTCAGATCAAAAACCATATTATTATTTTTATTTCAAGATTACTCAACCACGACTGCACCACCATAGCATAATCATCAATATGATGGAAAACAACAGAAATCATTTTTTTTTAAATATAATATATATATATATATACGTAAAAAAAACTTCTGAGGCTGATTTATGTGTTAACACTATGTTTATATATAGGCATGTGTAATTGTTTTATAAGTGAGACCATCTAGGGAAATACCATTGGGTGAATAAATTTCTTTTGATGATTATCAGAATATTCCACATTTTTTTGTTTAAGATATATGTATGTCTAATTTAGTATAAAACACTATATACACAAACTGATAAAATCTTATGTGGGATTTTATTATATCTAATTTTTTTCTATATCATGAGATAAAAAGGAAATAAAATAAGAGTGAAAGGTTCCATCCTAAGCAAGCAAATTCTTTGCTTCTAATTTCATTGATGTATATAGAAAAAGGAAAATTAATTTTATTTATTTAGCGAGTAGTAAATAAAAAATATTATTTCAAACGTGTCCTATAGTCGAGGCCATAGCTCTACAAAGGCTTAATATATTAAACCTAAAAAAATTAAAGAAAAACTTACTAAATGCGACCGGAAATCTCTCTATTCTATAAGCGGGCTTTATAGCCCACATGAACTGAATTTATTAGGATTGTTCACTTACCATTTAGTTTTATACTCACATCTCTATCAAGATTCAAACGTTAGGTCCTTTTTGTCCTCTTCAATGGCCGATTCCCCGACTCTCACCGTCACCGACCGTCCCCGACTGTAACTTGACCGTCCTTGCCCGTCCTGACTATAACTGACTTTTTTCAAAAATCCCCCGCGTGAACAAAGAGATTTTTATATATTTTACAGAGTGAGAAAATATATTTATTTCGTAGAATAAATTCGCAATAAATAAAAAATTATTCTTTGGAAATAAAAAAAAAATTAAATTAATAATAAAAAAAATATATATATATAGAGACGATTCCTTGAAAAAAATTAATGTAGTATTTCTTTTTAAAATTCTATTGTTATCTTTGAAATATCTAATTTATCTAAAATATATTTAATTTATTAAATATATTTATTGAAATTTCAACTTGTGTAGTAATCAAAAATAATATCTTGCTGAATTTAACCTTTCACTATATATATAAGGGAAGGGAATGAGTTATTGTACATATAAATTTATTTAATGTACATATTAACATTATGTACACCATTACTGCTGTGGGCCTCGGAGTACAGGAAGCTCATAGCTCGTCCAGGTCTTCCATCTGGACAGCAAAGACTTCGGCAAGGCACTGTAAATATATGATGTAATATGTTTACATCATTGTTGGGTTCGTTTGGTGAAAAAATGGCCCAACAATTCCTCCCCTGCCAGAGTGAAAAAATGTGTTTCATTCCAATTCAGATCAGCTCATAACATATGATAAATATGATTTGGGAATAAAATACATTTTTTACGATACACCAGGATGAACAGTCACCGACACTCAGGCGAAGGGAGAAACAAGCAAACAGGCCAGGGTATCTAAAACAGGTTATTATATGGTAGCATTGAAAAATTTCACCCTACCATTTAGTGGGCAATATACTAAGCCCATCTTCATTGCCTGGCTGTGCCTTGCATGCCGGGAATTTGGGACTAGCTGTGAAGTGACTCCCTACATTCCCCGCTGCGGTCCTTATAGGGAAAAAGGGGTGGTCTAGACCCATGTCCAGCATAAACAGACATTCAGACCATCCCAAGTAAGACATGGTTATATGGGCGCCAAGGAATTGTGAGTGTTCATGCTGATATGTACAATTCCTAAAACATATCTTGTAAATACTTTATTAGTTATAATTTATAAGGTACATGAGGTAATGTTAGGTTATGAATGGCAAGGACATGGTTATATATAGGTTACATAAGGCTGATGTTTACAAAAAAAATGTATATAAGATTAGTAATTATAATAGCATGATTCATAATGAAGAGAATGATACACGCTAAAAATGAGTATGATATAAAAAAATTACGATGATATAGAAGATACCAAATGACAATGTAATTTAAAAATATATATATAAAGGTGATGAAAAATATGTTAAAGATAATGGTACATCAATAATTATATCCTATATCAAAAGAATAAATATGCACTGAGGGTCAGGGGTATTCACAAATATCTTAATGTATATATGCATTGATTAAAAGTTTGTTCTCAACAAATTTGTCACTGGGAGTGTGCGTCAGGCGTGTCCTTCGTCTCTCTCAACCCCCCCCCCCCCCCCCCATGATGGTAGTCAACATAAAACAAAATTCTAGTAGTCAATGGTCCTCTAAACCAGATTATTCTATATTTACTCTATCTAGGGTGACAACGGTACTTCTCTCTATCTTTAGTTCATCACTGCTGTCAACTTCTACTATCTCATTGTCTATCCTATATACCTACAGAATGTGTACATATACATTTAAATTAATAAAATTTCTTTAATAATAATTTATTACCAGCCTTAAAGAGAATGAATGCTGACAACAAGGAATCTACATCTCACTTCTTCCTTATGATGTATCTACTCACCTTGACTTCTTAGTAACTCTTCAGTATCTGGTTTCTTGTTCTAAAACTTACTGTTCTGAGCTACTTCTCAGGCCAAAAAATTGATATTCAATCTTCCCTTTATTATCCTCCATCTTCGAGTCTGAAACACTGGCCTGTTCTGGCAATCTGCTTTGAAGTTCATTTAAGTGTCCTACTATTTTAAATTCTATCTTATCATAGAATGAGTTACTCTCATGAAAAAAAAATTGATTCTACTTACTAATTGGTATTTAAACTAGAATTCATTCTAACTAAAACGTAGGGCAGACAATAGTCTTTAATAGGTGTTTACTTCTGCTAGCCTGGGGCGATAAAAAACAAAATTTTTATTTTTCCGTTCTCCATTACTCTTCATGTTTCACCTTTCCATACCTCATCCTCAAAGTTAGAAATGTCGCTATTTCTCTTTGAAAATAAATTTCGATTTTTAAAAGAAACATTTGCGGTATAATTTTAATTTTCGTTTTACAATCATCAGCCGCGTTATATTGTATTTTAAATGTTACTTTAAATATAAGTTATGAACGGAAAAATACGTCCAGGGTAGCCGAGTGGACAAGGCACCTGCCCGGTAAGCAGAAGGGTGTGGGTTCGATTCCCGCCCCTGGACACTTTTTATTTTTCCGTTCTCCATTACTCTTCATGTTTCACCTTTCCATACCTCATCCTCAAAGTTAGAAATGTCGCTATTTCTCTTTGAAAATAAATTTCGATTTTTAAAAGAAACATTCGCGGTATAATTTTAATTTTAATTTTCGTTTTACAAAAAACAAAATATCTGGACAGTCCATCTGTCACTTTGCTATCTGGTACTTAAAATCAGTAGACGGAATCGCCTCGTCTAATCGTAACTTATCTTGGTTAGATCTCATTGTTAACTCTTATTAGAAACCCTCCTTGAACCACAACATTAGACACAAGGAATTATAGCGCGTCCAATTTACCCAACGCATGTTCCAAGTTTGTCCATAGAGGATTGGTTCCAAGCTGCGCAATATAGAAGAGCATCTAAACGTGCCAATTTCTCCCAACCTCCCGTCTGAATCATCCTCATCCCAGTCACGCTTAAAGCGTCGAAAACTACGACGTCAGAGTGGTTACCCGAGGTTTGTCGTTATGCCCCTGGCTTTACGACATTGGCAACTAAATCCCCCATCTAGCACAAAGTTCACCTGATACCTCTCCGTTCCCTCTTGCGAGGAGAAGATCTGTAGGCTTTCTGGTCTGACCATGACCTTCCACAATCTTTTAGTCTGAGAGTCGAGATATGGTCATTTACCTATGACCCTTAGAATTCAAGTCGATTATAATGAAAATAATTAGTTACTTGAACATATAAAAAAATCTCATACTCTTTGAAAGAGACCTAACAAAAGGAGCGGATATATTACTATCAATAGAATTGTATAGTCCTGTGAGGCTTCCGATCCTAACAAATAAAGAAATCAAAATTAAACAAAAGATCCTATTAGATTCCCTAACACTATTCTAATGTACCTTGGGCTCACAATATAATAGTTTTTAACCTTCTCATCATTTATTCCACTTCGCATTCATACAAAAAAAATATTCAGTCACTGTGGGCATTCATTCTAAAGTTAAAAGCTGCTATAGAAGCCAAAGCGCTCTAATCATTATCAATAAGCCTTAACAATAATGAAATCTTCCAGGACAAAATGTGAAATAAAAAAAATAACAAATCAAAACAAGTTGGGGACTAAAGCCCTAGTTTACTCAAAAGAAAATGCCTCATACAAGCTCTATATATATTACCTATACTTAAACAAATTAATAAAATTGATTGTCAACAATCAAATACTGAAACCTAAACTATCTTTAAAATTGTGCATCTAACAGTTTGAAATTCTCCTTCTTGTCTTGACGCTTGGTGACTAAACAAAATGGATTATCTAAACTAGCACTTAAAAATTTTTGGAGCGAACTGAACTTAAAAGCATTTTACCTCAATGCCATATAGGATATATCCCCAAGTGTTCGCCGACCTTACTTCCCCTCCGAGGTCATTGGCGTCTTCCTCTCTCTGCTCTTCAGTTAACCCCCCCCCCCGGTACCGGAATTATAGGGCTTTTAATACCCAACCTTATGTCTTGGATTCAACAACAGAGATCACTTGTTACCCTACTCATCATTGCTTAGATCACAACTGCCCTACACACTCTCATTAGAAATTCTCCTTGGACTATACGCATGTTTCAAGCCTGTCCATAAGGGATTGGTTACAAGTACAGCAGTTATCTAGTGCATCTAAGTTTTTACCTATATTTAGAGTTAAACCAGAGTTCAGAAACAAATCATACAAAACAAAAAAAAACTGTTGAACTCACTTCAATCTTAAATCATATCTTGACACTAAAACAAAAATGTAACTTAAAAAAAAACTGAAAACTCTCCAAAAAAAAAAGGTTCTGGATTCCCAAAAGGAGATTATATATTCGTTATTTATTATAACCTGACATAATAATTAGTATGAACTCGTACATATAAATTAGTGCATACAGTTGTTGCACTTCAGGCAAATCAGCCTATACAAACTCTGTGCATGTTTCGTACAATTTACAATTATTGGCCTCTAGGCTAAAGCCAAAACCAATTATCTATGAACACTACATGATGAAGAGTCAAACTTGCTTTATCAAGGCAATAGTAGAGTCAATAACTACCTCTCTTTAAACATTAATTACATCTTCTTCTATCATTTTTCTATTGCCTTTCTATCAACCTTTATCATCTTTCTATAACATCTCTATCAACTTTCCATCGCTTTCCATCACCTTTCATCTCTTTTCATCTCCTCTCATCACTTTCCATCGATTTCTATCACCTTTTTCTTCCTTTACATCTCTTTTTCACCTCTTTTTCATCTCTCTTCATCTCCTTTCATCACTATCCATCGCTTTCTATCACCTTTTCTTCCTTTTAATCTCTATTCATCTCCTTTCATCACTTCTCATCGATTTCCACCTCCTTTTTCATCTCTTTTCACCTCTTTTTCATCTCTTTTCTTCTCCTTTCCATCGCCTTTTTTTATCACCTTTTTCTTCCTTTTCATCCCTCTGGAGCCTCCTCGAAACCCGTCATCGGGAGTTGGATCCCGATCTATTATTATTCTTCATTTTGAAGCTAATCTTGTATACTATCCCCTCCCCTGCCAGCTTTATGCTAAAGTCTGACATTTGTTCAGGGCGAAAGCTACCGCAAAATTTCGAGGAAATTCCTCAGGACTGGTTTCCACCCCCTAATCTCCCCTTCGAGGAGATAAGCTCTTCCTGGATGTATTGAAACTAGCTAGCTAGTGTAGCCTACAGATAAAGGCGCTGTTCTCACTGCTTTTACTGCATATCAGGATGAAATATTAAATATTACTAGTATAATATTATTCTGACAGCCTATGATCTTTAAACCTTTATATACACTCGGCGAGGTAGTCACCTTGTTAACAAAAAAAAAATCCATAACATTATAGACCAGTTAGAACATAATAAAATTGGGTAAATAGTTTGCTTCAACTACTACTTGTAGGCCTATTAAACTCGTTCCCCTTGGGTTGGCTCGCTCATTAGTCTTCGGTTTTCGTTCAACAGTCATATTGAGTTCATAGAGATGCTATATATAAACTATATCAAAATAGTGTAGTTTTCTAGTTTTTCGAATTATATGACAGCAATAAAAAAAAGTCTGGAAATATCATACGCCTATTATCGAGGAATCAGTTTTGTCAAATATATAATTTAAATATATATGTCTTACCTATGTAAAAAACAACAATGAATTAAAACTTAAAATGTATTCAACAAAATGTTAGAAAGAGTATTAGGGCAATAAATGAATTACAAGGTTATATTACAGATAATCCAACCGATATTCTACTGATTCAAGAACCTTATGTTTTACACAACAAGATCATGTACGATATGGATTCTCAGATAGTGTGTTCGAATAGGATAGAAGAAAAATACACTGCAATTATTGTATTAAACAAAAGGCTAAAATGCTCTATGATAGAAAATTTCACTAATTATTTTTGTACAACAATGGCTTTATCTACTTTTAAAGAAAACATAATTATCTCAAATTTCTATATTCATCCTAATTCACTAAACAATTATCATCTGAATTTTATGAGCAGATTACTTGAAACCTATAAAAACCAACCAGTATTACTCTGTGGCGACTTTAATTCTCGTCACCCATTATGGTTCGACAAAGTAACTAATTCTAATGGATTTAAATTAAAACCAATTATAGATGAAAACGATCTCTATATACATAACCTGAAAACGCCTACCTGTCGCGAAACTAGTATAATCGATCTTACTATTTCCAATAAACAATCATTAAGCTTAATAAATAACTGGCAAACTTCAGAACTAACAAATATTTCGGACCATGTTGCTATAAAATTCGAAATAAAAAAAACAAAAACGAATACTCATTCAATAATCAAAAATCCACTTGGAAATTCAAAGAAAAAGATGCTGATTGGTCTCGATTTTCTCATAATATATCTTTAACAGAAATAATAAGACTTAAAAGTAAAGTGGAAAGAGTTAATACAGATTTAGATATTGATATGATAGTAAATGGACTTACAAACCTTTTAACAGAAGCTGCCTTTAAATCTTTGTGGAAGTTATTTCCTCCAACTCTAAATATTATTCTAGTAATAGCTGGTGGAATAATGAATTGAAAAAAATGAAAGATCATTTTCACTACATAAGAAACCTATATTATCGCCACGGAGCAATCAGTTATAACACATTCAAGTTGACTAGGAATCGATACACTAATGCAATTGATAAAGCAAAGAAAATTAACTGGCGATATCTTATAGAAGAAAATTATACAAACAATCCATTTGGTAACGCATATAAATTTTTTAATAAATTAAGAACACTAGATAAACAAAGGGGAATACCCTTAATTGACAATGCCCCAGAACACCTAAAAGAACGATCAATGAGCAATTTGTTAAATGAGTTGGTACCAGATGATAATTTCGATACGGATGATTCTTACCATCAACTAATTAGAAATTACAAACTAAAAATCATTGACAAGAATAAGGTCTGTGTTGAGGAAGGGGAAATAGTGAACCTAATATCATCAAAAAAGCCCCTGGGGTTGACCGTATAAGTAATAACATGATCAAAATTGCCCTTCCAAAAATTTTACCATTATTATGCGATTTATTTAATAAATGCATTCACTTCGGATATTATCCAGATAGATGGAAAGAGGCAGCTCTCAGGATAATTTCAAAACCTCACAAAACGAATTTAGAATTAGTAAAGAGTTATCGACCTATTTCATTAATTTCTAACTTATCAAAAATATTTGAAAAAATTTTGAAAAATAAAATATACGAATACTATGAAAAAAATGATCTCCTTAGCCCCAGACAACATGGTTTCTTGAAGAATAAGTCAACAACAACCTGTTTGAAAGAAATCACAAAGATCATAATGGAACATAGACAGAAACAACTAGTTACGCTGATTGCAATTGATATACAAGGAGCGTTTGATAATACATGGTGGCCAGCCTTGTTTAAAAAATTAGACGAAGACAATTTACCAGTTGAATTGATCAAAATTTCACGTTCTTTTTTGAAAAATAGAAAAACGATTTTCAAGTATAATAATATTGTGGCGAAGAAATATTTTATTGTTTAATTTAATATTATTCAATGAAAAGATATTCAACAGATTTTAAAAATATATATTAATCTGTATTTGTGAAATCATCTTTAAAATATTTCTTTGCTTGCTTGCTTAAGATTCCCTAGCTGTAAATAGTTTGGCTGACCTGTTAATAATTGTCGACTCGTCGCTGTGACGTCATCAATAAATACTTTTGCATCTTAGGATATTTCAAGGCTTGATTTCTACGCTACAACTGGTGGAGAGACTGGACCGATACCCATTAAGAAATAAAAAAAATGATTCTGTTGAACCAGAAGAAACTTCTATGAATGTAAAGAAAGAAGGTACTCAGGTAAGCAACTACGTTGTTCAACATCTGCCAAGGAACCCTTCCATTTTCTCCGGGGAGGATGGTGAAGATCTCCAAAAATGGTTAAAAGGGTATGCACGTGTGGCAAGGTACAACCATTGGGACGAAACCCTTTTGTTTTAATGCTTGGTATTTAAGATTTATAACACATTTAAATTTATAATTTTTTATTTAATTAAGATTAAAATTACACAAGCATAACATTTAAATATATATCCTGCCTAACCATTCTCTATACTAACTATATAACCTTAAGCGATCTATTTACAGTTTGTTTTGGTCACTGGTCCAATATTTTTATTTTCATAGACCAAATTATAAGATTAATTCACAGATGAAAAATATGCAAAATAACTAAACAAATATATATACATCAATTTGATATTTATTTAAAACAAATGAATAACTATATACATGTGATGATTTAAGACCATGGAATTGTTGTAAATAGTCTAGATATCTCCTACCACATGTTCCACCCCATGACTGTATATAACTTCTTATGTACTGCCAATAGAAAGCCTCAACTAACATCAATCTGTACCGCGTAAGAATCTAATAAAGTATCGCAACTGTACAGATAGAAGGAATGGAGACTGACAGGAGAAAATTAAGGTTAAAACTAATCAGGCTTAGGTGAGAGTAGAAGTCAAACCTAAGAAGTAGGCCTAGAAGAGAGCCCGACTATTAATAAAGTCACAGTTAACCTTCTGACCCCGGAAACCCTGCGAGCTAAGTTTAAGCCAATATTTCCTGACAAGACCGGACGTATCTTGTGACCGCGGAAACCAGAAAAGTCGAGTAACGCCCCGTATTTCCGGAACAAGACCGGACGTATCTTCCGTCAAAGGCAGTAGCAAAGACCAATCAGAAGACATCACCTAAATAGGTCAACCAATAGAAAAAGGCCATGTGACACCTTTCGACCAATGGGAAAGAAGACAGGTCTTGGTGTTAAATCGAGAAGCAAGAATAAGTAGTATTCGCTTGGATCCCAACGGTAACACTTGCTCTAAAATCTCTCTCTCTCTCCTCTCATCCCATTCCTTCTTGACGTCAGACGCTTTTAGTGGAATCTCTGTTTGTTTATTTCACCTTTGGCCCAGCTGTGTCGCCTTCCACCACGACTGCACGGTAGAGTTGACATCGAGGTTCGTCTAGCATCAGGTAACACTGGTCCCAGAGGTCCCAAGATATCACAGACTCCCCCGTACCGAAGAGTCGACAGGATAGTGGACGCCAAGGTACAAGTAAGCAAATAGACCACTGTCTGTACAGAAAGATGGAACAGGGAAGAGAGGAGGATTCAAAGGAGCCCATGAAGTCCGATCCCGACTACGAAAGTGGAGAAAACACCACTTTTCCAAAGCTGGAAAACACTCTCGGTAGGACGCAGGAAATTGTCCCCAGCCAGGAAGACGTCACGCCCCCGCCGCCGGTGTCAGATGTCTTAGGGAGGTTGACGACGACGCTACATCAGCTTTCTGCCGTGACCGGACATCGCGAGAGGTGGAATCGCTACGATGGTTCGTACGAGGCGCAGAGCTTCTTCACCAACTACGACGCCCAAGCAGATCGGGCCCAACTACAATACTCTACAAGACTGAGAAAGCCAGCAAATCTCCTGCAAGCACCCCTCCGAGTCACCAACACGCGAGCGTATGTTACATGCTCCCCCGACCACCTCTAACCCACGAGCCCAGCGCAAACAATGAACTCTGACTGTCCCAAGGAACCTCCAACCACGGCACAAGACCAGAACTGTTCCGACACACAAGACAGCACAACAGTAGGTTCCTCCATACATAACTTTTGTTGAACTATTGCTCGTTCGAGCTGAACACACTGTCCAATAATGTAAACCTACTCTACTACTTGATACAGAAGCATCTATCGCTATAATTAGGCAGAATACTTTTAAAATAATAGAAACCAGTTTGTAAAAGAAAAATACCTGTCCATCCATTTAACTTAACTATTAATGCCATAGCTAACAATATTTTCACCATAGATTATATCTTTTTGATCTTAAAAATAAGTAACATAACGCAGAATCTAAAATTCCATATCATCGATACACCTTTGCCTTTTGGCATTTTATTCCTTAATTCCATAAAACGATTTCTACTAATTATAAACTGTTCTCAGCTACTCCTGTATCAAGATAATGTACCTCTACCAACTACCTTGTACAAATTCACCTCGTGCAAGCAACACGTGTCCCATGGACAGGTTAATACAACTGTCCCATTTACTAAATTTTCCCCTCCTGGAACGGGTTGCTCACACGTGGTGAACTCCAACACTCTTATTTAATCTTATTGTAATGTTCCTAATCCCATTTTCAACGCCCCTATGTCCTTTTCTTTCATATCTTTGGACAGAAGTAACTTAAATCACAGCCTTCCAAAACTATTCCAATCGTTAAATTCCCACATAACTACACTCCTTCCTTTTACATGCATATTTAAATATCGACAAACCGCTCTCAACAAAATAAACAACACCCTCTCACATCACTTTTTCTAATTGGCAACAAACTTTTAGCGCGCGACTTCACACCCAAATCTAATTTCGAGCTACACAAGCTGCATCACGTCGTCCTACTAAACACACACAATCTTTTTTTTCTCACATTAAACGTGTCATATCCACTAACAATATACAAATTATCGATATGTTCGTACAACCAACAACCATGACTTTAGTAAATTTGTTATTCTTAGTAAAACAGGTTAGATTTTGTACAAAACAAAGACTTCACGTGACACCTTTTCATTTACAATTTTTTCGCTTCGTCACAAAGCTACGCCACAAAACTTTTTCACTTCTCAGGCCAAAGACGCCTTCATCACGCCTGTGAGACATTTATTTAACCACACATTGTTCACGTCGATAGTCGCAATTTCACTCAATTCTAACCTGATATCATTGAATAACATTTTTACTAAGTCCGCCAAAAACTATTCGATTTAATATCAACAGATACAATATCCGAATTTTCGAAATACAAACACAAATCTAACAAATGCTTGAACACACGGAATAATTCAACCTCTGTATCTCCCTATGTCAGTCCCATAACGCTTTTCACCAAACGTGACAAATCAAAACGCTTTTGCGTTTACAATTTTAGAAATAATATCTCCGAACGTAGTTCGAATTAACTTCCAATAAGTTGAAAGAAAGCAAGCCCCCTCGCTCCCCCCCTTGACCTAAATCCGGAATCGCATTAAAAATAGCTTCGCTCCCTCCTCTTCCGCTGTACACGAGCAAACAAACAGCCGACATCTTGTTACGGCCCGTCACCAGGTCTAGATTCTCTCGCCCTCAATTACCTTGTCAACTTAACATCGACACTTAGATCCAAGGACAACATTTTACTTACAAAAATCACACACACCCACATAAGTTTAAAAAATCGACAACATTAGGACTCAGTTAGTTTCACAGTTAGAAACAATGTGACCCACGAGTCACGTCAAACATAAAACAAATTCGATAAGTTAGAAAAACTTAGGCCAACAAGACCAAAGATATCAATCGAGGACAATCTAAAGCTCTCTCTACCCATCCAAAAAAAAAAAAACAGGAACATTACGTTTGGCCTACAACTTTCAATTCTTTCACGATATATAATTTCTATATATAATCTTACTTGCTCTTCTTTCTCGATGAACATTTTTTGAAAAAATTTTCATTTTAATATCCTTTATATAATCATTATATAGCTCTTATAATTGTTTTTTTTTATGTCAACCAATTAGTTTAGATTATTGTCTTTTTTTTATTTTTCTTTACCAAAACTTATTTACTTTTGCTTTATGACTCTATTTTATAATCAACTTTATATTTTATCTTTCATATCATATCTAATAATCTCAAGTTTATATTTCATGTTTATATCACTAATTTGCATTTATCATTTTATATTTTCTCTCACTTTATAAATTAGATGTTATTTACATTGTTTCATCTTCCGCTACCATGTCAATGCTATCGAGTATATTACTGCTCATTTTTAATTTTCATTTAATATTTTCACTTTCTATTACCCCTTATATACTGCTGTAGTGTGTTAATCTTTGTATCATATCATCACTATTTTTACTTTTTTTTTAAAGATTACTTTGCATTTAACTTCGCAATTCTATTTTCGATTTTTCAAATCCTTTAACGCTATATGCAAAGCCTTAATTTCGCAATTTCATATCTCAATGATATATTCTTTTATAATCAAACTAAAAATCATGATCTAAAAACAGGGCAATCTTCAATAACCTCTTAAACAACCACTTTAAAGGTTACTTCTTAAGAATTACTAACATTCCTTTTCCGCAGGAACTTTTAACTCCTTCGCAGGCTAGACTTGACCTCCTTTGATTTCGTAATTAACAATCTTGACACACCGTCCCCCAGATTTACCTTATCCCAACTTCTGGCTTGGATACGTGCAAATTGTATTTTTTTTTTATTATTCCAGGGCACTCTCATGCCACACGCTGGCACATTTTTTTTTATTTTACTCTTTTTCTCGCTAAGCCCCTGACGACTCTAATTAAAACTTTGATTTCTGGTCACTGATCTTCGCCCTCTTTATCCTGCATGCGTACGTCTTAACGACTAATTACTAAAACCCATAACAATCACCCTTATCTTACTATTCGATTGTGGTACTGTAACTTTATTCGGTCCTTAAATTTACATGTGAAACATGGCCTAGGTTTTCCGCGCCGTGCACATTAAATGGTTTGGGACTTGAGTCAAAGTGACATTGCCGCAACCAAGTAATAACTAACCCCTCAACCCTTTCTAACGCCCATCACGAAGAGATCATGATTTACCCATCCAATCATTTATAGTTTTACCTATAATCATTATATGTTCTCTATTAAATATTTTATTCATATTTTTATTTTTACTTGTATGTTTAGTATTAGTTGTTTATGCTTTATTATCTCTTATGGATATACAGAAATCAACCCCATGTTATATACCAACTCATTTCAATTAATTTTTAAAAAAATTACTTCCTTAATAACAGTCTTCCTATTCCGCTCTCTTAAATCCCTCCATATGAACCCTCTCACATCCGGGGCCATCTGTGATGATTTAAGACCATGGAATTGTTGTAAATAGTCTAGATATCTCCTACCACATGCTCCACCCCATGACTGTATATAACTTCTTATGTACTGCCAATAGAAAGCCTCAACTAACATCAATCTGTACCGCGTAAGAATCTAATAAAGTATCGAAACTGTACAGATAGAAGGAATGGAGACTGACAGGAGAAAATTAAGGTTAAAACTAATCAGGCTTAGGTGAGAGTAGAAGTCAAACCTAAGAAGTAGGCCTAGAAGAGAGCCCGACTATTAATAAAGTCACAGTTAACCTTCTGACCCCGGAAACCCTGCGAGCTAAGTTTAAGCCAATATTTCCTGACAAGACCGGACGTATCTTGTGACCGCGGAAACCAGAAAAGTCGAGTAACGCCCCGTATTTCCGGAACAAGACCGGACGTATCTTCCGTCAAAGGCAGTAGCAAAGACCAATCAGAAGACATCACCTAAATAGGTCAACCAATAGAAAAAGGCCATGTGACACCTTTCGACCAATGGGAAAGAAGACAGGTCTTGGTGTTAAATCGAGAAGCAAGAATAAGTAGTATTCGCTTGGATCCCAACGGTAACACTTGCTCTAAAATCTCTCTCTCTCTCCTCTCATCCCATTCCTTCTTGACGTCAGACGCTTTTAGTGGAATCTCTGTTTGTTTATTTCACCTTTGGCCCAGCTGTGTCGCCTTCCACCACGACTGCACGGTAGAGTTGACATCGAGGTTCGTCTAGCATCAGGTAACACTGGTCCCAGAGGTCCCAAGATATCACATACACCAATTTAATATTTATTTAAAACAAATGAACAACTATATACATCAATTCCCCCTTCTTAGGCTTGGCCCCCCTTATTTATTTATTTACTCTCCATATCTCTGCGGACATCTGCGCTCCCTCTGAGGATACCTGGGGGTTGTAACACTTTTCTCCTCCGAGATTGGAGTTGGCACACGTTCAGCATCATTCATATTAGTGGGATGTGATTTACCAGGCAACATTTTTCTAATGTAGTTTTGATGAACCTTTTTTATACTGTCACCTTGTTTTATTAAATAAACATTCCTTCCTAGTATTTTAATTATCTTTCCTGTATACCAAGAGGGATGCCCATTAGTAATCCACCTAAACTTCACAGTCTCATCCACTTTAAATTTACTGTTAACATATTGACTATTGAATTTGGAGGCTTTTACATCAAGATGGCATTTGATACCTTTAATAGGGTCAGATTTGCATTCAAAAATGGACTCGTAATCATTTAAAAGTGAATCTATACTAAAAGAGTCCAATTTATGCAAATAATTGAATGAGATATTGAAAAGATTAAGGAAATCTCTTCCTTAGAGAAATTTAGAACAATTTAAATTAGTTATTAGTATTTCAATGGTTCTAGAAACATTTCTTAATTTTATATCAAATTTAGCCTTGCCCAAAATAGGTATTTTAGAGCCACTATAGCCGGTCAAGACTGTATTACATTTATTTAATTTAACATTTTTGAAATATTTAAAGTACTCATATTTAGTTAATGTAGTAATGGCTGCTCCAGTATCAATTTCAGCCAACAATTTTATATTATTTACATATACTGTTTCAGTCAATGGAGGATGTAAATTTATATTATTCAATGATAAATTATTTTGAGATCCCGAAGGATTATTATCATTAGCATGCTTTTTAAATTTATTAAAAGTATTTTTGGAATTTCTGGGCAATTTACGGGCAGAACTGTCTTTTTTATAACATATTGTAGAAATATGCCCTACCCTACCACAAACTCTACAATTAGCTGATTTAAAAAAAAACAATTATAGTGTAGATGGTTGTTCTTACCACAGTGTTTGCAGGGATTATTGATGGCATGAAGATGCTGTGGGGACCGATGGGCATCTTCGGATCTCTTGAGGTTGTGTAGGTCATTATCTGCAGACTCCGCAGACAGAGCGATGTCTAATGCTCCCTCAAAAGTTAATCCTTCTTCCTGTAGTAGCTTCTTTTGGGTTGGTGTATCAATGATGCCCGCCACAAATCTGTCTCTTAGTGATTCTTGCAGAAAATCTCCAAAGTTACACCTTTGAGCCTGTTCTTTAAGGCGTATTATATATTTCGAAATTGCCTCGCCTGATTTTTGATCCATTTTCTGGAATACAAATCTTTCATATATTATATTGGTCTTAGGATTGAAATGTTTCAATAAGATCCTGCACAATTTATCAAAGGGAACTTGATCAACTTCTTCTGGAAAAACTAAGTTTCGCAAGATCCCGAAATATTTAGGGCCGATGCTTGAAATAAGAAATGGCGTCTTAAAGTCTTCTTTTGTTTTAGAAATTAGCATGAATTGCTTCAAGCGAAAAATATAATTCTCAACATTCTCTAGATTTTCGTCAAATCTTTCAAACATACTTGAAGACATTTTTAAAGTATAATTTCTTTTCACTATTTAAATTCTTTTTTCTTTACAAAATTTGCTTTTCCTCGTCGCCAGTTGTTTTAATGCTTGGTATTTAAGATTTATAACACATTTAAATTTATAATTTTTTATTTAATTAAGATTAAAATTACACAAGCATAACATTTAAATATATATCCTGCCTAACCATTCTCTATACTAACTATATAACCTTAAGCGATCTATTTACAGTTTGTTTTGGTCACTGGTCCAATATTTTTATTTTCATAGACCAAATTATAAGATTAATTCACAGATGAAAAATATGCAAAATAACTAAACAAATATATATACATCAATTTGATATTTATTTAAAACAAATGAATAACTATATACATCAATTTAATATTTATTTAAAACAAATGAACAACTATATACATCACCTTTGTCTTACTAAATTTTATTTTTATCTCTCTGGAACTGCTCTCAAATGGTTTGAGAACAACGAAGAAAGCATACAGACTTGGAAGGAATTCACATCTCAATTAGAGAATGTGTTCGGAAAAAAAGAAAATTCAAAATTGCAAGCGGAGAAGAAACTTAAAACACGGGCACAATTAAAAGGTGAAAGTACCGAATGTTACATCCAGGATGTCCTGTGCTTGTGCAAAGAGGTTGATCCTCAAATGAGCGAGGAAGATAAAATCTCCCACCTCATGAAGGGGATAGCTGAGGAGCTTTATCAAGCATTCCTACCGAGGGATGTACAGAGCACCGAGCAATTCATTACAGAATGTCGCCGTGTCGAAGCGCTCCGCTGTAGGCGAGTTACCCCAACCAAGTACGAGCGCCTACCAAATGTAGCCTCTCTCTGTGACCAGGATGACGGAGAAGATCTGTCATCGCTGATACGAAAAATTGTTCGTGAAGAGATAAAGCAAGCATTGGACTCTCCTCAAGAGGAGCCTAAAATAGCTGTCATTGAAGATTTAGTGAGGGAAGAGATTTAAAGACCTTGGCACCTAGATCAAAACCTACAATAAGTCCCCCTCAAGCATCCAGGCCTAGATACGAGGCCCAAACGATATGACCGCATTCTGAACCTCATTACCGAAAGCAAGGAAGAAGATGTGACACCAATGAATGGCGGACAACTGAGGGAAAGCCAATCTGTTTCTACTGCGGACGCCCAGGTCACGTCGTCCGCTATTGCCGCGACAGGAAGAGACACAATGAGGAAAGGAGAAATAAATATTTCCAAAGAAAGCAAGACGCAATGGAATTCTACAACTCTCAAACCGAATCTCAGGAACCCAACGATGAATCATCGAGGAAAAATTTCAGTCGCTACCGAATCCCTACCCCATATACTGGTCGAAACAGACAAAATTTCTCACCTGCTAGAAGATCTAGCTGGTCGCCCCGCCATGAAAATTAGATGATAGACCATATTGGAGGTGAGGCCGCAAAGTTAAGAAATCCTACCTTGCCGACCACAGTATAGATAAGAAAAAACTACATTGACGTAAATATAGACCTGCCAAGCCCTCAGGAAGAAGTAATCTCAACTGAAAGAAGACATCCACCACAGTCACCTGAAAATATCCCTGGCCCTAGTACTATGTAGTTATTGAGCCTGACGACCTAAGTCTCCTTCTGAGCATCGGGTCGATGCTCTTTATAGGAGGAGGCTATGTGGCGAAGAAATATTTTATTATTTAATTTAATATTATTCAATGAAAAGATATTCAACAGATTATAAAAATATATATTAATCTGTATTTGTGAAATCATCTTTAAAATATTTCTTTGCTTGCTTGCTTAAGATTCCCTAGCTGTAAATAGTTTGGCTGACCTGTTAATAATTGTCGACTCGTCGCTGTGACGTCATCAATAAATACTTTTGCATCTTAGGATATTTCAAGGCTTGATTTCTACGCTACAATATGAAAGTTTCAAAGATATTAACAAAGGGCTGTCCTCAGGGTGGACCATTGTCTCCGTTGTTATGGCTGATATATTTAAATGATCTGCTAACTAATTTGCAATCACCAAACTCTGAAATAATTGCTATGCTGATGGTGTAACTATTATATGTTGGAATAATGAGTTAACAAATCTAAAAAAGTCTATTGAGTTTAGTTTGGAAAAGATAGAACAATGGTGTAATGATAATAAGCTAAATATCAATCTTGATAAAACTAGTATTTTACACTTGCACAAAGACAAAATTTCAATTAATTTCAGAGACAATATTATTGTGCCCGTAGAAGAAATTAAAATTCTTGGAATTACGATTGCGAATCATAGATGGAAAAACAAATTGAATTTTGGCCCTCACCTTAACATTATACTAAACAAAACCCAAAGATTGAAAAGTCTTCTTTTTTCAATATGTGGAAAATCTTGGGCTCTTAGCACCCAAAAAAAGGCTTACACTTTATAAATCTATAATAAGACCAACGTTAACTTACGGAACAGAAATATGGTTTCAATTTATTAGCAAAAAAATATAAGTACAAACTGAACTCAATGCAATATCAAATTCTGCTATGGTGTACCCAAACATATAAAACAACCAGTTATAACTGTGTTCACACCTTAGCCAATATTCCTTTGATCACTGATTATATGGAATCTAGAATTATAGGTTATATATATATATATATTATATTTTAAAAAACAATAAAGATATTAGATTTCTGTTGTTTTTTGATCATCTTGGTGATTATGCTATGGTGGTGCAGTCGTGGTTGAATAATAATCTTGATAAAAAATATAAAGTCTTGATCATAGATTCCTTTATTTGAGCCAAGAAATATATACAAAACATAATTTGGGTAAGTACTGCCTGGCTTAAGGCGTAAGAATAATTAAAACAAAATACTATTTACATAATTACAAACATGTTTGAGTCGACCAACGGGGAAGAACAACAATGTGATTTTATATGGGAAGCATGACCTCTGGCGGCCGATTTAACAGAATATTTTTATCTATGATATATATTTTTAAATAAAACAATATCGTAATATAACCTTTTAAATAAAACAATATCGTAATATAACATTTTAAATAATATCTCAATATAACATTTTAAATAATATCTTAATATAACATTTTAAATAATATCTTAATATAACATTTCCCCCCTGTGAAGAAAATAATATGGGTTCATTCAGAGAAAAGTGATAAAAAAATATTGTTAAAAAAAGATAAAATGCTTAAAAGAAAATAACATAAGAGGTGATATTCACTTATCATATTGGTTTTTGGATGGTAACCAATAGACAGGATATACAAAATGATACATAATATGAATAATGATAAAAATATGGTAAAGAGTGAAAATTTAAAAAGAAAAAAAGTTGTTTCATAATCGTATTGGCTTGTTGTGAACCAATAGATTGGGAAGATAGATGAGAAAATTGATACATTATAAGAATGAAGAAAGAAAATAAAATGCATGATTATTAAAAGCTAGAAATAAAAGGATGATATCCCTGATCATATTGACTTGTTGTGAGTCAATAGATTGGGAAAAACATGATAAAATGATACAAATATTATTAATGAGGAAGAAAATAAAATGAATGATATTTACAAAAGTATAAAATGAAAATATGAAGAACATTGAAAACAATATGAAAAATAATTGGCAAAAGATATATGGCAATGCTAAAACATTTGATGATAAAAGACATCTATGATAAAAAAACAATAAGTTGAAGGCAAAGTTTAATTATGTACAAAGGAAAATGTGCAAATAAGGAATAAACATGTAAAGAAAAAAAAGGCAATGGTAAGAATAAAGAATGGTCATTTGAAGAAAAAAAATCAAGGTGGATAAAAAAATAAGAGCTAAAATTTACATATGTTGGTAGCGCTAAATTTACATATTAGTTTGGTACGCTTTGAGATATTAACACAGGGAAATAAGTAATGGGGGTAAAAATGCAAATTTTGATAATAACGTGGAAAGATATTAAATAAGAAAATATCAAAATTACAAAAGTTAGGGATTTTTAAATTGGATAGAAATGTGAAGCTATAGGGTATTGTGGTCATTAACGAAAATATATAGTAGAAATATGATTTTTTAAAATGCTAAAGATAGTTTAATAAAATATTGAAGATTTGAGAAATAGGTAATATTATTTTGCTGTTGTCCTCTTGGCCGACTGTTTTGCATATGATGTTAAAAAATGATAGTTGCAAATGGTTTAGATTATTTGAAAATGTTTTAAAAGTAAAATATGTAATGGGATATATATTATAGAAACTAATTTAATAAAGAAAAAAGAGGTTTCAAAAGGTGTGGTGTAATTTAAAGGGCAAAAACAGCTATGGTAAAATTGATATATAAAAATAATATGACAAAAAGGATGTATCTAAGCAAATATGCGATTGGAAACTATTGTAAATAATGGGGAATAACAAAGTTAAAATTAAGAAAACTACGAAAGATGTTGGATACAAAGTACCTTGGGTTGGATGATTCCAGCTGGAGTTGAATTCTCGGGAGATGGCTGTATGGAAGAAGGCTGCTTGTTGCGTGGAAGCGGGTGATGGTTGAGGATGGAGAAATCCGGGAGATGACTGACGCTGGGCGGAAGATGCGATGGCTGAGTTGGAAGGGAGAAGACTGCTTGAAATTTCCTTAGATGGTGATGGTTATGTTTGCTTGCAGAGATGGCTATGTTTGCCTGTAGATGGCTATGTTTGTTTGGAGATGGCTATGTTTGTTTGGAGATGGCTATGTTTGTATGGAGAAGGCTATGTCTGCTTGGGTATGGCTATGTTCGCTTGTGGAGAGATATGTTTGTTCGAATTGGGCTATGTCTTGTCAAAGTAGGTTATTTTTGGTTGAAATGAACTATTTTTGATTGAAATGAACTATTTTTGATTGAAGAATTTGAATAGTTGAATTTGAAAATTTTGCTTTTGGGATATTGTTCACACAAGTTTCAGATATCCTGTCGACTAATATTACGATTATAAATAAAAAAAAGCTATTAGATTTCTGTTGTTTTTTGATCATCTTGGTGATTAGGCTATGGTGGTGCAGTCGTGGTTGAATAATAATCTTGATAAAAAATATAAAGTCTTGATCATAGATTCCTTTATTTGAGCCAAGAAATATATACAAAACATAATTTGGGTAAGTACTGCCTGGCTTAAGGCGTAAGAATAATTAAAACAAAATACTATTTACATAATTACAAACCTGTTTGAGTCGACCAACGGGGAAGAACAACAATGTGATTTTATATGGGAAGCATGACCTCTGGCGGCCGATTTAACAGAATATTTTTATCTATGATATATATTTTTAAATAAAACAATATCTTAATATAACATTTTAAATAATATCTCAATATAACATTTTAAATAATATCTTAATATAACATTTTAAATAATATCTTAATATAACATATATATATATGAGTTGAATAATTTATCAACAGAAGATAAACAATTTTATGATTTGTATATTCCAGGTATACTCAAAGATTTAATTATATCAAGGATTAATTTAATGAAAAAGAATACTAATCAAATACAGAGTCAACAACGATTTAATAGCTTTAGGCCCTAGTGATTTAATTTCAAATAAGGACACATATATAAAATTTAATATTCTTTGTAAATATATTTTGGATTTCATTAAGAAAAATGGTCTTTGATGTAACGATCTCAAGGAAATATGGGACATATTATATGGTTGTAAACAATATATAGGTGTATGTGTGTATATATGTATATATGTGTGTATATATGTATATATTTTAAATTTAATGATGTAACTGTAAATAAAATTCAAAGAATATCTCTATATGTAAATAATATTTATGAATCTTTCTAAGTAACTTTTTGTGTATCTTTCCATGTTGAATATTTTCTTTGTTATATTTGTATGTACATTTAGCGCAAGTGTCCCTAGGGGGACATAGCGTTTTGAATTGAAATAAATAAATAAATAAAGCTATCATAAAAAATCTTGGATGGGGTATAACTCTGGCTCATAGAATTGGATCGCTCATTTCTCATTAAATATTCACACGGGTTAGGAGTTTTTTTTTTTGAAGGATTTACTGTTATTGGTCCACTAAATTTATGACAGGAATTGAGGTAAGAAAGAAAAACTTATGGGCCGTTTTGCCATGCGTCTTTACGTCATCTGTAAGGGAAATGCCGCCTCAAAGTACTTAACTCTGGGACTAACATCCGTTGCATATTTCAGGAAGAAGTGGCTGCCCACACAATAGCAAGATCTCATTTTGCTACCAGTGCACTTTGATGTGCCTTTTTCATGTAGTCTTCTTGTCGAACCCCAATCTTCTAGGGTGTTTCTTTAGTTATTTATCATTTCTTGACGACATTGAATATTTCATGCGCGATCCCGCCCGGCAATCTATAAGTAATATATGATCGTACCACTTCCAGGAGACCATCCCTTGCGTGGCCGAATCACTTTCACCCAACTTATAACGCCGTCCATATCGCGTAATTGAAAATAATATAAAATTCAAAGAATAAGATATATTTCTTAAATCTCTATTGATTTCAATTGGCTCAACATAAGTTTTCTCCATTATATCTTAGTACACTGGCGTGACATGCTTCACTTCTCCTAGTTCTTTGCAGGCTCGGTTAATCCCAATGAAAGCCACTTCAGGCGTCAATCCCGTGCTAAACTCGTCATGAATGACTTCAAATTTGAAAAGTTATTGGACTGAATATTTGCAGTGGCATCTGCTTCCACTGAAAGTACTTAAAACATAAGATTGCCTCTTATCTTGTTTAAATAGCTGCTTTACCCCCATATACCTGTGTAAATATTATCTTTGGTCTTATCAATTCTTGAAAATTCTGCCTCTCGAATATCCTGAGAATCAAAGTTCTTCCTTCCTACAGTATACTAACACTACAATTGTTCACTAGAGTTATCTGCGTCGAGTGGTTAGTCTTTGCATATAATCCTCCACTCTAACTCCAGGATTTTTATCTACTCGAGCTGTTCAAATCTTTCAAAACAGTTGTCCAAATTCCAAAAGATAATTTGCTAATATTCGATAATTATTGGAATTCTTATTAAACGGAATAAGTACACCCTTTGATATAGATACACATCCAGCTATCAGGATATAGCTTACTGTCCACCTTTCTTTACTTTATAACGGTTCAAAATTAAGAGAAAAAAAAAAGAGCTAAACATAGGACTGGCTTAAATTTCTATGGAATCTCATCATACCTTCTGCTGGCAATTATTTACTGTAATTAAATACTATCGAGATGTTTTATTTGTCCTCACCCAAGGAAAAAATAAAAAATGTTTCAGAAAAATAGAATTGTTTGAAATTTCATTTAGAAAATTTTTGTGGAAAAAAAAAGAATTTCACATTTATAACACATCAAGGTGACCTTCTCAGGCCAGTGTCGACAGGATATTTAGAATTCAAGAGGAAAAGGAATTCTAGAACATTTTTAATCTTAGACATAACTGGAAGAAATATGAATCGAAAATCGGTATCGACAGACGCGTCCTACCAGCTGCCATCTTGGAAATTTGATGCGTTTGTATTGTCGCGCGACTATTTATATTAAATATTGTTGACTTTGCTTAGAATTATTAATGAAACTGATTCCAATAATTATTAATTAAACATTATATTTATTGATTAACAAGAGAGATAACAAAATATAAAAAGGAAACTTATATTGAAAACAAAGGAACTCTTTCTTCTTGTTTTTAGCGCCTATTTACCCGTTAGCTTACACACACTCTGTGGTAACAAATAATTAAAATATGTACAACACACGCTCCCCTGTGTGTAAGCCCTAATCAGCAAGTCCAAGGCTATCTGCACATTTCCGTAGTTTGTCCTTAGGTAGACTCTTCGTTAGTATATCCGCCTCCATGTCTTCACTTTTAGTGTATTCCAGCTTGATTCCATTTTGAATTTCCTCTTTCACAAAATAATACTTTCGGTTTATGTGCTTTGTTCGTGAAGTAATCTTGTCAGATTGTATCCAGTTTATTGCAGTCTGGCTGTCACTTTTCAAGGTAATTGGGAAAGTTAAATTTTCACAAAGTTCTTCTAGTAATCCCTTTAACCATAATACTTCTGAAATGCCTTCACATATTGAAATAAGTTCTGCTTCATATGTAGACAAGGCTACTAAATTTTGCTTTCTACTTCTCCAGTTTATTAAGTTGTTGCCAAGTTTGACTGTATAGCCTGAATAGGATTTTGCGTCTCGGGTTGTGCACCAGCTCGCATCAGTACTTATTGTGATATTGTTGTCTTTTGACTTATATGCCAACATGTTATCTCTTGTTCCCTTCAGATATCTATAAATCCTTTTAACTCCAGTTAAGTGTATTTCTCTTGGATCATTACTATACTGTGATAAATTGCTGACGTTGAAGGATATGTCCGGTCGAGTACCCGTAGAAAGGTACATTAGTGATCCAATCATTTCCTGGTATACAGTTTTATCTACTGGCTTAGAGTCCAAATATTCATCCAAATTTTGATTTTGATCTCCAGGTGTCTGCACACTGTTGCATTCTTCCAGTCCAAATCTGTGAAGAATTGTATCAATATAGTGAGTCTGAGATAGATAAAATCCATCTTCTTCCCTTATTATTTCAATTCCAATAAATGGTTTGCTATCTTTCTTTTCTGTTAGAGTAACATATTTTTCTATTTCTGAGGCTAGGTTGTCATTAATTTCCTTACTAGTTCCAGCAATGATGAGATCATCTACATATAGACCCAGTATTGCATACTCTTCTCCTCTCTGGAGTTTATAGACACATGGATCACATTTGGTTCTAATCATTCCCAACTGGTATAAAATTTCATTGATCTTTTTGTTCCAACATTTTCCTGATTGTGGTAGACCATACAGGCTTTTTTCCAATTTACACACTTTGTTTTATTCTCCTTTTTGTATAAAACCATCTGGTTGTCTCATGTATATTCTCTCTTTTAACTCACCATAGAGATAAGCTGTCTTCACATCATAAGTCTTTATGGTTAAATTCTGTTGTGTTGCAAGAGCTATTATTGTTCGCAAGCTTTTCTTTTTGAGTACAGGCGAAAAAGATTCCTTATAGTCCACACCATATCTTTGATTGCATCCAACAGCAACCAGTCTGGCCTTTCGCTTATATATGCCGTCACTTGGTGTTTTCTTCGTACTGTAGACCCATTTACTATTGAAGACTTTCATACCATTTTCCCTTGGTACTAGTGTCCATACTTTATGTTTCTCTATCTCACTGAGCTCATCTTCCATTTTCTCTCTCCACTATCCATTGCTTCTTTAAATTTCTCCGGAATATAATGATCAATTTCCATAATTAAGTTTGCATTATTCCTATCCTTTATTCTTTGTGAGCGTCGAACTCCTTCTTCAATCAATTTCCTTTCTTGTTCTTCAAGTCTTGCTTTGTGCCGTTCTTCTAAGATGCTCTTTGTTTCTCCTTTCTTTCTTCCTCCTTTTACACATCTTTCCTGTATCGGTTCAGTTTGTGATGAGTCATTTTCACAGTCACCACCTAGTTTTACTGAAGTATCCTCCTGAGACTTCATTTAACTCTCTGTGACAGGATTGTCTTCTTTCAAGATAAGAAAGTCTTCAGCAACTATTTCTTCACAATTTCCTTTATAGGTCAAATTATCACAATTAGTATCTTCCTGAATATCATTTGCATAATCAATTCCTCTTTTATCTTCACTAAATTTTTCTGATCTGACTTCATGAATTCTCTTTGTCATTATATCATATATTCTGTAGGCTTTTCTTTTAATGGAATAACCAATAAATATTCCCTTTCTACCCTTTGGTGAAAACTTGTTTCTTTTTGGTTTGCTCTCAAGCCAATGTGTCAAACATCCAAATATTCGAATGTGTTTGACCGATGGTTTCCTGCCATTCCATCTCTGCATAGGTGTATTTTGCTTGATAGATCTGTGGGGTGTACAATTCTTAATGTATGCAGCTGTAGCAATTGCCTCTGCCCAAAACATTATGGGTAATTTTGAGTCAATTAGTAAGGGTCCTATATAAGAGTCCTATTCACTCTCTCTGCGACTCCATTACTTCGTGGTGAGTATGTGGTGGTAAGTTGGTGATGGATCCCACTTCTCTTGAAAAGTCCTTCAAATCTAGAGTTACAAAATTCAGTTCCATTGTCCGTTCTTACATCTTTTATTCTAAGACTTAATTCGTTTTCAGCTCTTGCTTTAAATTCTTCAAATCTTTCAAAGGTCTCATCTTTTGATCTCAAGAAATATACAAAGATTCTTCTACTGTAATCATCTACTATAACAAGGAAATACTTAGATCCTCCTAAAGATTGACATGGCATTGGTCCACATAAATCCATATGAATCAACTGCAGGGGCTTAACTGTATAATTATCTGTAATATTATATGGCTTCTGCACCAGTTTTCCCATTATGCATGCTTCGCACTCTGGTAACCTTTCGAATTTTAGATCCAATCCTCTTACAATATGTCCTTGAATCATTTTTTTCATGTATTCTTGATTTATATGGTTTAATCTCTTATGCCATAAACTTATATTGCTATTTTTATTTGATAAATGTGTATTTATAACCATGACATTTTCATTTTTTTTGCTATTGGTACATTTCTTTGTTTTGTTTCCATCATAAACATTCTATCTTTAATATATGCTTCAGCAACTAAATCATTCCCTTCATTATAAATTTTTGCTCCATCCTTATTGAAAATAACTGAATTTCCCCTGTTGACTAATTCGTATACTGACAAGAAATTATTCCTTAAACTTGGTACATGTAAGATATCTTTGATGTGAATATTTTCTTGGCCTTCACTTGTGCATGTAGTAAGTCTCATATCTCCTTTGGCTATGGCTTGGGTAGTTTTGCCCTTCTCAGCTAGGTTGATTTCACTTTCATAATCTACCACATTTTCCATCAAAATTAGGTTTGGGGTTAGATGTGCGGTGCATCCTGAATCTATACACCATATTTGTCTATCATTTCTCTCATCTGTGGAATCTTCAAATTATTTTACATATGTTTCAAATGCTTGCTCATTAATTCCACTTTTCATAGTATCCACTAGGTTATTTGAATGTTCCCTACTGTATTTGTGATTTCTATAACCAGGAGTCCATTTCTTTTGGTATCCTTGTTTCTGTTTATCTCGAAACCAGCAATCATTAGCTAGATGTCCCTTTTTATTACAAACAAAACATATTTTTGGCTGAGATTGTTGAACTTTTCTATCTTTAATTCTGTATGCTTGTTCATGCCCATTCTCAACCGATTGATTTAATCTCATATTTCTTCTTGACTCCTCTTCTCTTAGAGTTTGTTGAATCTCTTCAATTGTTGCTTCTCTCTTTGATCGTAAGACAATAGCAATATTTTCATACCTTGGATGTATGCCTCTGACAATATGAAATGAAAGTTCTCTTGAGGAAAATTGATGCCCTAATGATGAACTTCTAGCAGCAATATTTTTTGCCCTTGTTATATATTCATCTACAGTTTCATTATCTTTCATTCTAATGTTCTTTAATTCTAAGCCTATATCAATAATTTTATCTTCCAAATTGCCTTTGTATGTTTTTCTCAGTGAGTCCCATACTTTCTTAGCATTTGTTTCTCCTATGAACATTCCAGCTTGTTCATTTGTCAAAGTAGTGATGATTATCCCAAAAGCTTCATCATTTTTATCACTCCAAATCTCCCAAGAACTTTTGTCTTCCATATCAGGTTCTGGATCTGAAATTACACATTTAAATAATTTTCTTCCTCTCAGAACTGCGCCGATTTTCAACGCCCATATTTGATAATTATTTCCTGTTAATGGTTCAATTTTTGTTTGGGATAAAAAATTATATTCAGCCATTTTCGTCTTTTGAGCTAATATCAACAAACCAATATATAATTTAAAACAAATATATATTTTAAAGATTTTATAGATTATATTAAAATATCGGTAAACTGACAAAAACACACTATGGCAATCCCACAAAACACAAAACCAATATATGATTAATAGATTTATAAACGCTTAAATAAAAAGAATGAAGAATTTCGTTCAAACCATATGTAAATATATATTCAAGTTTATAAATTTGTATAATGAACTAAAGTTCCATCTTATGTGAAGTCTAACTCTTGTTAGGTCAATTTCTATCGTGAAGAAATATACAACCACTACTTCTATAATTTCGAACGATATATGTATATATATGTAATAATGGGTTGAGTCGACTTATCTGTGAATTGGGATCCTGTCGACTCTCTGTAATAATAGGTTGGGGTTTGGTAAGCCTGTTGTAGAACCTCGTCGACTCTCGCTATAAGTTGTGGCAACCGAGGGTCAAACCTGTAGTAACCGAGAGGGACAGTCAGGGCGTGGAGAGTTTTCCAGTACCTCTCTGCACCTTGTAGGACCTTTAACAGTTCTCACAAAGTACAGGCAGTCATGGTCGAGGCAGAGTGGAAAAAGCTTGGGAATGTCCACACACACAAAACGAAGCGACACAGTTGTCGAAGGAAAATTCCTTGAATAGATAAAAAGCGAGCCAAGAGCAAAGATGGAGATCGAGAAGGTTTCTTACTGTTTTACATGGTCGATGAGCTGGTGACAACCGGCGACACACGGATGGGGAACTCACTGGAACTGACTGGAACTGACTAACTCTGTTGCTAAGGCCGGTCTTATTTATACCACTTTTTGGACCAGGAAGGGAACCAGGAAGTATTGCCTTTCTGCACGTGTCCGTTAATCGACACTGGCACCGGTCTGGGCTTCCATCTATCTTTAGAAGTTACTTGTGATTCTCTCTCTGGCTCTTAACTCAGCTTTTAATCTATTATATAGTTTTATTTATTCATCCTCAGTACATTACATATGGGGATACAAGGACACACGTCAATTATGCGTATAATTAGTTATAGTTTATAATTAGTTCTATATACAACATGACAATGGGGTTGTTGGTTTAAATTATCATATATATATATATATATATATACATAAAAAAAAACTTCTGAAGCTGATATATGTGTTAACACTATGTTTATATATAGGCATGTGTAATTGTTTATAAGTGAGACCATCTAGGGAAATACCATTGGGTGAATAAATTTCTTTTGATGATTATCAGAATATTCAACTTTTTTTTAATATATATGTATGTTTAATTTAGTATAAAACACTATAGACACAAATTGATAAGAACTTATGTGAGATTTTATTATATATATCTAAATATATATATATAAATAATATCATGAAAAATAAAATTGTTAAAATAAAGCTGTTAAAATAATGTTGGAATAAAAATTTGATTATATAATTGAAAAGTAAAAAATAAAAATAATTATTCAAGATTTTATACAAAGTTATAATATAATTAAAGATTACTAATGATTAGATAAATGTTAAGTAGTGAAAAATGGAACAAAAATTGTCTCTTTTGAAGAAAAGTTACAACTGTGGTGTGTAACTAGGTCATTTCCCTTTTGGTAAACATTGGTGTTTCTATGTTTCTCTGAAACTGGGAATACGTGAACTGACATGTTCATGGTGATATGTAGAGAATGTTTTCTCTTTTGCGTGCTGGGGTATAGAAAAACAAAGACATATAGAATACAAATATAAAATAAATGATAACTTGATTGATTCTTTAAAAAAAATGGATTGCATTGACGAAGATGATTGTAATATATAACAATAAAGGGTTAACATCATAAAAGATGGCGTTCTAGTTTAGAAAAAATATTCCATACTGGGCGTGAAAATAATGTAAAAGTTGTAAAACACATAATGATAATTAAAGATATAAAGTGTTATAATATTTCAATATTAAAGTTCAAATTAATAAGTAAATTGGGTAATGATTGGTAAGTCAATTAGTTATAAGTGCTGCAATCTATCCATTCTGCGAGCTGGATCACGTGTCAGGTACAGGCGAACTGCAACTGGAGGTGTCATTTTAACATGGCGGCTGCAATTGGTGTCCATATCAACATGTGTCATGTCCTTTGATGTCGACCGACATAGCTGGGTTGTTTATTTTCGTAGGCGGTCCTTTGTTGCCGACCCTTTGTTGCCGACTAGCACATGATCCCATGTCTGGCCTACGTCCCGAGTTGAGTTGTCTTCTCTTGCCTATTTGAAAATATAGTTTTCTTGGTGTTCGTAAGTGTTGTGTCTCGACGATGTTGCGTACTTAATAGAAAAAAATGTTATTCAATGATGTCAGGTTAGATGTGCGTAAAAGTGCGACTTCAACGTAGACACGCTTTGGTGAGGTGTCACAGGCATGAAGGCGTCTTGGGCCTGTTAAGTGAGAAAATTGTTGTGGTGCGCTGTGTGACACTAGTAAGTGGATTGAATAGAAAGGTGTCACGTGAAGTCTTTGTTTTTGGTACAGCATCTAACTAGTTTCCGAATGAATAACAAATTTATTAGTCATGGGTGGTTGTTGTACGAAACACATCGAGAATTTTCAGATTGTTATAGAGGTGGCATGTTTATCGTGAAATCTTTGTGTTCGCGACGATATGGAGCTCGTGTGGCTCGAAATTGGAAGTTTTGTTAAATCGCGCGTTAATAGATGTGGCCAATTGGAGAAAGTGATGGGGGAGTGCGTTGAAGTTCGTTCCGAGAGATGTGTGAATTATTAATAATTATGCATGTAAAAAGAAAAGGACGAGGAAGTGTAGATATGTTGGAATTTTTAACTTGTTTTGGGGAAGGACAGTTACATTTCTAGTTGTGCTTTTGAAGATATTGTATCTTTCGATTTTTGTATTTTTAAAAAATGCTTTTCACCTATGTTTATTAAAATTTGAATATATTTTTTAAATCGTTGCTTATGTTAGTGCGAAAATTATACTTGTAAAAGGGCAATGGCATGATAGTGACTTATAATTTGAATGGGGCGTGTACATAAAATAGTGAACATAACAATGATTTTTGCAAAGTTTTGTGTATTTAAGTAAGACATTGGTGTTTTTTGGTATAAAAATAAGGTATTAAGAGAAACACACAAATAAGTTTAGAATTATGATTCGAGTAATTTAAATATAATATGATTTTTTTTAAACTGTAAGATTGCAAGTAATGAATTAAAATTTATAAGTTGCTTAAAATAAAGTAAAAATTGATAAATGATAGTGTACAAGATTTAAAATTTGAATTGAAATGCTATAAACATGGTAAAATTTGATTTAAAAATAATTACAGTAAAAATAAACATTATATTTATGGAAAATCAAGTTGTTAGCATGAAGAGAGTGTTAAGTAGATTTTTTTAAAAACTCACAGTTTTTATGATTGTTCAGTCAGGCGACTTGTTCTTTGGTTGTTGTCCTGATGACGTGGAAGGCGTCCCATGTAGAGCTTGTAGAAGCTTGTGACTTCTGTTTGGCGATGGTGGCATGTCGTCTGGATGGTTGCGTTGTAAGGTCGAAGGTGAGTAACTTCTCACCGGCTTATTTTGCGGGATGTTCGGCTGTGTCGTTGGGGGGGAAGATTGCTTGGTCGTTTCGTTGGAATGGCGTGCTTGTTCCTCCATCTTGCTTCTTGCCTCTTCTATCTATCTGGACAGTCTTTTTACCTTCTTCGCTGTGGTCTCCTTCGTTGTGGTAATCCTGTCGACTCTCTGTAATAATGGGTTGAGTCGACTTATCTGTGAATTGGGATCCTGTCGACTCTCTGTAATAATAGGTTGGGGTTTGGTAAGCCTGTTGTAGAACCTCGTCGACTCTCGCTATAAGTTGTGGCAACCGAGGGTCAAACCTGTAGTAACCGAGAGGGACAGTCAGGGCGTGGAGAGTTTTCCAGTACCTCTCTGCACCTTGTAGGACCTTTAACAGTTCTCACAAAGTACAGGCAGTCGTGGTCGAGGCAGAGTGGAAAAAGCTTGGGAATGTCCACACACACAAAACGAAGCGACACAGTTGTCGAAGGAAAATTCCTTGAATAGATAAAAAGCGAGCCAAGAGCAAAGATGGAGATCGAGAAGGTTTCTTACTGTTTTACATGGTCGATGAGCTGGTGACAACCGGCGACACACGGATGGGGAACTCACTGGAACTGACTGGAACTGACTAACTCTGTTGCTAAGACCGGTCTTATTTATACCACTTTTTGGACCAGGAAGGGAACCAGGAAGTATTGCCTTTCTGCACGTGTCCGTTAATCGACACTGGCACCGGTCTGGGCTTCCATCTATCTTTAGAAGTTACTTGTGATTCTCTCTCTGGCTCTTAACTCAGCTTTTAATCTATTATATAGTTTTATTTATTCATCCTCAGTACATTACATATGGGGATACAAGGACACACGTCAATTATGCGTATAATTAGTTATAGTTTATAATTAGTTCTATATACAACATGACAATGGGGTTGTTGGTTTAAATTATCATATATATATATATATATATATATACATAAAAAAAAACTTCTGAAGCTGATATATGTGTTAACACTATGTTTATATATAGGCATGTGTAATTGTTTTATAAGTGAGACCATCTAGGGAAATACCATTGGGTGAATAAATTTCTTTTGATGATTATCAGAATATTCAACTTTTTTTTAATATATATGTATGTTTAATTTAGTATAAAACACTATAGACACAAACTGATAAGAACTTATGTGAGATTTTATTATATATATCTAAATATTTTCTATATCATGAGATAAAAAGGAAATAAAATAAGAGTGAAAGGTTCCATCCTAAGCAAGCCAATTCTTTGCTTCTAATTTCATCGATGTATATAGAAAAAGGAAAATGAATTTTATTTATTTATCGAGTAGTAAAATAAAAAATATTATTTTAAACGTGTCCTATAGTCATGGCCATAGCTCTACAAAGGCTTAATATATTATACTTAAAAAAATTAAAGAAAAACCTACTAAATGCGACAGGAAAATCTCTATTCTATAAGCGGGCTTTATAGCCCACATGAACTAAATTTAGTAGGATTGTTCACTTACCATTTAGTTTTATACTCACATCTCTTTCAAGATTCTAACGTTAGGTCCTTTTTGTCCTCTTCAATGGCCGATTCCCCGACTCTCACCGTCACCGACCGTCCCCGACTGTAACTTGACCGTCACTGCCCGTCCTGACTATAACTGACTTTTTTCAAAAATCCCCGCGTGACCAAAGAGATTTTTATCTCTTTTACAGGGTGAGAAAAATTTATTTATTTCGTAGAATAAATTCGAAAATAAAATAAAAAGTATTCTTTGGAAATAAAAAAAATAATAATTTAAATTAATAATAAAAAAATAAAAATATATAGAGACGATTCCTTGAAAAAATTTAATGTAGTATTTATTTTTTAAAATTCTATTGTTATCTTTGAAATATCTAATTTATCTAAAATATATTTAATTTATTAAATATATTTATTGAAATTTCAACGAGTGTGGTAATAAAAAAAAATCTTGCTGAATTTAACCTTTCACTATATATATAAGGGAAGGGAATGAGTTATTGTACAAATAAATTTATTTAATGTACATATTTACATTATGTACACCATTACTGCTGTGGGCCTCGGAGTACAGGAAGCTCATAGCTCGTCCAGGTCCTCCATCTGGAAAACAAAGACTTCGGCAAGGCACTGTAAATATATGATGTAAGATGTTTACATCATTGTTGGGTTCGTTTGGTGAAAAAATGGCCCAACAGGTAGAGATGTAATTCACATTTCCACCATCACAATGGTCATCATCATCACCATTCACATCACAAACCTGCCTCCTCCAATATGAGAAACTGTTCCAATCGTTCATAAAACGTTTCAAAAGTTTCACTCTCCTCATTATATTCTTTAAATTGGTAACTAGCCATTTTCTTTTATAACAACATATATATGCAATATATATATTTATAATAAAACATAACTTCTTAAAATTTTCTTTTACTCTTTCTTAAATTTGCATCTTAAAACTTTGCAATTTGTGTCTTTTAAAAATAACTTTCAATTATATGCAAAATCAAAGATATTTTCTAAAAATACTTACTTCAAAATTCAAGGGTACTTATTCTTATATCCTCGTCGCCAAATGCAACATCTTTGTACACTTTTATTATCAGAAAATCTTTATTGTCTTCATAATGTCTGATACAGCTTTTGCTGTTTATTTGCGAATCGCCAAAAATGACAAAAACAAATCAAAAAGGGATTATGATAACCTCCGTCTTGCAGATTAACATTTTCATAGAAACATATATATGATAATTTGAACCAACAACCCTATATTATAATACTTATAACAAGATGTTGTATATAGAAACAAATCTATAAATAATTATACGCATAATTGACATGTGTCCTTGCATCACCATATGTAATGTACTGAGGATGAATAAATAAAACTATATAATAGATTAAAAGCTGAGTTAAGAGCAAGATTGAATCACAAAGTAACTTCTAAAAATAAAGTGGAACACGACAGGTAGGCGCCAGTGTCCGGTGTCCAGCGACACGTGCGGCACGTGCTGTTACGCAATTCTCTTAGTATAAAAAGGCCCGGCTTGGCAACAGCCAGTCAGACAGTTCCCCATCAGCGCGTCGCCGGTTGTCTCCAAGTTCCACCTCATTCCCCATGTAGCCAGTAAGAACTCTACTCTCTCTCCATCTTGCTCTTGGCTCGATTTTTTATCTATTCATGGAACTTTCCTTCTACAACTGTGTCGCTTCGTTTTTTATGTGTGGACATTCCCCAGTTTTCCACTCTGCCTCGACCACGACTGCCTGTACCCTGTGAGAACTGTTAAAGATCCTACAAGGTGCAGAGAGGTACTGGAAAACTCTCCACGCCCTGACTGTCCCTCGCGGTTACTACAGGTTTGACCCTCGGTTGCATCACCTTATTACAGAGAGTCGACGAGGTACTACAAGAGTCAACCAGAACTTCAACATATTATTACATATATATATATATATTTATTGCTAGCTATATATCACACCTAACTGGCCTTGCCTTTATTTTTTGCGGAAATTATAGGATATATTCTATTGACGAATAACTTATGTCAACATATCGTAGAAATACCATACCTATGAGTCGACCCTTCATTGTTGAATATATAAGCGAGATGGGGGGCACAATACAGTATGATAGGTCTAAAAGAGCTGTCTGTTGTATTAAATAGTCGAAACCGCAAATCATTGACAAAGCACATAAAAATGAAATAAGAAACACGCAATTTTAATTGTTGTATAGTTATTATTTAATTAAACATTACTCACCAGATGAAATTATTATTACAAATTATTTATTACACTTTATATTTATATTTTTACATCAACACGTTGTTTACATTATACATCGTATATTATTGTTTATGATGATGATCTATCATATATTTTAAAACACAGAATACTACATTCCCTCCTTCCTTTAGATGAAAGGAATCATGTCTTTATATCTTGATGATGGCTTGACGACTCTTCCACTCCTGGTGATCACGGGTTCCTTGGTAGTCGGCAAGGGTGGAGAAACCTCTGGTGGCAACTGGTGAAGAGCCTCGGCATCAAGTCTATCTGAAACAACTGGGTTAAATGTAGACCCTGTTCTACTTGAACTTGGTCGGTTTAAAGAAGTGTCCTTGTCTTGGTTTGTGGAATTATCATCTGGTATTTGTACATCAGAAGAGTTGAGGTGTTCAATTCTTGTCGAATCTGAACTAAGATTTTCCTGGCTCTCTTCTGGAATCAAGTCAGAAATGCCTTGATTGGTCTCTTGAGTAGGAACATGTTTCAAATGTTTAGCATTTCTATGAATTATTTTCCCATTTTTAGTGTTGACTAATTTAAAAGAATTTATTGAAGTGTTTTCAAGAATGACATGATGTTCTGATCTGAAATTTGAATCAAGTTTTCATTATTTGGATTTGCCACATAAACTAAATTTCCAATTTCAAAATTATGAGGACTAGCTTTCCGAATTATATCATTATATGTTTTCATTTTTTCTTTGTAGACCATATTGAATTCTTTGATGTTGAATTCATCTTCTTCTGCATCATTAACAAGTGAGCTTAATTTAGTTTTGATTTCTCTTGAAAATAATAGGAATGCTGGAGTCTTTCCTGTAGATCTGTTTGGAGTAGTTCAGTAAGACATTAAAATTCTGGATAAATCTTCTTTCCAATCTTCCCCTTCTTCAGAACTTGAATTGAATTGTTTCTTTAGAAATCTATGAAATCTTTCTATCTTCCCATTACTTTTTGGGTAATAGGGTGAGGCTTTGATGTGCCTGATTCCACATTCTTTTAAAAATCTTTCCATTGATGTACTTACAAACTGTAAGCCATTATCTGTTACAACTTCATGTGGATAACCATGTCTTGCAAAAATCTCCATCAATTTTTTAATAATTGTCTTGCTGGAAATGTCTTCTATTATTATTGCTTCAGGATATGAAGAATAGTAGTCGATCACTGTTAAAACATAATGATGGCCAATTGGACCAACTATGTCAATTCCAAGTTTCATCCAAGGTTTTGATGGTAACGGAACTATTTGCAATGGTTGATCATTTATCAATGGTTGATTCCTTACACAAATTGGACAGTTTCTAATCAAATTTTCAATGTCAAAGTCCATGTTTATCCAAAAATATTTTTCTCTTAACAGTTGTTTGGTTCTTGTCATTCCTTGATGTGTTTCATGTGCAATTCTCAAGACTCTCTTTATTAGTTTTGAAGGTAGCAAAATTCTACTTCCTTTTAAGATAATATTATCAAAAATTGAGAGTTCATCTTTAAACTTATAAAAACATTTGAATTATTCATTCAAAGGATATGGCCAAACTCCCTTTTGAACCATATCTTTCAGTTTTTGAAACAAAGGATCTTGCTCTGTACAAACTTTTATCTCTTTCAAAGACAGTGCTTGAAGCTCTTCAGAAGTGATGGATAAGACTTTAAGAACATAGTCCTCCAGCCATTTTTCATCACTTGTGTTAGAAAGAGGTTGTCTTGAAAATATATCTGCAATATTTTGCTTTCCTTGAATGAATTCAATTTCAAAGTCATATGGTTGTAATCTCCAACTCAATCTTTGAATTATTGGAGGCAAAACAGCTCCATTTTTAGGATTCAGCATATAGATTCGAGGTTTGTGATCTGTTTTTAACACAAATTTCCTTCCCCAAATATAGGTGTTAAAATGTTCAATTGCCCATACAAATCCCAATGTCTCTTTTTCTATTTGTGAATATCTTTTTTCAGTATCAGTTTGATACGTTTCTATTAAATGTTGAATATTAATGGTGAAAATTACTTTATAAGAAATTGCACTTTATATATATTTAAAGATAAATGAAAGATACACCATTTTTATGCTACTATAATTATTTTATTCTTTTTACAATTCTTACACACGTGCTCATTATATCGAACATGTTGTTGTCTACAAGATGATGATAAAAACAAGATGATCAAAACAGAGTAAAGTAATAATATATCACTGATATATTATCTTTAAACAAAACAGATCATTCCTCCTTCCTTATATTCTACATAGTTGGAGAAAACCGGCAAGGAGGGTATCGAGGTCGGGTAGATCTCCTAGGTGGAGGTGACGTGGAAATTTGAGGGTCTTGTTCCAGTCGGTGAGGTCCTGCTCCAGCGTTGTCCAAGGTCCAATCAGAATCTTCAGCATATTTGGTATCTGAACCTGTCCTCATCTGATTGACATGCACTTTAAATATGCCTTTTAGGTTCTTTACTAGATAAACATTGTAACCTAGTCGTCGTATCACCTGGGCCTTGAACCATTTGCGCCTATTTTGTATTACTCTTGTAAACAGCACTTTATCTCCAACTTGAAAATGTCGCCTTCCACACTCATTCCTCCCAAAAGTCCTCTGGATAAATTCAGAGTTCAAGCAATTTACAAATGTCCTAGGCACATAACTTAGGAGACGTTCTACAAGAGGCTTATCTAAAGAGGTAGGCGTATTTCTATAATTAAACAGAACATTTTGTAAAATACAGTCCATATTTGAGTTTGGAGATTCCTCTAACGACTTTTCCAGAGATTATTTTATTATTCTTACCGAAACTTCAGCAATTCCGTTAGACAAGGGATTATATGCTGGCGAGGTTAAGTGGTATACATTATTTTTCCGTAAGAACTCCTTAAATTCAAGCGAATTGAAGGGGGGGGGGCCATTGTCAGACACTAAGCATTGCGGTAATCCATACCTGGCGAAACACTCCCGTAGAAGCTTAATATTTTCTTGCGAAGTAGTACCTCTAACTGGGAATACTTCAATCCAATTTGAATTTGCATCTACTACCAATAAATAACAATCACCTCTGAAATAGAAATGGTCAACATGAACTCGCTGCCACGGTTGGTTAGTCCTGGGCCAAGGTGTGTTCTCAGCAGGAGGAGCTGTCTGATGATGCATACAGGGAGAACATTCCTTCACAAACTCTTCAATTTGACTATCCATTTTTGGCCACCAAACCGAAGATCTGGCTAGAGATTTCATGCGATTGATTCCTATATGACCTTGATGAAGTAACTTCAACATTTGATCTTGACAGGTTCTTGGAATCACTGCCCTAGAATCAACAAAATGCATCCCTGCAGTATAGAAAAATTGTCCAATTTTGAAAGGAATGGTTTCATTGTTTCATCCTTTTTTGCTAACTGAGGGTCTTCTAATAGATATTCCTTGAGCTTATTTAAAACCGGATCTTTATTGGTTTCTTCTCCAATAATGAGGTGGTCCAATGGAGTTACATTTAAAAATGATATATCATGTGTCACCAAATCAATGTTGTCTTCCCTTGAATTTATTTCCTCAAGTGGAAGTCTTGAAAATGCATCCGCACAGAGCATGGTATCTTTATTTGTATATCTAATATCGAAATCGAAATTTGACAACTCTAAAGCCCACCTATGCAAGCGATTTGCAATTAATGGCGGAAGAAGTCTTTTGTTTCCAAAAACAGTCGTTAAAGCTTTATGATCACTCTTTAACACAATTTTTCTCCCAAACAAGTACTGTCTCAGTTTGGAAGTTGCAAACACAATAGCAAGTGTTTCTTTCTCAGTCTGAGAGTATTTGGCTTCTGCACTTGACAATGTTCTGGAAACAAAGGTGATTGGCTTCTCTTCCCCTTCCACAATATGACACAAGACCCCACTTATGCCATAGGCAGATGCATCGCAGGTTAAAGTTAATGGAAGCTTCATTGAATAGTGAATAAGCGCCTGGGAATTTAATAGAGTTAACTTCAAATTCAGAAATGCCTTTTCGCATTGGCTAGACCATTTCCAACGATTGTCCTTCTTTAGGAGTTGATAAAGAGGACCAGCCAAGGTTGACATATTAGGTATGTATTTTGAATAGAAGCTCAACATCCCTAGAAAACTCTTCAATGATGTTTTGTCGAAAGGCTTTTTACACCTTTCTAATGCTTCCAATTTCTTTGAATCTGGTCTAACACCATCTTCATTTATAATATGACCTAGAAAACAAATGTATTTTTTTTAAATAGGCATTTTTCTTTATTAAGGGTGAAATTTAGCTCTTTCAATTTATCGAAGATCATTTTTAAAATTCTGTAATGTTCTTGTTCATCTTTAGAACCAATGAAAATATCATCTAAGTATATCACCATGTTGGGAACATCATGAAAAAGGCTGTCCATACACCTCTGGAAAATGGCTGAAGCTGGACTGATGCCAAAGGGCAATCTATTATATCGGTAAAGTCCTCTATGGGTAGATACCACTAGCAGATTTTTTGATGTTTCATCCATTTCAATTTGATGATATGCGGAGGAGAGATCCAATTTGGTAAAAATCTTGTTTCCTCCTAGATTTCCCAACATAGTTTCTATAGTAGGTAATGGATATTTCTCATCTTCAATGCAATTATTCAAAGTATTTTTAAAATCACCACACAAACGTAGTTCTCCATTTGACATTATTACCGTTACTAAAGGCGTGGACCAATCACTAGCATTTACCTTTTCAATTATTTGACTTTGTTCAAGTCTGTCTAGTTCTTTGTCTATCCTCTCTTTAATGGAAAAGGGTACTGGTCTAAATTTAAAAAATTTGGGCTTTGCATTTGGCCTCAATGTTATTGAACCTTTAATGCCCTGAATTGGTAAATCTTTATTTTCAAATACTCTTTTATATGCTTCTAAAAACAGTTCTAAATTTGAAATTACATTTATATTATTACAGATATCAAAAACGCAATTGGGCCAATCAGCTTTTAAAATTCTTATCCAATTTCTGCCCAGTAACGGCGTTTTGGTTATTAAACTGGCCTGTCACAATTAGAGGTAGTTTTTCCTGATAGTTTTTGTAACTAACATTTACCAAGCATTTTCCAAAAACTGGAATCAAATTTCCCGAAAAACTTTTCAAATGTCCACTGTATTTCTCTAGAGTGACATTTTTGAGATTTGTAAGAAAAAATTTCTTTGAAACTACAGACACGTCTGCACCAGTGTCAACCTCCATTATAGTGTCTGCATCTTCAATTTTAACGTTTACCAATATTTTTGGTGCGTTTTCTAATGTGTTGCACTGAATAGTATTCAATTTATTCAGGTTGGGTTTATTCATTCCAGAATTTTGGGCCGATTTTTTATTCCAACATACTGGAGCAATGTGCCCTTTCTTATTGCAAATATAACATTGAGCATTTTTAAATTTGCATAACTTCGTATCGTGGTTAGACTTTCCACAAATTTTGCAAGGATTATTGTATTTACATGGGAATTTAAAATTATTAGATCTGGCTTTCAACTTATCAATATCATGACCAGGATTTTTCATCAAATTTACTTGTGACTTCGCTGCGCGCCTCTACAGAATTTGCAATATTTATTGCACTATCAAACGTTTAAAAAGGTTCACTTAGCAGCCTTTTAAGCGTAGCTTCATCGTAGCAACCACTTACAAATTGGTCACACAAATTTTCATTTATGTCAGTAAATTTGCACTTGTCTGCCTGAGATTTAAGCCTCAAAACAAATTTTCCCACAGGCTCATTTTCTTTTTGTACAATCTTGTGAAATAAATATCTTTCATAGTGCTTATTTTTATTGGATATAAATGGTTGGTTAAAACCTCTACTAAATCTTTATATTTAAGGTCACTTGGCCTACTGGGTACCAACAAATCGCGCAAAGTCTTATAAACATTAACATCAATAGACGTTAATAACACAGATACTTTGTCTGCTTCTAATGTTTTGTTCATTTTAAAACATTCTTCTAATTGTTCCAAATAACAATTTAGATCTTCACCTTCACGAAACCTTGGATAATTTGAATTAGTGGTGGCCATACTTACATTAATTCTTCGTCGCCATTTGATACGTTTCTATTTAATGTTGAATATTAATGGTGAAAATTACTTTATAAGAAATTGCACTTTATATATATATAAAGATAAATGAAAGATACACCATTTTTATGCTACTATAATTATTTTATTCTTTTTACAATTCTTACACACGTGCTCATTATATCGAACATGTTTGTGTCTACAAGATGATGATAAAAACAAGATGATCAAAACAGAGTAAAGTAATAATATATCACTGATATATTATCTTTAAACAAAACAGATCACAGTTAAGGATCTGCTGGCATATGCAATGGGTCTTTTAATGCCATTTTGTTGTGTTTGTATTAATACTGCTCCAAGACCAATAGGGCTTGCATCTGTGATTAATTCAGTTGGTTAGTTCAAGTTGTAATATGCCAAGCATGGCTCTTTTGTTAGTGACTCTTTAAGATCCTGAAATGCTTTATTTGTTTTCAAATCCCAATTCCACTTAACATTTTTTCTAGTCAAATTATTTAAAGGTTCTGCAATTTAGAAAAATTAGGTATGAATTTTCTTAAAAACCCACAAGTTCCTAAGAATGACCTTTACATCTCAATATTTTTTTATATTGGAAAATTTAAGGCTGCTTCTATTTTCCTATTATCAGGTTTAATACCTTCACTACTAACAATGTGACCTAAAATATCCAATTCTTCCATGGCAAATTTGCACTTATTCCTGTTGAGCCTAATGCCTACTTTATCAAATCTTTGTAAGACTTTTCTAAGCCTTTCTTCTAGTTCTTGTCTATCTTTGGCGTAAACTACGACATCGTCCAAATAACAAATTGCACCTTTCAAATCAAGCAAAATTGAATCCATTCCTTTCTGATATGCCTCTGGAGCACTTGATAGACCAAAAGGAACTTTACAAAATCTGTAACAACCACGGTGCGTGATGAAAGTTGTAAGGGGTCTTGATTGAGGGTCTAAGTCAACCTGCCAAAACCCTTTTTTTTGCATCCAGCTTTGCAAATACTTTAGCACCTTTAAGGGCATGTAACATATTGTCAATTGTAGGAATTGAATGTCTTTCTCTCAATATTGCTTTATTCACTTCCCGAAGGTCTATGCAAAGTCTAATTTCCTCACTATCCCTTTTTGGAACAACTATTATGTTAGAAACCCATTCAGAACCTTGATGCACCTCTTCAATGATTCCATTCTCTAGCATCTTATCAAACTCTTGATTTACTGCTTCTACCATTGCATAAGATATATGACGGCATCTCTGGGCAATGGGCCTATAGTTGTCTTTCAATGTCACTTATGACTATAGCCTTTTATAGTTCCAAGTCCATGGAAAAGATGTTCATGTTCTTGAACAAGAGTTTCTATATTAGTAGACATTGATTCATTTACATGATTTACCCTTTTAATTATACCTAGTTCAAAACTAGCCTTGCCTCCCAACAAAGATTCAACTTTTTTATCAATCACATAAATTTCTTCTGAATTGAATTTTCTTTCCAAGAAATCACAGCATTGAAATAACCATAACATGGAAGAGGTCTATCTTGACCATAGGCAAAAAAGGTTCGGGTGGTGTCATGTAATTTTGGCATAATTTTATGGCCATATAATTCAAGCATCTTATTATAGCTTATGAAAGTTCTATCACTCCCTGTATCAATTATCATATTTATTTCACTACCATCTATTTGCACTTTTTCTTTATTTTCAGCACCTGTATAGTAGGTATATCATCTGAACTTTCACCTACTTCAGTCTTATTTTCTTCTTCTATGGTCTTAACTTTAGTTTGATTGAAACTTTTGTGGTTTCTATTATTATTTTGATTTGGGCGGTTCCTGCAAGCTCTAAAAAGATGTCCTAATTTATTGCAATATGAACAAGTCATTTTTTCAGCACCACATTCTTGTGCTGAATGTGTATCTAATCCACAGCGATAACATTTAGGCTTTGAGGCACCTGAAAATGATGGGGTACCTTGATTAGTGAATTTACCTTTGTTGAAATTATTAGCATTATAGTGCTTTTTAGGTTTATTTTGAACTCTATTTAGTGTTTGATCATTTTGAGGTCCAAGAAGTCTAATTTCTTTTCTAGAAATTTCTAACATTCTAGCAATATCAATGGTTTTTGACAGTGTCAAATTTTCTTGTTGCAACAATTTTTCTTTAAGTTTTTTGTTGTTACATTTTTCAATTATTTGGTCTCTTATCATATCAGCTTCTAAATTCCCAAATTCACAAGATTTAGAAAGCTCTCTTAAAGAAATTAGGTAGTTGTCGATCGATTCATCATCTTTCTGGACTCTTTGTCTAAATTTAAATCTCTCAGTGACCACATTTTTATGAGGAGTGAAATATTTATCTAAAGCCATTTTAGTTTGTTCATAATTTTCCTTTTCATCTGGCAAGTTGAAAAATATACGCTGTACGTTTGGCCCTAAACAATGCAATAGAGTTGCTCTCTTAATTTCATCCGATTTTTTTGAAATTCCAGATGCTATTTCAAAAATGGCATAGGATTCCATCCATTGCTTATATTCCGCAAATAAATTGCTAGCATTCATATTCATGGGTAAAGGTGGCGTCAGGTTGGCTGCCATACTTGTTTTTTTTTTTTTAGGGCTACAGTTATATTTTCAAATTCTCGTCGCCAATTTATGTTGTATAGTTATTATTCAATTAAACATTACTCACCAGATGAAATTATTATTACAAATTATTTATTACACTTTATATTTATATTTTTACATCAACACGTTGTTTACATTATACATCGTATATTATTGTTTATGATGATGATCTATCATATATTTTAAAACACAGAATACTACATTAATCATCAAAAGGGTTATAACCAAAAGCAACATCAACCACAAAAAAAATGTTTCTGTTGTGTTTTAACTTTAAAAGCACACAAAAAAATAATAAACTTGAATTTGTTTATTCTAGTCTCAAAAAAACAAAGCTATGCATACAGAACAAATAATAACGAAGAAGAAGAAAAAAAACATTTTAGGAAAAGCAAAAACAAAACAAAAGTACTGGTCAAAAAGAAACATTTAAAATCGCAGATTAATATCTTCAACACTTCCCCTTAATCAGATTTCAAATGTCCCTCATACCCAGTAGATATCTCAGCATTTGGAAACGCGGCTTAGGGAGCCCTTTGGTTATAATGTCAGCAACTTGATCTTTTCCAGAAATATGTTCTACATTGAAAATACCTTCTTGATACTTTTCTCTCACAAAATAGTGTCTTACTTCTATATGTTTGGTTCTCTTATGAAATTCAGGATTTATGATCAATTTAATTGTACTTTCATTATCAACTTTTATAATTGGTTGTTCTTTTAGTGGAGAAATTTCACTAAAAAGTATATTTAACCAAATGACTTCCTTTGCTGTATTGTTTTCTGCCACGAGTTCAGCCTCAGTTGTTGTTAAAGATACTGATCTTTGTTTTTGGCTAAGCCAAGAAATAGCACCACCAGCCAGTTTACATACAACTGCACTGGTAGATCTTCTAGTTTCTGGGTCTCCAGTAAAATCTGCACCACTGAAAGATTCCAAAACTCCTACTTTATGACCCTTTTGGTACATAATTCCATATTCAGTTGTTCCTACAAGATATTTGAAGCTGCTGCTGCAAGTTTTTGAGAAACTTTATTCAGTGCAAAAGTGATATCGGGTCTTGTTAAGCAGCTCAGATGTATCAGACTACCAATCGCTTCACGAAAGGGAACATTTTCTAGAATCTCTGCATCCCCAGGAACAGTAGAATTATCAGTTGGTGTTCCCACTTTATTCGCTTGAGACATATTGAATTTCTCAAGAATTCTTTTTATATATGCCTTTTGAATTATAAAGATTGACCCATCCGGTTGCCGCTCTATCTCAATACCCAAAAGTAATTTGATGGTTCACTTGTGATCTTAAATGAAAACATTAGTTCATCAAGAAATTCTTTAATTTCCTGTTCATTTGTACCAGCAATGATTCCATCATCAACATATATTGCAATAATGAGTAGTTGATCATTTGTTTTTCTGAAGAATAAACAGGGGTCAGCTGTGCTTTCCTTTCAGACATCTTTCTTTCATGAAGTTGACTATTTTCTGATTCCAGTATCTTGGTGACTGTTTAAGTCCATAGAGACTTTTCTTCAATTTCCATACAAGATCTGTTCCATTGTTGAATCCTTCAGGATGATATAAATTTGATCTTGTAAGTCTCCATATAGAAAGGATGTCTTTATGTCAAACTCTACCAATTTTAAGTCTTCATTAGCAGCAATTGCCAAAAGAGTTCTTATGGTGTTATGTCTTGCCACAAGACTAAATATTTCTTCATAATCTATACCCTTCTTTTGTACAAACCTTTTTGCCACCAGTCTTGCCTTGTATCTTGTAATCTCTCCTTTAGAATTCAATTTGGTCTTTAATACCCATTTACAATCAATTGGTTTTTGGCCAGGTGGTAATGTTGTGCATTCGTATACATCATTTTCCGTTAAATAATTCATTTCTTCATTCATTGCTTCTTTTCAAAACTGTGCATTTGGAGAATCCATTGCTTCTTTGTATGTCTTGGGTTCAAGACCTTCTGCAATATTTATTTCAGCATCAATATACCTTTGAGGTTTTGATATATTTGATCAATCTCTTAGATTGTATACGTCTGATGTTTGAACATTGCTTTCAATTTTCTCAATATCTTGAGTATCATTTTGTTCATCAATCTGATTACTTGAAAGTTCCTTATTTCTCTTTTCAATATCAAGGCTAAATGTTGGTATAGTTTCCTTGAATATTACATCCCTACTTGTGACAACTTTGTTTAAGTTTGGCATCCAGATTCGATACCCATCCTTGTTACAGCAATAACCAACTAAAATACCTTTTTCGCTTTTAGCATCTAACTTTCTTCTCTTTCATCAGGCACATGAACAAAACATTCACGACCGAATATTCGAAGATGATCAACTGCCGGTTTTTTATCAAACCATAGGTCATAAGGTGTCTTCCCTCAATTTGTGTGTGTTGGTCCTGTTCTATTCAAAACATAGGTAGCAGTGTTAACTGCCTCTGCCCAAAGCTTTAGACTCATATTTTTGGCATATATCATTGAACGAGCTGCTTCTATTAAAGTCCTGTTTTCCCTTTCCGCTGAACCATTCTGTTGTGGATTATATGGCATTGTGATCCTATGATTAATACCCTACTTGTTTGTAATTTTTGAGGTTTCTTTATTTACAAAATCCTTTCCTCCATTTGTGAGAATTTATTTCACTATATTGTTACATCATGATTAATGGCGTATTTCTTATATTATTTTTAATATATTTGAAATTTAAATTATATATTTATTTTTATATAAAATATTCTATGATATTTATTTAAAACACAGATTATTTAGATTGTCATCATTTGTATTTAGGTACACGTGTGACTTCACTGCTCTCTTTGATGTGAGAAAATAAATAAAGGATTCTGGTGGCTACTTAAAGAAGACTTATCTCGTTATTCCCTTTTATAAATTTGTAGGATGGTTGAAACACGCTCTGGTAAGATGCAAGACCCAGCACAGGAGAGAATCCAGGCTGAAGAGTCTGCCAAGCCGCAACCTGGTGCAACAATTGGTAGAGATTCTAGTTCCGACCCAGTTGTCCTGAATCCCAACATCGACATCCCCAAGTATGATGGAACGGAAGACCCTCGCCCATGGATTGAATCTCTTGAAGAAATTGGCTTCTTGTACCATTGGGCAGACTACATTATCTCTCGTTATGCCGCCATGAACATGACGGGAAGCGCTAAAACCTGGTTGAATTTACACAAAGCTAGTTTCACGAGCTGGGAAAATATTAAAATCCGCCTCATTCAGGATTTTTCTTTGGACGCGAATAAAGAAGAACTTAGAATGAAGCTCAACAGAATGCAACACTGGAATGAACCAGCAATCAGGTTCGCGGAAGACATTCTAGTGTTGTGCAACAAGGTTGACCCCGCAATGGAAGAAGAAACAAAAATTGAACATGTTATTGGAGGACTGAAAAAAGAGTACTCATTCGCGCTCTACCTGAACCCTCCTAAAACGACCGATGACCTTCTTGTCGTGTGCAAGAAAATGGATTCTTTTGAAAAGAAGTATCGGGAACGTGTGGAGAAATCCAGAAACCTATATAACGGTCCACGCTATTCTAGACCCCAACAACAATCGAGGTACGTGCCGCCGACTGCCGCACGAAACTACCAGACCACTTCCAGGCCCCAAGCCCCTGTTTCCAATAATTACAAGAACGACTCCCCTCCTACCCCCAGACAGTATCGAAACAACTTTCCCCAACCCTCTACCCCTAGACGTCCTTATAATCCTAACTTTGTGCCGAAACCAAACCTTCAGAGAAACACTTACAATAAAAGCCAAGAAGTGAGCAAAAATAGGACGGAAGATGGAAGACCAATCTGCTTTAAATGTAACAAGCCAGGGCACGTGGCCCGTTATTGTAGGGTCAAGTTTATAAGAATCCTAGAAGAGGATCCAGCAGATACCCAAGAGAAGGTCGAAGAAAAATGCCAAATGAATGAAATATCAGAGAAATCAGGACCTAGGCTTTATGCTGATGTATGTCATAGCACACAGACAAATATTCCTACCCGGAATAGATATTCCGTGTTGGAAGATTTAAACTAAGCGTCGCGCCTGAATCTGTCAATCAAAGCAAGTCGACCATAAACGGAATCAAGAAGTTGGACCCTAAATACAAATTAAAAATTAATGTGGACAAGATAGGGACTTTTGAAGCTTTTGTTGATACAGGTGCTGACCTCTCAGTGGTCGACCTCAGAACGGCCCTCGATACAGGCCATGGTATAAGTAAACTCGCAAAAATGTGTGCAGGACCCGATGGAAAAAAATTGGACATGGTAGGAAGTATATTTTTAAATATAAAAATTGATGACGAAACATTATCACACAACTTTGTGATATTGAAAACGCATTTACGGACATTAATTCTTGGGAGAGATTTCCTTAAGAAAATGAACGCAAAAATAGATTGTAAGCAAGAAACTATAAATATGATTTTACGAATAATCATGACGAAATCAATTTTGAAATGTTGAAAATAAAGAGTGCCAAGGATTCCATTGTACCGGAATGTTCCATGAAATTGATCAAGGCATTGGTAGAAACAGAGGATGGAGAATATATTATCGAAGAGAGTAGCAAAATGTTTCAAACAAATGGCCTTCGTCTAGCAAGAAGCTTGATCAATGTTATAAATAGGGAAACACACATCTGGATAACTAATCCGTATCCTCGACCGTTAAAAATAATGAAAAACCAAACATTGGCTTTTGGAAGTAGTCCAGCGAAAATAAATGTGAGTCGAGAAAGAGAGGTAGAAAAGAACGAAGAACCTAGATTCCAAATAAACGAAAATCTTTCACCAAAGGAACAGAAGGAGTTAAAACAAGTTTTAGAAAGGTATGGAGATCTTTTTTCATCGAGATTAGGGAGAACCAATTTGGCAAAACATCGGATAGACACAGAAGACGCGAAGCCAATTAAACACAAGCCTTACCGGGTAAGTGCTAAAGAACGAGATATTATAAAAGAGCAAATTGACGAGATGCTTATAGAAGGCATAATTAGGCCATCTTCTAGCCCCTGGTCTTTTCCAGTAATATTGGTCAAGAAGCGAGATGGTAAATACAGATTTGTGTGGACTACAGAAAACTGAATAATGTGACAGTAAAAGATGTCTATCCGATCCCTAGAATAGACGAAGTTATGGATACTCTCCAAGGATCTACACACTTCTCAGCAATAGACCTCAGATCTGGATATTGGCAAGTTGAAGTCGAAGAAAGAGACAAAGAGAAAACAGCTTTCACTACAGCGCATGGATTATATGAATTCAACGTGATGCCTTTTGGACTTTGTAACGCGCCTGCTACCTTTGAGAGAAATATGGAGAATATGCTTGGAAATCTGAGATGGCAAATTTGTTTGTGTTATCTGGATGATGTTATCATATATAGCCCGGATTTTCCAACGCACCTCAAAAGACTTGAAGCTGTGTTTAGATGTTTTCGTGAATCTAATTTAAGGTTAAACGACAAAAAATGCCGATTTGATTTTGAAGAATTGGAGATTCTCGGCTATATAACGAGCAAACATGGTATAAAACCCGCGGAACATAACATCAAAGCTGTCAGAAATTTTCCTCGGCCCAAAAAGGTCAAAGAAGTACAATCCTTTTTGGAATGTGTTCATATTATAGAAAATTTATCAAAGACTTTTCAAAAATTGCTGACCCTTTGACCAACCTTATAAAAAAAGTGTATCATTTACCTGGACAGAAAGACAAGAGGAAGCGTTTCAAACCCTAAAAACAGCACTATAAAGTCCACCAATTTAGGTCACTTCAATCCAAATGCACCTACTTATGTTCATACTGATGCGTCCAACATCGGCATAGGTGCAACACTTGTCCAAGACATCGGTGGTGAAGAGAAGGTGATCTCATATTTGAGTCGTACCCTAAGTAAAGCGGAGCAAAATTATTCAACCACTGAAAAAGAATGTCTGGCCGTTGTCTGGTCAATGTCAAAATTACGACCCTACCTTTATGGAAGACACTTTAAAATAGTAACAGACCATCACGCCTTATGCTGGCTAACTTGAAGGATCCAACAGGTCGATTGGCAAGATGGGCATTGAAAATTCAAGAATATGACTTCGATATAATACATAAATCGGGAAAGAAGCATCTGGACGCCGATGGCTTATCTAGGGGGCCCTTACCAGAAACTGATTGGGATGAGGATTTTGAAAGGCTATTTTCAAATCAAATAACAGACGAAGAGGATAAATTTATCGAAAGTGTTAAGAAAAACCTTAATGGAAGCAGGCGATCAATTGCGCAAAACTTTAAAGAAGAAGATGGATGCCTCTTTAAGAAAAACCCGAACCCTGAAGGCAGGGCGTGGTTGCTTGTGGTTCCAGAGAATAAAAAGAGAGAAATTATGAAAGAATATCACAATCATATGTCGAATGGCCATCTGGGCGTCGCCAGAACCATGTACCGAATAAAGAGTAAATACTTTTGGCCATCCATGCTAAAGGATGTCTCAGAATTCGTTAAGACGTGTCACCTTTGCCAAAGTAGGAAAGGCTCAAACCAATTACCTTCTGGACTACTACAGCCCATTCCCCCAGCCAACTTTCCTTTCGAAAGAATTGGAATTGACTTTGTTGGTCCACTACCATCTACGAAAAACAGGAAAAAATGGATAATCGTGCTGACGGACTACTACACTAGATATGCAGAAACAAGAGCAGTCTCGGAAGCAACAGTGAAAGAAGTTTCTAAATTTCTAGTAGAGGATATTTTTCTTCGGCACGGAGCCCCACAATATCTTATTAGTGACAGAGGCTCTCAATTTACCAGTAATTTAATGAAAGAGGTGATGAAAACGTGCAAGATTAAACATTGCTTCACAACGAGCTATCATTCCCAGACTAATGGATTGACAGAGCGGTTAAATAGAACATTGATCAATATGCTCAGTATGTATGTGAACACTGATCAGAAAAATTGGGACGAAATACTCCCATTCATCACTCACGCTTACAATACTACAATTCAGGAAACCACAGGATATTCTCCCTTTTTCCTGATGTTTGGAAGAGAACCCACGTCTCTTTTGGACGACAGGAATATCTCGGTGGACATTGACAAAAATGATTATGATGAATACATAAAACATCACTTAGACAAAATAAACATAACAAGAAAATTAGTTATTAACAACACAATAAAGACTCAAGAAAGAATGAAAAAGAACTATGACAAGAAACACATGGAAAGAAGCTACGAACCAGGAGAATTAGTAGCAGTTTGGACACCAATTAGGAAAATAGGAAAGTGTGAGAAACTACTGAGAAAATATTTTGGCCCATATAGAATATTAAAGAAGCTGTCTAACGTAAATTACTTAATTGAGCCAAAAGATAATCCTGGCCAAGACCCATTGATTGTCCATGTCTCAAGACTCAAACCCTATTTTGAGAGAATTGATGAGGTAACTCACGAGGACGTGACGACCTCTGGAGAGGGGGAAGTGTTACATCATGATTAATGGCGTATTTCTTATATTATTTTTAATATATTTGAAATTTAAATATATATTTATTTATTTTTATATAAAATATTCTATGATATTTATTTAAAACACAGATTATTTAGATTGTCATCATTTGTATTTAGGTACAAGTGTGACTTCACTGCTCTCTTTGATGTGAGAAAATAAATAAAGGATTCTGGTGGCTACTTAAAGAAGACTTATCTCGTTATTCCTTTTTATAAATTTGTAGGATGGTTGAAACACGCTCTGGTAAGATGCAAGACCCAGCACAGGAGAGAATCCAGGCTGAAGAGTCTGCCAAGCCGCAACCTGGTGCAACAATATGTCCAGTAGTCTTTGTTTCCAAGAGAAATTGTTCTAGCTTTTCAATGACTTGTGGCTTTTCTTTTAGGAAATACACTGATCGGTATTTTGTAAAATCATCTTTAAAACACACAAAGTATCTCATCCCTCCTTTTGAAACCTCCTGCATATGGCCACATACATCTACATGAATTAAGTTTCCAGGTTGGGTAGAAGCATATTGTTCTCTTGATCCAAAACTCAGTCTATGTTGTTTGCCATAAATGCATGCCTCGCAAGGTTCATTGTCCATGACTGCATCTATTCCTTGTTCTTTAAGCCATTTTTGAACATGTCTTATTTTGATGTCCAAATCTTTCATTCTATAGTTGTAGCATATTGACATTTTGGGTTTTTGCTAAATTGACCTCTGCAGCATTTTCAGGTTTGATACTTGTTATTAACATACCATACAAGCCTCCTGGGAGTCTTTTTCCTTCTACAATAACTTCTCCAGTTGTTGTCTTAAAAGGTTTACAACCTTTTTTATCCATTTTCATTTCAAACCTGTTGGGTTCCTCCCGTTACGCACTATCGACATATGTCCCTACATCATCACAAGGCCTCTCCCACATGTAGAACATATAGTATTGTCAAAACAACAAAGTCTAAAGAGGGGAAAAGCCACGGCACTTAAATGATCTATAAAATAGTGGTCGGCTCTCCCATCAAAATAGACGCTGGAATTGATCGCCGTCTATAGGCCGTCTCTTCAGATTAACGGACTCGGGTCAGTGACAAGCCCATATAGTTTCAGATTCTCTGATATCATCCAACAACTTTAAGGGATCTCAGATAAAGATGAGCATGTTATTATTAAAAAAAAAACTATAAACCTGAATATAAGACCAAATTAACATTTTTTATAGAAATATAAGATGTTGAAAATATTATTTCAAATTTAAATATCAAGGAAGTACCAGGTCCAGATTTTACCAGTAATAATATGATCAAACGTGTAGGTACACCTTTAGTTCCGATTTTATAGCAAAGACTCAACAAATGTGTTGAATTAGGTCACTATCTGGATGTATGGAAAGACGCTATATATAAAGATTATACTAAAACCTAGCAAAATAAGCTATGAGACAAGCAAATCTATAGACTTATACTATTGACATTGACATTTGTAATATATCTAAAACAAAAGGTTTTCAATAAAATCATAAAGAGAACAATCTAATGAGTATAAGGCAACATGAGTCTTATTAATTTTAAATCAACGAATAGCATAATGGTAGATATGATGGAACATACTGAAACACAGACAGGAGAACTGGCTTCTTTGGCAGGCACGTTCGACAATGTATGTTGGCCAGCAATTATTAGAAGACTTGATTATTAGTAACATTCCTTCAAATAGGTAAGAATCATACAATATTTCATTTAAACAGTGGAAGAAGGGCAAATTCCTCATATGAAAATACAAATATTACTAAAACCTGACAAAGAGATACCCTCAAGGCGGGAAAAATCGTATTTACCGCTGTTTCTGTATTAAAGTATCACAATAAGGTACAATATACAACTCCATTCCATCAGAGTCGGTAGTTGTATATTCCAATAAAATTTGTAATAATAATAAGATGTGGGGGTAGCACCATAAAACAAAAGAATGAAATATGTATGAGAGGAAACAAGAAAATTTCTCCATATAAGTTATATACTAGATATTTATTCAAATAAATTAAAATTTGGGAACATTTCTATACTGACGAGATATGCTATTTACATAGTAATCTAGATAGAGGTGACCTGAAATTACGAATTTGCCTTTATAAAGGGGAAAGCCTAGATCTCCATCTATTCTAGCGAGACAAAATATAAGAACCCTATCATTCCTTATAAGTTACTTAAAGCCCTTTAGGGCCCATGCGAAATCTAGGTTAGTTTCTACACAAAAAGGGGGGGCGCTAAGTGACAAAATGGCTTACCTTTTCTCGAAAGTACCGGCAAAGGTCTGGGCTCCCGACTGAAGACTGTCCTCTCACTGAGCGACTCCGATTGAATCTGCCTTTTGGCAAAGAAACCCTCTTTTATCCTTGCCTCTCTCCATTTTCATTCGCTGCCCGCGCCAAAGTTTCTATTGGTTGGCATTTTCATTCGTCGAAAGAAAACACCAATGGAAATGGCCAGCGCCTCCAGTATACAATTTCACCGACGATCAAAACAAAAAAAGTCTAAAAAGGGAAACAGCCACGGCACTAGTGTAAAATTTCAGACAACCCAGGCCCCTTCTCCTGAACTGTAATACAACACTCCCGCTTCTCGGGAAAGATATTTAAAACCCCCCCCGTCTTAGCTAAAAATCGACCCAGGCCCCTTTTACTTGGACTGTAATGTGATGCTTCCCTTTCTCGGGAAGGATATTTATAAGGCTTAGTCTTTTAGAAATCTTCCTTCTCCATTTCTTCTGGTCACCTCTACCTAAATTTTTGATGAGGGGAATATATGTACATATGGAACAACAGCTTCCAGCGCGGATGTCACTGGTGTCTTCTTCTCCACCAGGCATCAGCTTTCGGCATGGAAGTCTGGTGTCATCAAGTGTCTAGGTTTCTGGGCAAAAAGGGTCTATAAGTCTATGTGGGAGGGAAGCCATGTATCCATTTGATGTTGATCATACATACACCTTCTGTTGGGGTATGGTTACAAAAACGTGCCCCAACAAACCCTTTATCCAATGTGGACTGTAATGACATCACATTACGACTGAAATTGGGAATATACCATACATCAGTTAGGTAGTGAGTTTGCCATTTACCTTTTACACAAGTTTCAATTGTTATAGCTCCACTTCCGTAAGCTATCAAATTTTCATTACTTCCAACTTTTACAGTCTGTTGGGTAGGAAAATCCTTATAAGAAGTATAAAAACTTGCATTTATTGTAATGTGGTTAGTAGCTCCTGAGTCACCAATCCAAATGTCTTCATCTTGTTCATTGAATCTTTCACTGATTAAACTTTCACTTAATTTTGTATTAAGTTTTAATTTAGTTTCATCCTTTTCTTTATCCTTTAGTTTCTTCTGTTTTGCATACCTACAATCTTTGGTCAAGTGTCCTTTTCTATGACAAAAGTAACATTCTCTTGTTTCTCTTGTTTTCTGAAATTTTTCATTACTTTTGGTAACTTTTCCTTTAATATTTTGCTTATTTTCATATGCATTTGCCATTAGTGCTGTTGAACTTGATGCGCTGCATTCATCTCGCTGTTGAATTCTTATTTCGAGTAACCGAAGCCTTTGTGTGAGATTGTCTACAGAACGTTCTTCTTTAGACACTGATTCCCAAACACTTTTAAAATCAAAATATTCATCAGGCAAGGTGTTTATGATTCTGCACATCAGCATGGATTAAGGCAATTTCAAATTTCCTTGTTTATTAAGTTCATTTTGCATATCATTCCATAAACTTCCTAGTTTTGAAATGTGCTTTGAAATATCATCTGTAGGATCCTTCTTAAAATTAAAGAATTGATTATAGAGCATGTCTAATCTTTGACCAGAGCTTTGCTCAAAAACACTTAACAATTTGTCCCAAATATCTTTAGCACTTGAGCAGGGAATGATTAGTTGACTCACATCAGGCATTACACTTGTTGTAAATAACAATTGGGATATTGCATCTTCACTTTCCCATTTTACATATGCCTCTTTTTCTTCATTTGTTTCTTGTTTATTGGCTTTCTATTATGTTCCATCAACAACGCCTATTAATAGGTTTATTGTTAAAATCAATTTTATATTTTTCTTATATTCTGGCCAGTTTATTAATCCTTCCAATTTGGGTATATTCATACCCATTTTAATATTATCCATTCCAGCCATTACTTATATAAATTTTAACGTGATAAACAAAATAAAATTATTTTAGGCTTACCGTTGCTTCGTTTTTGTTATATTTCGCAGTGAATGCGTGGTTGGGTCCATAACCTGTTGTGTTTCAACTTTAAAAGCACACAAAAAATAATAAACTTGAATTTGTTTATTCTAGTCTCAAAAAACAAAGCTTTGCATATAGAACAAATAATAAAGAAGAAGAGAAAAAAACATTTTAGGAAAAGCAAAAACAAAACAAAAGTACTGGTCAAAAAGAAACATTTAAAATCGCATATTAATATCTTCAACAGTTTCAAACACCAAATTTTGCTCTTTAAATGCTTCTTTCAAAAAGTTATTGTAGTGATGAAATAATTATCAAGTCGTAACGAAATTAAGAACAATTTAATAAGCGAGAGAAATATATATAAAGTTTATACAGGTTGTTTATATGAGAGCAAAGAAAAAGAAGCACTAGCGCGAGCGGGGGAAAAGAATCACTGGCGGCGGCGCGTGCGTTCGCGCGAGGGTTCGCTGGAACAACCCGGCGCTGGCACGAGCTTACTGTTCCATGAAGTCGGCCCATGCTACACTACTCCCTCTCCCATGAGAAACTGTTCTACAGCTTTATCTCAGTTCCTCCTCTTCTCCAGACGTAGAGTTATCTACATTCGACGAATCGTCCTGTCTTGATGGGAATCCTGAGAATATGGACGGTGTCGCGCTTCTTTTGTCTTCTACCTTGTTCACTGACTGCTTTGACTTCGTAGGTCACGTCCGATATTTTCTTTGTAACCCTGAAGGGACCGAAGTATCGTCTTAGGAGTTTTCAGAAAATCCAACACGTTGAATAGAAATGAAGATCCAGACCAGGTCTCCTGGTTCGTAGATCTTTCCTGTATGTCGAGCGTCGTAGTTAGTTTTGTTCGTCTCTTGAGCCTTAAAGATGTGATGACGGGCTATTTGTCTTGCCTCTTCGGCTCTGGTTCCCAAATTCTGAATGAATTCCTCTCCCTCGGACGAGCTACTGTAGGGGAAGATAGTGTCGAGGGTCGTCTCGGCCTCCCTTCCATGGATCAGGAAGAATGGCGTGAAGCCAGTCGATTTTTGTTCGGCCGTATTGTAGGCAAACGTGATAAAGGGCAACATCTCGTCCCAGTTCTTCTGGTCAAGGTCCATATACATTAAGAGCATGTCGGCAATTGTTCTGTTTAATCTTTCTGTTAAGCTGTTGGTTAGGGGATGGTACGCCGTTGTTGTCTTCTTTTTGATGCCACATTTATTAGTCAGCTCCTGAAGGAGTTTTGATTGGAAATTTCTACCTCGATCCATTGCTATTTCTCGAGGGGCTCCATGTTTCAGTATCACTTCTTCTAAAAGAAATTTCGCGATTTCCAGGGCTTCACCTGATCCTAGGCTTTGAGTTACGGCGTATTTAGTGAGGTAGTCAGTACAAACGACTATCCATTTTTTCTTTCCTTGAGATATGGGGAAGCGTCTCAATATATCTATTCCGACCTTTTGAAAGGGGCTGTCCGGAGGCGGAATGGGCTTCAGATAGCCAGGGGGCAATTGAGGTACACCCTTACGACGCTGGCAGTCCTGACAATGGCCCACGTACCTCTTCACGCTTCTGTACAGCCCTGGCCAGTAGAACATTCTCTTGACTCTGTCGTAGGTTTTAGCGAAACCCACATGTCCAGCGGTAGGTGCGTCATGCAGGTCGCTCAGGATTTCCATTCGAAGGTGCCTTGGGACCACCAATAGTAAAGGTTGTCCAGTTGGGTCATAATTTTTTCTATAGAGAATCCCTTTGACAATTTTGAACTTTTCGTCTTGCTTGGTAAGTGAAGGTTGAGATATATTTCTGATTATTTCCGCAATGTAAGGGTCATTTTCTTGTTCTCTACCGATGTCACTTAGAAGAAATAATGTGGGAATATCATCATTAAAATTCCCCTCGGTATGTTTCAGGGGATTTCTCGATAGGCAGTCAGCGTCTTGGTGCATTCTCCCAGTCTTGTAGACAATAGAGACGTCATACTCCTGTAGCCTCAGCGCCCACCTCGCCAATCTGCCTGCAGGATCTTTCAAGTTGGTCAACCAACATAAGGAATGGTTGTCAGGTTACAACTCTAAAGTGACATACGAACAAATAAGGCCTAAATTTTCCGATCGCCCATATTATGGCCAGGCATTCTCTCTCTGTTGTTGAATAATTTTGTTCTGCCCTTAAAAGAGTGCGCGAAGCATAAACAATTACCTTTTCATCACTCCCTTGTTTTTGCGCAAGCATGGCACCTATTCCATATCTCCTGGCATCAGTATGTAGTTCAGTTGGAGCATCATCATCAAAATGTCCCAACACTAGTTTTGACGTCAAGGCAATCTTTAATTTCCGAAACGCTCCCTCTTGGGCTGTGTTCCACTCGAACTTTGTCCCCTTAGAGAGTAGGGCGTTAAGGGGGCGTGCGATATCCGCATAGTTCCTAATGAAGCGTCTATAATAAGATGATAAGCCAAGGAAGCTTCTTACCTGCTGCAAGTTATTAGGGGCTGGAAATTCGGTGATTGCCTTAATCTTCTCGTCGTCTGGCCGGATCCCATTCTGGTCTACCTGATGCCCAAGGATCTTTATTTTACTGGCACCAAAAGAACACTTGCTGGGATTTAGCCTTAGTCCAACTTTCTTGAAACAGTTCAAAACCGCCTCTATTCGTGCTAGATGGTCCGAAAAATTATCTGCGAACACAACGACATCGTCCAGATAGCACAGACATATTGTCCACCGTAGGCCCTTCAGGAGACCATCCATCATCCTTTCGAACGTGGCGGGGGCGTTGCAAAGCCCGAAAGGCATGACCTTAAATTCAAAAAGGCCATCTGGAGTGATGAAGGCAGTTTTTTCACGATCGGATTCATCGACGCTAATCTGCCAATATCCCGACTTAAGATCCATCGTGGAGTATATCTTCGCCCCTTTTAAACAATCAAGAGCGTCGTCAACTCGTGGGAGTGGATAAACGTCCTTTTTTGTCACTTCATCTAAGCCTCGATAATCCACACAAAAGCGCACCGATCTGTCTCTTTTTCTTACCAAAACGACCGGTGAAGCCCAAGGACTTTTCGAAGGTTGGACGACTCGAATTTCCATCATTCTGTCAACTTCTTCATGAATAACATTCCTTTCAGAAGGTGAAACCCGATATGGCCTCCTTTTTAATGGTCTGGCGTCGCCTGTAGCTATCTTATGCTTAGTGATAAGTTCAGATTCACTTTTAGTAATCGGATTGAATAATTCCAAAAATCTTTCAAGAAGTTCCAAAAGTTCGATCTTGTGACTCGGAGGAAGCTCGGGGGAGATACATGATGAGATATTTTCCATTCCCACAGGCCGCTCAGCATTATCGATATTAGTAAGATTTTCTATTGAACCTTCTAACTAACTCATCTTGTAGGTTGACTCAACGCCTTTTGACACATAGTTTTCGTTAGCTTCCACGATTGGGCAAATTTCTTGCGGCTGGATTTTAATAAACTGAGCTAGGCACATTCCAGAAGGGATTGGTATTTGATTTTTGCTAAAATTAGTCACCCGGCCATGCCATATGGTGACGTAAGAGGAGGGGATAAAAAGCTCTTTTTCCAAAAGAAGTTTCCTCGAACCCTCAATAACACAATTCTTAATTCCTGCCGGGCAACTACCCTCTTGATGGATTTTGGGGGAATAATGTCGTCCGATGCTAGGTAAAGCCGTGCCACGGATGGGTCCTCATTAGGCATTTCTGAAAACGAAATTTCAGATTGACCACAGTCAATAATGGCACTTGACGACTCGAGGAAATCCCAGCCCAAGATGACATCGTGGCTGCAACTGGGAAGGACGAGAAACTCGGCAGTCCGCTGAAATTCATTTATTCCTACTCTCAGGAGACATTCTCCAAGTGGGGAAACAAAACGATTGTTCGCGACTTTTAAAGTTATATTGGTGTTCTTAATCATCACAACCTTTAGCGACTCTCTGAAGTTAGCTGAGATAACAGAGTATGACGCCCCCGTGTCAATTAGCGCCTCGACATGACGTCCATTGATGTTTATACAAATATAGTTTTCGTCTAAGTCAGCTCGCGTCTGTGGAGGTTTAAAGCAACGTCCGACCTTACCTCCCTTACAGGTCGTGTTTCCTAGTTTCCCTGTACCTTTCTGTGGGGAGAACGGCTGGGGATCCGGACTGGCGATCTAGATTGGTATCGTCCTGTTGTCGATCTCCCACGTTCTGGGTAGGGAGAGGAGCTTCTAGGTAAATTACGGCGGGGAGAGTTGCTTCGTTCAAAATCATCCAATTGCGGCGTTATAAAGTCTGACATATAGATAGGTCCAGGTCTTCGACGACTATAATAACTGTCCTGGATTATACTTGGTTCTCTTTCTTGGTAGTTACGGCGTCTTTCCCAACAATGTTTCGCGACGTGTCCTGGCCGATTGCAATAGAAACATATCGGGATGTTATCCTCCATTCGGAACTGGTCTGTTTTCCTCCTCTTTGTCGCTTCACCCATTTCTTGTTTGTCACGGCGAAAATTCTGGAAAGCCTTCCTGGAATAGACCACAGGTGCTTTTTCAATCGGCGACAATGATTGTTCTGCTCGCTGCAAAACCTTTTCTTCTAAAGATTTTGAAGAAATGGAATTCGCTTGTTCATTTGGAATTAATCGGAGCTCTTCCTTGACAATCTCCCTGATCAGATCCTTTAAAGTGTAACCCGCCTCTTCATTTTTAATTGTGGCAACGGAGGGAATCCTCTCGAACCTCACACTACTGATTCTCTTTTTATTGAGCTTCTCAATCCAACGGCAGTGGTTGGTGAAGTCCACAGTTGTAGCTACCTCAATTGTGAGGAGGATCCGGTAAATGTCGTCAGAAACTCCCTTCATGAGGTGGCCTACCCTGTCTTCTTCAGACATGTTTGGGTTTAGCTGGCGACATAGGTTCAGCACCTCCTGAATATAGAATTCTATGGACTCGTCAGGCTTTTGTGCTCTTACTTTTAGCGCCGACTCAATTTTTCTGGAGTAATCCTCTTTGTCACCAAACATTTCTGAAAATTTTTCTTTAAAAATAGCCCAAGATGTAAGGTCATCCTCAATGTTATCGAACCAATATTTAGCTGTCCCTTCCAAAAAGAAGACAACGTTGGCCAAACACATTGTTTCGTCCCAACCATTATAAAGAGCAACACGGTTGAAATCTTTTAACCATAGGTGAGCAAATTCGGTAGCCTTACCTGAAAAATTAGGAGGGCTTCTTGGGTGTTGAAGACATGTGAAAGTGGTAGCTTGCACACGTGGCTTTTCTTCTACTTCACTCATACCGATGTCGAGCGGCGGCAAGCTTTGCAAACGTCGGCTTCTTCTCAAAACGCCGTCCAGATTAAATTATCTTGTCGGAATCGTACCCGGCTTCTCCACCAAATGTAGTGATGAAATAATTATCAAGTCGTAAGGCAATTAAGAACAATTTAATAAGCGAAAGAAATATATATAAAGTTTATACAGGTTGTTTATATGAGAGCAAAGAAAAAGAAGCACTAGCGCGGGCGGGGGAAAAGAATCACTGGCGGCGTCGCGTGCCTTCGCGCGAGGGTTCGCCTGGAACAACCCGGCGCTGGCACGAGCTTACTGTTCCATGAAGTCGGCCCATGCTACACTTATGATATAATCACCAAAGTATTTGTTTAGGTGAATTTTAGTTAACAAAAGTGAGTTCCCTCCCTAATTATTTATTTCATAATATCATCTTCAAAATATGTCTGGGGAATTAATTCAACAAACTACTCACGCCATGTCTCATTTTTGCAAAAAAAAATCCACAAATTGGTAAATGGTACAAATTTGGCTACAAGAATAAACACTATTTGTGAAGGTTATTGGTTAATATTTCAAACCTGGTGCTTTGAACGTTTCAAACAAATAACATTGAATAATGCCAAAGGCCGAAATTTTTGGATCAACAGCGAACGTTTTTTCTTATATATCAAAATTAGACAAATGATTTTTAATGATACTCAAAATATTTGTTATTTCAAGTAATTTTCCAACTTGCACAAACATTGGTTCACAACACTCTTGGTCCCCCAATAAATATTATAGAAAATTCACTGAATTGTTAGCGTAAGTCTACCAATTTTTTTTCACAAATTTTACTGAAGCCAAAAAAAAAAAAAGAGGTTGAGAATGACTGATACAAACTATAATGGGAACCTCATCATAGTGAAACTCTCAGTAGTTCATGCCTAAGATGATATTTCTTCTTGTTTCTCTATTTCTGTTTTATGTGAATAAATATTGATGTGGAATCTGCATGGAGATGGTGTTTAATAAACTATAGAGATACATTTTTTGTGTGCTAAATCTAGTAACATCAGAATGTGTATACAGCATACTTACACTCTTTAATTCAACACCTACTTTAATCCAACATTTGATAAAGCACAATTTGGAGCATAGATTATAAACGCAAGGTAATAAGGCCAAATCCAAATAAATGAATAGTGTATGACATTTTGGTAACAGCATTGTTACCATCATTAGAGAAAAAAAGCACTGAATGAGAAAAATATATCACAGCATGTTCTATTGAAGACAGTAACTACTTAAAACATGCTGTGATATATTTTCTCAATCAGTACTTTAGTCAGATGATGGTGACAACACTGTTACCGAAATGTCACACACTATTTATTTATTTGAATTTGGTCCTTTTACCTTGTGTTTATAATCCAACACTTTTTAAAATCCCAATCTCATCTATTTACTTTAATTTTTTGTTAATATTATTATTTAACCTGACTTTATTTTAAACCCCAAATTCTGATTCCTTGGGGTGTTGAAATAGAAATTGTAAATATAGGCCACCACAGTTGCTCGTTTTCTTATTTTTGGTATAATATATGCTTTAACCCAAAAGTAATGTAGATTTGAAAAATTGTTCAGTGTAGTTTTCTTTTAACTAAAGTTTGAAAAAAAGCCAGACCTGAAAGTACCTTATGAAATAGATATAGTATAACTGACTATGAATCAACAATTTTTTTAAATCAACCAATTTTTCATCTACCAAACAGCTTATTTACTTTGACTATAATTCAACACAAATTAATTCAACCAAAAATTCTGATTCCTGGGATGTTGAGTTGGACTGTATACTGTATCTAATTTTTAAATCCTTGTAGCAAATTACTAATATCATTTTTCAACATCATGTATAAAGTCTTCTTCTTCTTACTTATCTAATATAAAAAATTCTCAGGCTTGCCTGGTTTGTGGATGGGGATGATTTTGGCATGTTTCCATTATTTAGGGAGGGTAGACGAGCTCCAACTGTAATTGAAAATGCATGTGTAAAGTGAAGTAGATAAGCTTGATACCCTAATATGATTGAGTGGAGATAAGAGAGATGTATAAAGTAGATGTAAAAACAATACACATTTTATAAGCAGTACAAATTTATTTAAAAATATATTTTTGGTATTAAAAAAAAAAAGTCCCACCACAAAATATTATTTTTTTTTTTAAATCTCATTTTATCTATACACACACACAAAATATAAATATTTTTTTAAAAATTCAACAATTTATAAAATGGACTAGAATTTTTTATTTTTTTGTCTGGTAACAATATATAAAATTTTTAAGAAATATTTTTGGCATATATTCAGTTTATTATATAATATCTCTGATTACTTAATATCAAAGAAAAGGAATTCATATCAATGAATTAACATTGGAGAAAAGTGATATGAATTTTAGTACAATCACAGATTACATTTTGATATATATATATTTTTATATAGATACATATAAAAATAATTTTGTAAAAAAATAAAGTAGTTATAGTGGGTAACAAGGATATAGCTGAATTGCATTCCAAAATGTGTCACATTAAAATATAATTTGAGAAAAATGGACATGGTAGAAGAGGAGATTATAGGGTCAATGGTCAATATATATATAAAAATTATCATAGAGTAAACCACAATTCAATGGAAAAAATGTTTTATTATAGAAAATTAATGATAATTTTACAAATTATTTATATAATGGTTATAACCACACAATAACTAAATATTCATTTATTTTCTTAATTCTCAACATTTAGAAACTCTTTGCTACCATTATAAAGGCTTGATGCTTTGGATGGAACTTGTATAGTTTTTTTATAAACAAGAAAAATATCCCTTAGTGGTAGAAAGCTGTCTATATGTTGAGAATTTTTTTTTTTTTTTTTTTTTATTGAGGAGATTGGGATTTTAAAAAGTGTTGGATTATAAACACAAGGTAAAAGGACCAAATTCAAATAAATAAATAGTGTGTGACATTTCGGTAACAGTGTTGTCACCATCATCTGACTAAAGTACTGACTGAAGTGGTTTATTTATTATATAACATATTTATTGGTACAAGTTGTACAAAAATGTACAAAATCTCTTGAAAACTTGGTGAGAATATATAGAAGTATTATTTCATCCGGGAAGATTTCAAAATAATATTAGAGGTAAAACGAATTTAAAAGTTGAAAGTATTATGAATAAATTATTTGCATCAAAATCTCTATCTTCCAATAATGAATATAGATAGATGAGGAATTATGAGTTATTCTGTAACTTTACCAATGTACCAATAAAAATAACAAAAATCAAATTGAAATAAGTAATCTATATATGACATTGTGTGTGCTACTATATCTTCAGGCTACAAAACTTCAAAAATTCCAAATTTTATATTTGTGCTTAAGCCCTTTATTCTAAGATCCTCTGCTCCTCTCATAACATCTCTCAATATATAACTATTAATAGTTTCTATGGAAAACCAAATGGATTAGTAAATAAATATACTAGCAACTAGTTCTCACAAAAAAATGAATGAAACACATAATCTCTTTCCAAAAATTAAAAAAGAAAAACCAGCACATAAAAAAATATATATAATTTTTGTTTATGATCATTCTAAATTTTCATCCTATATTTGTATTAGTGCCTTCATCTAAACACCCATGGGACATTTTGAACCCAATGAGGAATCGCACTGTGGAGCCTCAAACCTTTTGACTGGAAGTCAATGTGAATGATTTCATTCTGAGTAAATGTAAACTGTGGCTAAGTCAGCCTGTTACTGAGTGTCTTAATAATTTCAAATATATTTCAGTTCTGAGGGTTGTCAATAAACTTCTCCCTGTACTGCCTCAGCCAATGTGCTGTATTTGATTGACAGGAGACTGAATTTCTTAACTTTTATTTATTAAGTGTGTATATAAAATATAGGTCAAAAATGACCATAAAGTAGGAGTCTAGAGTAAAGTTGACCATTTTGGCAGAATACCACAGAAGGAAATCTCATAGGTGCTACAATCTTTTTTATAAATCACACTGCAACATTTGGAATTTCCTATATTTCTTTTTTTTTTAACATCTATTTTTGATTTAAAATTACTTTTCTGTCTTTTTTTTTCACAATGTTTCAACAAATATCTTTTATATTTGATAAGATACTTTTTTAAAAAGTTGGGTGTGTATATAGCTATGTATTTCCCATAGCCATAGCCAATGATACTATATGGACTGGGGAATAGTTTAGGTTTGTTATAAGGGAAAGTTTGTTATATTATACCCTATTCACTTAAGTAGGGTTTTACTACTATATATATTTAATGGAAGATGTGCCACTCATGGTGGCTACCCATCAGATCACTGGTTGCACCATTAATAATGGATTAAAACAAATTGATTAAATGGATTGAAAATGGATTAAAACGAAAAGAATTCTAAAGAAGTATATGAAGTTTTAAAAAGGCAAGAGTTTGCACAGGTTATGTTTAGATGATGATTCACTGAGTAAATGAGGATTCAGTAAGCTGAATATACCCAATTCTCTCTATGGTATAACTTACTCAACAATGGCAGTGGTGGTGTCCTTAAATGCTTTAATGACTTTTAGACTTGGATGATAACAAGAAAATATGATCAAATCAAATAAATTAATAGTGTGAGACATTTCGGCAACAGCGTTATGTTTATTCTTTTGTGTGATGATGGTAACAACACTGTTGCCAAAATATCACAAACTATCAATTTATTTGGATTAGGTCTTATTTTCATGTATCTATAATCCAAATTGTGCTTTATCACTTGGGTGATCTTGTTAAATCTGCCACTGCTTGTTCAATCAAGACTTGACCTTGGCTCTTTTTCAAAATAAGAACCAAGAATAAGTAGATAGATGTAGATGGATTAGCTGGCTACAAATGAGATTACTAGAAAAATCACAGGATTCCCTCACCAATATATATATTGAGTTTGAAACAAATTACTTCAACCTTTTCAATACCTCAATTTGATGTTTTGGCAACCAGCTGTCACCCTTTTCAAGGAAAACTATAAAACTTACTTGTTGCTAATTTATGTGAATTAATAAAAATGTCAAGAGCATGTATCAAGTCAATATTTTAGATACATTCCTGGCAACAAGTAACCTTATTAAAATATTTTTCTTTGAAAATGACAACAGTAGTTTGCCAAAATATTGAAATAAAGCATTAAAAAGTACCTCAAATAATTAATTCAACTTTCAATTTTTTTTTTCATAATATATATTGGTAAAATGTGTGATAAAAATTCCTGGAAGCAACAAGATAGAAATAGCAAATAGCAAAATGTTTGTTTATTTGGGAAGACAGAATTCTAGGAAGATTTGAACCAGGATGCTAACATCTTAGTAGATCCTGCCTCGAGGAGACAGCCTATAATAACATTAGGGATATTTCTGGTGCCTCTTGAAGGTGGGTGTTCAGGAAATATTGGATTATGTCAGGTCACTTTTGGATGTAGCAAATGTGGGTTTGCTAAGGAACACCTTACTTAGATGGCTCCACAAGGCAGAAACTTTTAGTACTGGGACAATGTCTAAATCTCTGCATGTATGAGTGGATGGATTCTCAGATAAGTTCTCTGTATACATTATACAAGTGCCTTTCCCGAAAATTCATATGAAATCTTGTTTGGAATTCAAAAAATTGTTTGCATATATCTTCCACTTTATATATATAAATACACTAGGTTAGTTTCTTATATTTATATTTGGATATTTTTTTTAATTGGATACCCAGAGTTTCAAATATATATATAGTGACAAAACTATATTTAAAAACTTGAAATAATATTTTAGATAAATAGGGAATCGTATTAGATTAGCAAGCTAAATCTAAATTAAACATAGGAGATAAAAGTTAATAATATTTTTGTGTTTAAGGTAAATAATTAAACAGTTGTTTATATGTATTATATTTAAATCTTATTAAGGAGGGAAAAAGGTAATTTTTATCTCCTACTAGACGAATGACCCGGGCAACGCCCGGGTTTACCCGATTAAATGTTTTATTCAAACACTATTCGTTACAATTATAAATTTGGCGCCGTGGATGTCACTCTTGTGAAACGTCCCGCTCCAAACTTTACAGTCAGATTAGTTACGATATACACATGTGTAAATCTTCAAATAGAGCGAGCGTCTATAAATATCTCGATTTAGATCAAGTATTCTAATTATTAAGCGAACTATTATTAATAAAATTTTGAGAAGATATCGATTTTAAACGTATTTATAACCTTGATAGAGGGCGCTGTTTGTGAGCTAAGTAGAATAATTTGAATATATATTTTTAATATTTAATTTATATATAATTTAAAATAGCCTATCGTTTTCCTCGTACTTTTTTTACCTATGTATGGAAATCTTGGTACTGTAAAAAAAAACTTTGCTTCAATAATATAAAAAAAAAAAAAACACCCAGGCTAAGTTTCGAACCAAGGTTGTGGAAATACGAAGGCGCACACCTAACCATTAAGCTACGCTTGGCATCATAAATATTCACATGCAAAGCTATTTCAGGCATTACATATTTCTAACGACTTTTTTGAAATAGGTTTTTGAAACATGGAAATTATAATACTTCAAATAAATAGAAATAGAGTGAACACAAATAAAACATACCAAATATTTCGAATTAGAGCAGTTATTTTAAATGGCGAATTAGATCAGTTATATATAAAAATGAAAATATATAAATAAATAAAACCTACCAAATATTTCAAATTAGAGCAGTTATTATATAAATATTTATATTATATGTGTTATTAAGCGAACTATTATTAGTTATTTTAAACGGCGAATTAGATCAGTTATATCTAAAAATGAAAATATATAAATAAATAAAACCTACCAAATATTTCAAATTAGAGCAGTTATTATACACTGGTGTCCAAAAAATAGGAAACTTTTGTTTTTAATGATATGTTTTAAAATATACAACACTAAAAGCTAAAAAGTAATTTAATTAGGTATTTTAAGTCGTAGAATTTATTTATCGCAACCATTCGATTCGGTAAAATTGAAAATATGCAAATTTTTGCTTGTCTTTATAAGTGTGCTATTTGGCGTGTCGTTTACCCCATCTAAGAATTGTCCAATTATAATTTTATTTAATCCTTAGTTAATTATGAGTTTACGAAAAATTTTATCAGATGATTTAAAATGGAGAGCTGTTGAAAGAATGGAGGCAGGGCAATCACAAGTTGAAGTAGCAAAATGGCTAAATGTGAATAAATCTGTGGTCAGCAAAATATAGAAACAGTTCATTGAGACAGGAACCATCAAAAGAAAAGAAGGTTCTGGTAGAAAAAGAAAAACAGCTACCTCTGAAGACCGTTATCTGGTCGTAACTGCCAAGCGCCATAGGGAGATGACAGCTATTCAACTCTCTAATGAACTCTCAAGTGCTACTGGAACGAGAATTTCAAGACAAACTGTTTACCGAAGGCTTCACGAAGGTGCTCTTTATGCAAGACGACCAATGGTCTGTATCCCTTTAACCTCTTCTCACAGGAGAGCCCGCTTGAATTGGTGCTTGGAACATCACGCCTGGACTCATGATCAGTGGGCCAATGTTCTCTTCAGTGACGAGTCAAGATTTAGTTTAAACACAGATTCTCGACGAGTTTTCATGTGGAGGGAGCCTGGAACCCGCTATCATCCCAGTAACATCAGGGAAATAGACAGTTTTAGAGGGGGCAGTCTCTTAGTCTGGGCTGGCATCAGTTCTAGCAGACGCACACCCCTCCACATTTTTTCTGGGGGCACTTTAACTGCCCAAAGGTACAGGGACGAGATCCTTGAGCCCTATCTAAGACCTTATAGAGATCAAATTGGTCACAATTTAATTTTTATGGACGATAATGCTCGTCCGCATAGGGCTAGGCTAGTCAATGAATATATCCAGAGTGTGAATATTCGAAGGATGGATTGGCCAGCCAGATCTCCGGGCCTGAATCCAATAGAGCATGTGTGGGATGCTCTAGGGAGGCGTATTGGAGCTCGTCACCCCTCTCCCAGAACCCTCGTTGAGCTAAGTACTGCTCTATTGGAGGAGTGGGGTTTACTACCCCTGGACCTCCTCCAAAGTCTGGTAAACAGTATGAGGGCTCGCTGTGAGACCTTGATAGCTGTTAGAGGTGATCATACTCCCTATTGATATCTTATTTCTTTAAGATCTGGAACCTTAGCTTTGGGTATGTTGGTAAAATTAGCATATTACATAATTTCAAATATTTTTTTTATTTTCATATAGCTAGTCAAATTCTCCATAGTTTAAACTATTTGTATACTAAATTTTATATTTGTTAATAAATTATCTTTTGAGAAATTTCAATATTGGTTAAGTTTCTTATTTTTTGGACACCAGTGTATAAATATTTATATTATATGTGTTATTAAGCGAACTATTATTAATAAAATATTGAGAAGATTTAGATTTTAAACGTATTTATAACCTTTTAGTACTTGATAGAGGGCGCTGTTCGTGAGCTAAGTAGAATAATTTGAATATATAGTTTTAATAATTGATTTATATATTTTTTTAAAATAGCCTATCGTCTTCCCCGTTATTTTTTAGCTATGTATGGAAATTTTGGTTTGAATTAGTGAACTACTGCGAATTTGTATACCGGACATACATACAAACATTCATTTTTATATATATAGATATATATATGGATGTATGTATGTATGTCCTAAATACAGTTAATCCCCGCTAATACGAACCCTGGATATAGCGAACCTTCCCTTATAACGAACCCACGGCAATTCCCAATTCCATTCCATTGAAAATACCATCGTTATAACGAACTTTGCGATTTTTAAAATAACGAACTACCCCTATAACGAACCTATTTTCGGTCTCAAAATGATAAAATCTATTAAAAATACTATGTTTATAACGAACTTAAAATTGTGATTTTAAAAATTTTTAAAACAACAAAATTTTGAGCATGTTTCAGCTCACGGATTGTGATTTCAAAACAAAAAATTAGCTACATTTTTTGTTTTCATTTCCATTCTATTTTTGCTGTATTTGCTGTATGCTGTATTGCTTATACTTTTATTTAATAGAATATCTTTGCATTCGACAATTTTGAAATAGAAAAAAAAATACAATTGGCTTCCAAAATAAGAAAAGAAACAAAGAATGGCGTTCTAAAAAAACAGTGGCAGCATGCCCTTTTAGAAGCGTTCTATATCAAGTGTAACCTAGGCTAAAACATAATTCTAAATAATTTTAAAGCCAGAAATGGTTTGAATAACAGGTTAAAACAAAATTTAATATACACTTCAGAAGAATATGTGGAAACTGGAATTGGAAGAAGAAGAAGAGAAAAAAAAACATTTCCCCCAAGTTCCCCGTGTCTCATGAGCCACAAACAAATCGACTTATAAATTCTCAAAAACTACCACTACAGTTCTATTTTTAGAATGGATTTCTTGTTAGGTATATGACTCATTCAGGGTTTGCGGATATTCCCCCTGGCCGGCCGTTTTACCACCAATTTTGTGTTTGCAAATTGGCGTTTTTTATTCGCAATTTTGCCGATCGCACTAGCGGATCATCATGTTTCGCGTCCGATTTTTCTGAATTGGATACTTTTAATTCAATTGATTCATAATACACAGAGCTTTATTCCTTTGATGGAAATAACGATATTTTAAGACAATTCTGATTTTCAAATTTTACTTTTCACTCTCAAACAACAAGGTATTAGAGGCATTTTTTCAAATAAATTTTTTATTTTATTATTTGAGAAAGTTGTTATAAAATACTCTTATACCTTTTAAATATATAATTAATAATGTTTTGCTAGGAGATTTGGCTTAATTTTTAAATTATACATCTTCTATATATATAAAAATGAATGTTTGTATGTTTGTCTGTTTGTTTGTTGGTTTGTATGTCCGGTATACAAATTCGCAGTAGTTCACTAATTCAAACCAAAATGTCCATACATAGGAAAAAAAATAAGGGTAAGACGATAGGCTATTTTAAAAAATATATAAATCAATTATTAAAACTATATATTTTTAGTCAGAAAATGATGATGACGATATTGCTGTATCATGTTTGATTATTAGATACATAATTATATCGGGAAAAATTCCAAAAAGCAGAGACCACGGGTGAAACCAGTTCATTATTTTGTACGCAGGAACAAAATTCTAACAGAAAAACATTCATTCGAGCAGAAAACAAAAGCCAGATCATCTTTCTATAAAAATATCGCTTCTCAGACACAAAGTTTGGAGCGGGACGTTGCACAAAAGTGACATCCACGGTGCCAATTTATAATTGTAACGAATATTATTTGAATAAAAACATTTAATCGGGTAAAACCCGGGCATTGCCCGGGTCATTCGGCTAGTAGGTTTATATATAAACATGTATGCTAATGTAAGAAGAACCTATTAACAAATGACTTCTTTTGATATTCAGCATATTACTGTAAAGAAATAGGTCAATTTAGGGAATTAAAACAAAGTAACCATTATTAAGTGGCTGCCTTTTCCTGTTTATATGGCTGTTTTTTAATTATACGGTCTAAAAATTTAGAAAAGTTTTAAAAAATGGCCAAACCGTGGCTATAGTGAACCAAAAGCTCTGTCCCATTGGGGTTCACTAAAGAGGGGTTTTACTGTATATATATTCCCATATCCTCTTCTTACATAATTATTTCAGCCTCCAGTTTTTTTGTATTTAGATTGAAATAAGATAAAGATAAGTAAAAGATTGAATTAACATGTTAATTGTTACTCACTGGAGAAGCAACTATGTGCTGCAATTAAAAATTCAATTTAAAAATGAATATGTATAATATTAAGAACAATACTTTTAAATCAAATTTCATAAAACAAGCAAATTTTAAGTCAGTTGGGGGAATTACTGATAACTGGGACAAATATTTGTGTATTTCCTGCGAGTTCCATCTAGCAGCATTGACTATAAACAACGGCATTGCTCTTTAAAGACACAAAACTATGAGAGAAAATCTAATGATTAAAGGAAAAAATGAAGCTATACATTTATAAATCTATATATATATATATAAACACACAAGTATAGCAGAGAACAGAAGAAAGAAATGACCAGGATGACAAAAATCAGTGTAAACTCAGTCTTCCAATCAAGTTGGATCCAGTGTTGAGATACAATTTAGATCTTTGACAAGAACCACTGGGTAAAAATACCAAATCCAAAGTAAACCTGAAGTTTGGGTAACTACATTGTTTCCATGTGCTACAAGCAACAGAATGGAAGAAAGAATTAAGGATATTTACATCTCTGTTTTTACCGATTTCAGATTTTTTTATCACTCTCTCTTCGCCACCTTTTACAAATACTATTTATTATGGAGTCCTAGAAAATTTGCTTTTTTGTTTTTCTATTTGTTATTATTTTAGTAACTTACTTTTGTTTATTTAACTGAACTCTCAGTAAAGTTTATCATTACTACAGTACTTTTGTCTGCCAACAATGCAGTTACCAAAACATCAGATACAGTAGTGAACTTCTCTTTAAAGGACACCACCTAGTTGCAGAACCAAAGGAAGAGGTGTCCTCTTACTGAGAGCTGCTAATTAGTAAAAATTATAATTTTGCCGATGAAATCTGTCCTTTGTAGAGAGGTGTCCTCTAGTATTAGGGTCCTCCAAGGAGGTTCTATTGTATAATTTAATTATTTGGATTCAGTTTTTTGACCTTGTGAAGAGTCCAACTGGCACTGAGGAGTATAGAGTTCCCAAGTTACCCTAGATATCTGGGAACAATTATATAGCAGCAGCTGCAGCATGGCGGATAGATTGTGCTGTTTCAGTGAGGCTGACTTAGCATCTTGGTCAAAATTAATTCTTTTTACAGTTCCCTCTATGTGCATATAGGATACTTTTACCTTTGAGTTGAGGAATGAAGGAGGAAAGGAACTACTTGTGACGGAATGTTGTCATACTCGGGGGCGGCAGGTTGTGCTTCATCTCCTCGATGAAGTGCTGTTCCTCAGCGCTGTGCCTGGACTTGGAGGAGAAACTCTCCCTCTCAAAGCGGACTTTGTAGACCTCCCGGGAAGACTGTTTCTGGCAGGTGACCTTGATGAGGAGGATGGCGATGATGAGCAGGGCCACTAGGAAGATGGAGGAGACTGCGATGATGGGGTAGAGGGGGAGGGAGGAGCCGGGGCTCGGGGGGGATGGTGGAGGTGGAAAGTTGCTGCACTTGGTGATGTGCCGGTCCAGCAAGGTGAAGGTTATGGTCAGGCAGGCTCCGTTCACCTGAAGTCCACTCAGATATTCCGAGCCATTCCGGCATGGATGCTGCTTCTCATGGTTAGTCTTGTCTGCCAGGAAGATCCCCAGTTTGAGAACACAGGACTCTAGAGGGTCCATCTCTGATATTGTCCAGCGTAGGAGTGTGGCTTCTGGGTCGCTGTGATCTAGCTCGAGAGAGACATTAGGCAGGAGTTGGTTGAGATGGATCTGAAGGCCGTTACGTCGCTGTGTGAGAACCACATCCGAACATTTCTCAATGGTCAGTCCCCGGGCTAGAAGAAGGTGAAGGCAAACCCTGGAGAAATCCACGTTGGGCATGATGAGCTTGAAGATCTCCGGCTCTGTGGGGGTAGGGCAGGGCACAGAGAGCTGGGGGTGGGTGGCATTGTTGTGGAGACGGATGAGCTTGCAGGAGGGCTGGACCGGCAGGGAGGTGTTGGTGCCCAGCAGGGCATAGTTGATCTGGAACTGGTAGCCGTCCCACTCCATGGACTTGATCTGGAGGGTGAGGTTGTGAGCCAGGGCCTCCAGTTTGGGCCGTAGGTCCGGGGAGTCTCTGCAGGACTGGCTCTCAGACTCTGGGCAGTCTAGCAGGAGGTCCACCACCCTGCTGCCTGCAGGGTCCTCACACTTGGCCGACTGCTTGCTCCTCACAGTGAGCTGGCTGTACCTCAGGTAGCGGGCAAATGGCATCAGCCCACATTGGCAGGAGAAGGGATTGCCTGGGCAACACAGGATCCAACTTGGATCAATCATCTTGTACATAGGAACAGTAGTGTTATTTAATTAGGGTAAATTAGAAGGATGAATCCGTAACCAATTTAACATTGCATATTATTTATTATTAATAGTAATTATATGAAACAAATCTTGGTATATATGTCTACATGAAAACAACAAAAGCAATATTTAAAAACATTATATACATACAAGTTCCTTTTCAAACTCAGTCTCATCTATAGCCATTGTTACTCTGTGTAATATTCCAACAATCACCTTCTCAATGGTTGTAGGTGATGAGTCCAATTCCTTGTCTCAACTCTTGAAACTTATTCTTAGGAAGTGCCTTGGTCAAGATGTCTGCTAACATCTTTTCAGTTGGACAGTAGTTCAGAGAAAGAAAATTATTAGAAATTAAGTCCTTGATGAAATGAAACTTTATATCAATATGCTTTGTCCTAGCAGTTACTATTCTGAATTTAGTAATTTCATACAACTCTGATTAACTTCATTTAAGATAATAGGTTTTTCAATTTCAAATCCAAAATCTGACATCAGCAAGTCTAACCAAATTGCTTCTTGAGCGGCTGTTGCTGCTGCCACATATTCTGCTTCTGTCGAAGAAAGGGAAACTGAGTTTTGCTTTTGGCTAACCCACGTGATCAGATTAGTTCCCAATTTATAAATATATCCTGTAGTAGACTTTCTGTCCTTTTCATTACCCCAATCTGCGTCAGTGTATCCAGTTAGTTCAACCGAAGATGAAGTTTCAAACACCAATACTAAATCCAAAGTGCTTTTCAAGTACCCCAAAATTCTCTTAAGCGCTTTCAAATCATGTTCATTAGGTTTTACTACTCTTCTACTCAAAATACCAATTGCAGAAGAGATTTCGGGCCTGGTACAGTTGGCGATATACATCAATTCACCAATCAATTTTCTATATTTCTCATTTGACGGTAAAAGTCTATTTTCTTTTATGTTTAAATATCCTACTTCCAGAGGAGTGGATACCCCCTTAGAACTGCTCATTCCATATTTGTCTAAAATTCTCAATATTTTCAACTTCTGATGCAGTAGTATGTTCCCATCAATATCTTTATCAATCTTAATTCCTAGATAATGAGTGGCATCACCCATATCCGTCAATTGAATATGTTCAGAAAGCTTTGACTTGACCTCGTTAATATAATCATTTGAGGTTGAACAAATCAAAAAATCATCTACATATATGAGAAAATATATCATTTTCTCCAAATTGTCTATTAGTATAAAGACAGGGATCCGACTTTGCTTGAGAAAATTCTAAAATCCTTAAAATTTCAATAATTTTCTGGTACCAGGATCTTGCTGATTGTTTTAGCCCATAAATTGATTTGTTAAGTTTACAAACTAGATTTTCCTTCCCTATATGAATATATCCCTCTGGTTGATCCATGTATATCTCTTCCATCAACTCCCCATATAGGAAGGCTGTTTCAATGTCATAATGTCTAATGATTAATTTTTTTAGATGCAGCGATAGAAAACATAGATCTTAATGTAGTCAATTTTGACACAGGGGCAAAGGTTTCGTTGTAATCTTCACCATATTTTTTAATCAAAACCTTTGGCAACCAATCTTGCCTTAAACCTTTCAACATTTCCATCTTGATTGTATTTAGCTTTAAAAATCCATTTACTTCCTATTGATTTCTTTCCAGGCGGGAGATCAGTCAAAGTCCACGTATCATTTTCTATAAGAGATTTCATCTCTTCTTCTGAAGCCTTTAGCCATTCTTTTTTCTCGTCTAAAAGAAGATTATCTAATTCATTCCAATTGAGAGGTTCTCTAATAGATGCATAATTTGCATGAAGGCTGTATCTCTGTGGAGGTATTCCTTTGGTTGATCTCTGAGATCTTCTCAATGTTAAAGCTGACACTGAAGGTTGTAGGTCATCTTCATGTACATCTTAATTTACATGATGATCATTAGTTTCCTCTATTTGTGGCTTATTGAAAAGGTTCAGGTCCACAATATTAAAGTCTTCATTTATATCTTTTACAGAAATTCAGAAGTTTTCAATAAATGCAACATTTCTGCTGATTGTTATTTTGTTGGTTTCGGGAAAGAGGATTCTGTAGGCTTTAGATCTTTGGGAGTATCCAACAAAGATGCCTTCCAAAGCATTTTGTTCAAATTTATTAATTCTTCTTGTATTATAGACATAAGCTTTCGATCCAAAGATTCTCAGATGATTTAAATTTGGAGTTATACCATTCCATAATTCATATTGTATTTAGCTTTAAAAATCCATTTACTTCCTATTGATTTCTTTCCAGGCGGGAGATCAGTCAAAGTCCACGTATCATTTTCTATAAGAGATTTCATCTCTTCTTCTGAAGCCTTTAGCCATTCTTTTTTCTCGTCTAAAAGAAGATTATCTAATTCATTCCAATTGAGAGGTTCTCTAATAGATGCATAATTTGCATGAAGGCTGTATCTCTGTGGAGGTATTCCTTTGGTTGATCTCTGAGATCTTCTCAATGTTAAAGCTGACACTGAAGGTTGTAGGTCATCTTCATGTACATCTTAATTTACATGATGATCATTAGTTTCCTCTATTTGTGGCTTATTGAAAAGGTTCAGGTCCACAATATTAAAGTCTTCATTTATATCTTTTACAGAAATTCAGAAGTTTTCAATAAATGCAACATTTCTGCTGATTGTTATTTTGTTGGTTTCGGGAAAGAGGATTCTGTAGGCTTTAGATCTTTGGGAGTATCCAACAAAGATGCCTTCCAAAGCATTTTGTTCAAATTTATTAATTCTTCTTGTATTATAGACATAAGCTTTCGATCCAAAGATTCTCAGATGATTTAAATTTGGAGTTATACCATTCCATAATTCATATGGAGTTTTTGTGAGCTTTCTGGTAGGAAGTCTGTTTTGTAAATAATTAGCAGTTAAAATTGCCTCACCCCAATATTTAAAATCTAAGCCAGATTCATTTAGCATTGTCTTTGCCATTTCAACTAGAGATATATTTTTTCTTTCAGCTACTCCATTCTGTTGTGGGTAATATGGTGCGGAAGTTTGATGGCAAATACCTTCATGTTTCAAAAATTTTCCTGCATAGAGGTTGATTGATATTCACCGCCATTATCTGACCTAAGTGTTTTAATTTTTGTTTTGAACTTGTTTTGTACAAAGGCCGAGTAGTCCTTTAATTTATTAAAAACTTCGTTCTTATTTTTCAAAATAAAAAGAGTTGTGTATCTAGAAAAATCATCAATAAAGGTTAAAAAATATCCATTTTTCCCGGGAGTTATATCCTGCATAGGTCCGCATATATCTGTATGCACTAAATTTAAAGGTTTTGTAGATTCATATTGTGTTTCTTTTGGATATGGTTGTCTAGTTAATTTGGAACTTATGCAAATTTCACAAATCTCAAATTTCCATTATCTTTACATGGCTTTATGCAAATTCCTCTTGCCATTTTATTCTTCATTAGAAATTCAACAACACAACAACAAAAGCCTTTATTGAGGACCTCTCGTCCTATAAAGGATTCGCCAGTTTACAGAGTAATTGAAGAGAAGAGAACTAAGAATACAGAGAGAAACCTATAAGTAGTAGGTATAGTGTAGTATTTTCTACACTGTGACTATATACAACAGCAGCAACAAGCCTTTTACTGGTCTACGTCATTCTAATCCTGACATAGATTATTTGCATATAATTATTTACATCAATTAGATTATGTATATAGCTTCCTTTTCTCTCTTCAGCCGTCTTCCAAAATTTGAACAACGCAAACGCTCCAGCTCTGTTTCTCACCACCTCATTCAACAGGAGCTCCAAAGTGAGTCCCTCAAGGCCTATTTCACTGAGGAGCACTTCTCATTCATCTTTCAGCCCCATACATGAGAGTATATGGTGATGTAGCCCCGACTCCATTCTTGTCCCGCAAATCTTGCATGTCCAACCGTCTGTTTTAAATATTCTGGGGCGATCATCAGTAAAGAGCACCGAGAGGATTCTCAGTCCGGCAATACACCGTTTGACCCGGAGCGGGAAATCGCTGGACAGATAGTGTACCGGTAACGGAGTTGAGCAGATGTTTTTATAGTGGGGGTATAGTCTTGAATTTATTATTCTTGTGTGATCCTTTTGCAGAGATTGATCTATTGCAGTCCTGATTATATGTAGGGAATTTCTCTTTGTAATGTTCTATAGTCTGTGCAGAAATTCAGCCATTGAAATCCGGTGGTGTTTAAAATATTAACTATACTTCCTGTGAAACCTATATATTTTTTCGTTGCGTTTGAGATTTCCCACAGCTGGGACAAGCAGAGCAGCGGCAATCTAGTTTCACCCATTCCCAGCATTCTCAACCAGAACTTTAAGGTAAGTTTCAAGACTGTAACGCCGAGTGACACTCTTCCCAATTCTATCCTAAGCATGTATCCGGGGGTGTATCTTGGTAATATAGCAGGGTTGATAGAACCATCGCGTCAAGAAGTTTCATAGAGGATTTAAAAGAGTTCATCTTCGACCTGGTCAGAATAGGCCATACCGCACCACTAGCAGCGAGAGCTTTGCCCTTATAGTATAATGCGGCTTGCTTAAAAGAGTTTGTTGAGGTGAGTGGATATCCTAGATACATGTATCTTTCCGTGACATTCAGTGTTTGTTGTCCCCAATACCAATTATCGGATTTTGACCGCTTCCCACCATTGCGAAATACCATTATTTTTGATTTGTTTTCGTTCAGCGTTAGCATATTTTCCTCAAAATATTTTCGTATCATATTAATTTTTAACTGCAAATTGTTCTTAGATTCGCCTATCAGTACAATATCATCTGCATATAGTAACAAATGGACATTTCCATGCTTTGGCAGATAAATACCAGGTATATCAGAGAAGTCAAAAGTACTAATCAGGTCATTAATAAAAAGTATGAATAAGTAAGGAGATAGTGGCTCACCCTGTAACACTCCGGATTTTATTTTGATAAATTCAGTGAATGAATTGTTCCATCTCACCACAGCTGTCATGTTTTCGTAGTAATACTTAATTAGATTTATAGATCGGAAATTCAATCCAATGTCTAACAGTTTTTCCCATAGGAGAGCTTGGCGCACCGTATCAAAAGCCTTTTTAAGATCGATAAAGAAAGCGTAGAACTTTCGTCTTTTACGTCTAAGTGTTAATTGGATTAGTGAGACTAAAGTAAAAATATGATCCTGGCATGTGTGTGAATGTTCTTTTCTGAAACCCGCTTGATTTTCTGGTATAATTGCTCTATTTTCGGTCCAGTTGCTTAGCCGTATTTTCATTATTGATGAGAAAAGCTTAGCGAGGTTGCTTAGAAGTGCTATTCCCCGATAATTGTGAGGATTGTCGGCATCACCATTTTTAAAGATGGGATGTATAATTGTTTTGCACCAAGTTGTTGGGAATTGACCAGTTTTTAGAACTCTATTGTAAATATCTTTTAAGGCAGTCAAATAAGCTGGGGGCAAGGCTTTTATAGCTTCATTAGGAATATTATCAAGTCCACAAGCCTTATTGCGCTTCAAGTGAGCGATTTCTCCAGTTATCTCCGACAAGGATATTTCGGCCATTAACTCGTCGTCTGGCATCAGTATAACTCTTATGGACAAATCGTACTTGACTGGTGGCGAAGTCGCGAGAAGTTCGGTATAAAACTGTTGCCATTTTTGAATAGAAATGTTACCGAGAGTTGTTCTTCTATTTTTAAACAGCGATATTGTTTTCCAAAACCCGCAGAGTCCCTCACCTCCTTCAACCTCTCTTGTATTTTAGCATAGTAGGTTTTCTTTTTGCCGGTCAGAAGTGATGAGTATTTCTTTTTTAATAAAGCGTATGCCTTGTGGTCACCTTCACTGTTTGATCTTATGTAGATTTTAAGCCGAGATTTTAGAGATTTTTTGTTAAGTAGCACTCACGGTCGAACCAAGGTTTGGATTTAGGACCATCGGGTGTTATTACTACTTGCATACCAGCAGTATGCATTGCACTCCGGATTTGATTGGTAAAATTATTAGTTAGCATTTCAATCGGTGAATTCCAAGATCCTTGTATTGCGACTAGATTCTGTATGAAGGTAGTCTCTTTTTCGGATGCCCATTTGTACTTTTTAAAGGTACAAGGTGTAGAGCTTTCAAGTTTCATTCCATCTAAGTTGGAGTCCATTTTAATAACCATTGGCATATAATCCGAATATGGAAGTGGATTAATCAACAAATCAATTCTGGGTTCTAGGAGCGAATGAGAAACTATACAGTAATCTACCACAGAGGAACCCCGTTCTGATATGTAGGTGTATTCCCCATTTCCATCACTCTTCGTTCTTCCATTTATAATTACCAGGAGGTTATCTTCAAGAAAATTTATAAATTGCACTGCATTAGGGGAAATTACCTCGTCTTTGGAGTTACGACTGGCATTTAAAGAAGTGGGCAGCATTAGTGGGTTGTGTAGGTATCCCTGTGTTCCTGTGCACGTGTTAAAATCACCAGCTAGTACAACTTCGTATCCCTCTGAAATTTTGACTTCTATACATTCCTGTAAAATATTTCTGTTAGTCATATAATTTTCATTCGGTGGTAGGTAAACAAAAAAAAAATGCATGTTAATATTCTGGTGTTCAATTTTATAGTAATAATTATCCAGTGTTTTTCTATTTCATAATTTACTAATAAATCTTTAATAGTATTTCCAATTCCAACGATAATACCGCCCGAAGATCTACCCAGTTTGTGATTTCTGGAGGCCTTAGATTCTATCAATTGAAATCCGTTCAGTTTGTATCCTAAGTAATGATCAGTCCATGTTTCAGTTAGAGCGAATATGTTAAATTTTTTCAGGTAATCAACTAAAGGGAAAGTGGATGAAATCCTGACTAAACCGTTAATATTCCAGCACAACAGTGAAAGCTGTTTTTTTCTGTCATAGTTAATTCTTCCATTTACAATCTTAAGACTAATATTCGCTTCCCTAGCATGATCTTGCTTTGAAATATTTTTAGGGGCAAATTTGCATATTTCATTATTTAAAGTATTTACATATGGTACAACGCCAGCACTTGAATCTTTATTTTTACATATTTTTTTCAATCTTATTAAAATGTCGCTTAACATTTCCTTTCAGAACCGTGATCACCGTTTCTTGTTGCTATATGGTATTTCCCCTAGAATTAACGATCTCACCGTTCACCACACTATAAGTTGTATCATCTATGATGAGTTTGTTGTTCCTTAATTTGGCTTTTATACCCCTCCCAAACAGCTCCTTTGTCTTCGCAATTAGAATTCTTCTTTGGTCCTTCATTAGAAATTCAATTGCATCTGATCCTCGGTGCCCTAATTTCTTGTGCCATATATGAATGCAATTTTTACATTCACCATCACTCACAAAATTTAATTTTTCTCCGGTTTTCAATAAATATATATTTGAGACGTTATTTCCCAAACCACATAATTCTCCATTTCTTTTGATTTCGCAGATATTCCTTTTGAAATTAACTTCAAAATCCAATTGAGTTAACCTATTAACAGAGAGTAGATTTTCCTTCATTCCTGGCACATATAGGACGTTCTTCACCAAAATCTGTTTGGGACTTTCATTAGGCAATACACAGGTGAAGTAGCCTTCTCCAATTAATTCAGCATTCATGGATTTCCCATCTGGAAGAAATATTTTATCCTCTCTGTTTTGGTATATTTTATTAAAAAATGACTTATATCCAGTCATGTGCATTGACGCACTAGAATCAATACACCAGCCATTACTTGTATAATCTATTAAAGTATTAAAACAAAAGGGTGATTTATCATGAGGATCTTGTTTACGTGGCAGTTTATTTGCGGAAAAATATGAATAATTATTTTTTCTTCTATTTTTATTTTGATTTTCACGTTGGTCAGCTTTAAATTTAAAACAATCATTTTTGATATGACCTGGTTTTGAGCAATAATGGCATATTATATTTTGGCGTTTATTATTCACACTTTTCATTGCTTGCTCACAATAACCTTGATTAAATGTACTTCTTTCTTTTCTGCGGTCATACCCATCTATTAATTTTCCTTTTACATAGTTTAAAGTTATTTCTATTTCTGGTCTAGCTTCTAGAGCTGTAATCAACGATTCATATTATTCTGGTAATCCACACAGCAATATAGCAACTATGTGATTATCTTTAATTTATTCACCAAGATCTGTAAGTTTTTCAACAATTTCCATTGTATCTTTAATAAAGTCTTGCATGGTTGAGTTTGATTCAAGTTTCATTCTGTATAATTTTCTCAATAGAAATAATTTATTCGACAAATTTGATCGTTCATATAAATTCTTTAAAGCATTCCAAATTTCACAAGCTGTCTTTAATTTCCTTATGTAAACCAGTTGGTTATCTTCAACTAAAAGACATATTAGCCATAGCTTGATCGTTTTTGTTATTCCACTCATTTAATGCTGGACCATCGTTTTCAGGCTTAGGCGTATTTATAATATCCCAAACGCCTTCTTTAATTAAAAGCATTTTCATTCTAAACTTCCAAATATCATAATTCGAGTTGTTCAACTTTGAAAACGTTATTCTGTCCATGGCTTATTTTAAAATGTATAATCAAAATTCTTACCTGACGATGTTAAATATACTTTTTATTTATTTTTATTTTTGATCCCTCAGTCTCATAATCTTTGTTATTTAATTAAAGTAAATTAGAAGGATGAATCCATAAAAAAATTAACATTGCATATTATTTATTATTAAGAGTAATTATATGAAACAAATATTGGTATATATGTCTACATGAAAACAACAAAAGCAATACTTGAAAACATTATATACATACAAGTTCCTTTTCAAACTCAGTCTCATATATAGCCATTGTTACTCTGTAATATTCCAACAAGTAGAACCTCTCTCTCCCACCTAGTTGCCGAGTGTTCTCTAGAGAGGAGTCCTCTTATTAGATAATTGATAAAAATGGTTATTTTGGCCAGAAAACTACCTTTTGTATATAGGTGTCCTATAGCAGGAGTTGTCTGCTCATGTAGGTTCTACTGCATATACAGTTAAACTGGGAGGACAAGTGGTATAAGCTGTCAATTTCTAACAGCCAAAACCCAGGATCGAATCCTGCATTGTGCACTTTTTTCTGAATAAGAAATTGCTCCAATGTGGTCCCAGATTCTTTCAAAAGTTCAACCACACCAGTGAGTGCAGGTAACCAAACAGGGCTCTGACACATTTGTAAGTACAAAAATCAAGCTGCTTTCTACATGTGTAGACATGTGGCACACTTACAGTAAAAGCAGTTGCCAACTACTACCCACCATAATCACAAGGTAATAAGACCAAATCCAAATAAATAAATAGTGTGTGACGTTTTGGTAACAGCATTGTTACCATCTTCAGACAAAAGTACTGAATGAGAAATTTTACCACAGCATGGTTTAAATAGTTACTGTTATCAAGTGAGTAAACAAGATAGCAGATAAGAGGATAGTTTTCTGAGAAACATAGATAATTATTCTTAGAATTAAAAGTGGAAAAAACCCACTTTTTTTTTTTTTTAAGATATAATTAAAAGCATATTTATAAATATCATTTACAGTATAACATCGTTAATTCGACACACGCAAATTGGACACTCTACCTTAATTCGACCATATTCTGATGTCCCGACCTACGGCCTATCAAATAACAAACCATAATTCGACAGTATCGATAATACGACAGTTCCGATAGTTCGACCATTTAAAAATTTGAATTTCGATAGTTGAATGTTTTTTTACATACAACTTTACCGCTAAACGGTAATTACGGCGGCGACGATCGGCAGGCGACGATCGGCAGGCGCCGATAGGATCGCGCCTGCGCACTTTTGGTTTTGCTAGTTTAAGTTTCACTTTGCAGTGCCGTTGCACAATGCTGCGAGTGTTATTGGTTTTTTTTTTGGTTTTTTATTACGCGGGAATTTAGGCTTCGTTAGCTAATTAACCCGGCAGCGGTCGCGCCCTCTTTTATACCTTGAAAGGTCACGGTGGGTAAAATTTACCCACTTTTAAAAACCTAAATAAATCAAATATTCTTTTCAATATTTTTATTGTTTTCTATGTTAGAATAATGATTTGTCTATTAAATAACTTTACATAAAATCCTGAGATATAAAAATCATATTTTATTTATTTTATTAATAACAAATCAAAATATCAAATATTTATGATATATTTGACTATTTTATGAAAATATATATTGAAGATGGGTTATAAAATATAAATTTGTATGAAATTTATTACTTCCTTTCATAGAAATTAGGACTCGTTTCGTCCTTTATGACATTCTTGACAAATTATTACAGAGTGTTTCTTACACAAAAAAGCAAAACAGTACTGGCAATGTTGAATAGTTTTTCTGTCCTTTTTTTCTTTCTGGCATTTCTTGCATCGATGTCTTTCTCCTATTTTTGGCTTTTTAGATGGACCAGGCTCTAACAAATTAAAAATATCGGATGCCTTTTCCTTTATTTCACATGGTATTCTTCCGCTTACTGTGCAAACTTTGACCATCTCTTCAATAAGATCTATGGATAAGGTTTTCAAAAAATGACGTCTTGATTTAACTTTTGATGCGTTGCCATTTGCAAAATGAATTATCTGGGAATTTATTGCCCCAATATTTAAAAGTGAATAAAAAATAACCATGGGCCATCTTCTTGAATTTCTTGCACAGTTATATGTAGCTGTCATTTCGTCCATCATATCTACACCACCTTTTGGCATATTATAAAACATTATCATCTCTGGCTTTTTCAATTCTCCCGTTGAATCATCTATATTTGCATCGTGGTGCAGAGTTGAAAGCATAAGTACAACTTTATTCTCTTTAGGCTTGTATGAAAGAAGTGTCATTTCACTTTGAAAGCCAAAAACACTAGTGTGTACATTTCTACCTCTGCTGATGACAAACTCTGAGGGGATTTCCTTTTTATTTCTTTTTAAGGTACCAACAATTGTTAGTCTATATTGTTGTAAAAGTTTTAGAGCTAAAGAATAACTGGTGAACCAGTTATCCATTGTTACATTGCGGCCAGTTCCCTTGATTGGCTCACACAATCGTTCCACAACGTCACTTGGACTGTTGCTGACATTGTAAGGACCTTCAGGGTTTTTTCCTGAATAAATCTCCAAGTTACAAGTATAAAACATTTTTGAATCCACAAGAGCAAATAATTTTATTCCATATTTATTGTGTTTACTCGGAATATACTGCCTGAAATTGCATTTCCCTCTGAAAGCGTCAAGCTTTTCATCCACCATTATATATTCCGAAGGAGAATACTGCTTTTGGCAATTTTTTACAAAAGTATCAAGAATCAATCTCACAGCTGCTAATTTATCTTGACGAAGTCTTTCATTTCTTGTAGCTTTGTCATCAAAACGAATTACTCTGAGAAGAAATCGGAATCTGTTTTCAGACATAGCTATTCTACACAATTCAAATCCAGTACTATCTCTTGCCCATGCATCATCTGTATTCAATTTATTCGCTTTCATGACCCCAAGAAAGTAAATAATTCCCAATAAAGCTTTAATTTCATGTAGGTTTGTCAAATTAGCATCTATTTCTCTGCTATAGTTCTGCTGAATATTCCAAATGTAAATGTTAGTATTTGTAACTATGCATTCAAGTATATTGTCATCTATAAAGAGATTCCAACAATCAAATATCGATTTAGCATTTCTTGCTTCACCCTTTACCCCTGGTAGATGGGTGATAATATTTTTACTGCGAGTTCGAACATTTTTTGGGGGAAGAGCTTTCTTCCATTTAGTCTTTTGGTCCTTTCCTATATAGTAATTGAAGCTTGGATCCTCATTGTTTTCTTCTTCTGATAATGTATACTGTTCAGTGTCTGTACTCCAATTCCTCTCTTCTATATGATCATCAGTTTCTGATTCCTCATCATCGGGATTTGGAATATTATTATCATCACGGAGAAAATCAGCATTTGAAAGCATTTTATGTAAAATAATGTAAAAAGAGGAAATAAAATATAAATCCTACCTTATTGTTGGAAGAATAGATTGTATTATTGCACTTGGGGCAGTAAAACCAAACAACAAGAAGCCAGAAAGTAACTCGAAACTTAATTACGCAAACCAAAACCAAAAGCGTTAAAAGGTCGCGCTGGGTAAAAATTACCCAATGACGAGAACTCAAAAGGTCGCACTGGGTAAAATTGACCCAAACATGCTAATAAAATGAATATATGTCATAAAATTAAAATTATAGGTTTATTATAATAATCTTTAGATAGAGATTTAGAAAGGTACAGAGAATATATTTTAAATATATATATTTTTTAATATAGAAATATTTTCAAAAAGTTTTACCCATTGCGACCGCTTAAGGGTTAATAATATTATTTTATTTTTAATTTTTAGCATTGAAATATTGGTTTTTAACTTTTAATTAGACAATTTTAATTTATATTTAGGCATTTTTCATTTTAATTTAAACACTTTCATTTTTATTTAGAAATTTTAAATTTTAATTTAGACACATGGACTTTTTATAGAAAAGTTGAAAAACTTTTTGTAGAAAAGTTTTATTAAAATTGTCTAATTAAAAGTTAAAAACCTATACAGTTAAACCCCTCTATAGTGAACCCCAATGGGACAGAGCTTTTGGTTCACTATAGCCACAGTTTGGCCATTTTTTTTTTTTTCTAAATTTTTAGACTGTATAATTAAAAAACAGCCATATAAACAGATAAAGGCAGCAACTTAATAATAGTCACTTTGTTTTAATTCCCTAAATTGACCTATTTCTTTACAGTAATGCTGAATATCAAAAGAAGTCATTTGTTAATAGGTTCTTCTTATCATTAGTGTTTGATTTGTTAGTGTCTTGTACAAAACAACGAATCACTAACCTATCATGAAGACGTAACTTTATTGAATGGCCTCTATTGTAATATGTTATTTTACATATCCTACATGAACCAAAACATTAACTTGTGATGATGATATATTCAATCACTGAATAACCTAACATCTTCCCTTTTTTCACTAGTCTTTAAATCTACTTGGTTTTTTCACCAGTCGACCTGATCTGGTTCTAGTCTCTGATGCAACATTCTCAGGTTCACTTACCGTGGGGCTGTCACTCTTTGATTGGATTCTGCATTCGGTAGTTTCAATTCGGGTTCTTTTCACAATGTTGTCTCCTCCTGCTGATGAAGTAGATGGTAAGCAATTTGATACAGTTTGTTCTTGATCAATGCTTTCTTTTCTTCCTTCTTCTTGATTGTTTGTAGATTTTTGATTTGCTGAAGCCTGTTGTGGTTTAATCCAGGTTCTATTTCTTCTGTAGGTTCTACCATGATATTCACATCATAGGATCTTGTGTTGTGTTCATTTGTGATGTTAGCTTTGGACCATGATGGGGTGGTATTGGGTGTTCTGACATACACTTCTTGTCCTATGTCTAAGTCTGGTAAATTTTTAGATATTCTATCATAGTAGTATTTTGCCTGTTGTCTTTTGATGGATATTTTATCTGGAATATTTTCTGGAATTGATGGTTTAAGTAAATTTGGGTGAATTGGCAGTATAGCTCTAGTTCTTCTAGACATGATTCTTTGTACTGGGCTTGAATCTATGTCTATAGTGGGTGTATTTCTCCAATTTAACAAATTTTGCCAAAAATCACTATTTTCTTGTTTAGATTTCTTCAGTAAGTTTTTGGCTATTTTAACTGCCGCTTCAGCTTTTCCATTTCCCTGACTGTGAAGTGGTGATGATGTAGAATGTTGAAATTGCCATTCTTTGCTGAATTTTTGGAATTCAGTTGATGTAAATTGCCTTCCATTGTCTGAGACTATAATTTGAGGAATTCCATATCTGCTGAATTGTCTTTTGCAGCATTCAATTATGTATTCAGATGTTGTATTTTCTAGGCATTCAACTTCAAAAAAATCTGAGTAATGATCAACTATTATTAAGTAATTCTGTTTGAAGATTTCGAATATATCAAGAGATATTCTTTCCCAGGGATAATTTGGAATTTTGTGAGATTTCATTGGTTCTCTCACTTGATTCTGTGAATTTGATAGACAAATAGAACAATTTTCAATTTCTTGCCCTATTTGTGCATTCATTCCGGCCAAAAGATATTGTCTCTTGCTCTTCGCATACTTGAATTAATTCCAATATGTCCTTGATGGGTTTTCATTATCATCTCTGCTCTTAATTTATTTGGAATAACAATTCTATCATTCTTTAGTATGATTCCATCTTGAACTGTTAATTCTTCTCTAAAATTCCAATATTCTCTGGTTAGCATTGAAGTTTGATTTTTATTTGGTGGCCATCCATTTAGAATAAGTTTCTTCACTTCACACAGAATAGGATCAGATGATGTTTCTTCTCTAATTCTCAGGACAGTGTCACTGCATACACTTAATGTTTCCATAACATTGACTGTGGCAATTTCTTTGTAAATGATGTCAATGGGATACACATCATATTTCAGATTTTCATTCCTTACGTCTTTGATGCAAGCTCTTGAAAAGATGTCCGCCAAGTGCACTTGAGATCCTTGGACATGTTCTAGTTCTAAGTTATATCTTTGCAGTCTTAAAAGCATTCTTTGGAGTCTTTCTCTGGAATAGATTTCTTAAATATTGACAAAAGAGGCTTGTGATCAGTTTGCACAATCACTTGACATTTGCCCAAAATGTACTGATGAAATCTTTCGCATGCAAAAACAATTGCAAGACATTCTTTTTCTATCTGAGCATAGTTTTGCTCAGTCTTGCTTAGACTTCTAGATGCAAAAATTATTGGCTGGCTTTCTTGTAGTAGGGTAGCTCCAAGTCCATGTTTACTTGCATCGCATTGTATAGCTATAGATTTGTCCGCATCAAAATATCTTAAAATTGGTGCTTTTGAGGCTAGATCTTTGATTTGTTCAAGTGCAGCTTGATGATTCTTGCTCCATGACCATGTTGAATTTTTCATTGTCAATTTTCTCAAAGGTTCACTAATCATTGAAATATTTGGCATGAATTTACATAGGTATGTTGCAAAACCAAGGAAACTTTTGAGTTGTGTTATACTTTCTGGATGAGGCATTTCTTTTAAGGCTTTAACTTTTTCTGGATCTGGCTTTAATCCGTGTGGAGTTATTATATGTCCTAGATATTTTACTTCTTTTAGTCTGAGCTTGACTTTATTGATGTTGAATTTCAAATTAGCTTGTCTGGCTGTCTTGAAAAGATTTTCAAGATTTCTATCATGATCCTTCAGTGCTTCTTCATATGAGTCACCTTTTCCCAAAATCAGAATGTCATCAGCTATTATTTCAATTCCTTCAAGACCTTTGAAGATTTCATAGAGTCTTCTTTGGTATTCTTCAGAAGCAGTCTTTAATCCAAATGGCATTCGAAGAAATTTGTATCTTCCAAAGGGAGTCCAGAATGTTGTAAGGTTCGATGATTCATCAGAGAGCTTCACATTCCAAAAACCATCTTTAGTGTCCACTACTGTGAATATTTTGGCATTTTGAAGATTTGGTATTATTTCCTCAATTGTCGGTATTGGGTATTCAGCTCTTTTCAAGGCGACATTTAATTCTTGAGGATCAATGCATATTCTTAACTTCTTAGTTGACTTTACTAGTACTAGATTGCTAATCCAGTCTGTTGGATAATCAACTTTGGCAATGATATTTTTCTTTTCCATGTCAATCAATTTTTCTTTTAATTCTTTTCTTAAGGTAATAGGTACTCTTCTAGGTGCTTGCTTGATGGGTTTGATTGTAGGATCTGTTTCTAGTTTGTATTCCCCTTGTAAGCATCCAATGCCTTCAAATATGTCTTTATATTTATCTAGAAGGTTATTTTGTTTTGTCCATGTGGATTCAATTTTGCATAAGTCAGCTTTAATTTCTATTAAATTCAATTTCTGGCAAGTTTCAGCACTTAGAATAGGTTTTTCCCAATGATCTATCACTTGGAACACTATAGGATGTTGCTTGCTTTGGTGGGAACAGTTGATTTTGATTTGTCCTCTTGGCTTCAATATTTCTCCTCCATAGCATCTTAGTTTGATGTAGCTTGGTTTAAGAGAAGGATTGCCATCTTGCATGATTTTGCATAAATCTGCAAAATTTAAAACATTGACAGTTGCTCCTGTATCTATTTGGCAAATTATGCTTTCCTTGTATCCATTCAATTCTAATTCTAATTTAGTCATCAATTTTCTAGCAGAAATTTCTGAGACATATTCTAAAGAATAACAATCTTCTTGTTCATCATTGGAGTTTTGAGATTCAAGACTTTGAACTGTTCTCATTCTGGATTTGCAAACTTTTGCTCAATGATTCTTTTTGTTACACTTTCTGCAGGTTTGATTCCATGCAGGGCATTTTTGTCTGTTGTGCTCATGGAATGTTGCACAATATCTACAAGGAATGTTCTTTTTCATTTTATTTTGATTGACTGTTTTCTTTCTTATATTCAATTTGTTCACCTCCTCTTGAGTGTTTTTAGTTAAGTTTTCAATTTGTTTGTTAGCGCTTTCATTAGCCTTACACACATCAATAGCTTTTTGCAATGTTAGTTGAGGATCACTGATCAGCTGTCTTTTGGTTTGCTTGTCAATTATTCCCAAAACTAACCTATCCCTGATCATTTCTTCAGTCATTGCACCATAATTGCATGTGAAAGACAATTTTCTTAATCTACATATATATTGTTCAATACTTTCATTTGTTTCTTGATTTGTTTGGTTGAAAATTGATCTTTCATAAATAATGTTAATTTTTGGTGTAAAATGCTGAGTCAATGCATTTATTATCTCATCTGAGTTATTTCTTTGTTCATCTGAAAGATCGAGATGTTCAAATATATTATAAGCTTCTTTGCCTATAATAGACAATAAGGTTGCAACTTTTAATTTGTCTTCTTTATTGTCCAACCCTGTTGCTATTGAAAAGTTACGCCAATGCGATTTGAAATATCTCCAGTTTTCTTCTATATTTCCTCTGAAATTAACTGGTTCAGGTGGCGGTATTTGTAAATACATATCTTTTGTCTATTTAATATACGATAAGGCTTATTTATTATTTTATTAGTCTTAACGTAAAATTGAACTTACCGCGATATTTTTTTTTCGTTTGTTTTCAAATCACTTTTCTGACACCATGTTTGATTTGTTAGTGTCTTGTACAAAACAACGAATCACTAACCTATCATGAAGACGTAACTTTATTGAATGGCCTCTATTGTAATATGTTATTTTACATATCCTACATGAACCAAAACATTAACTTGTGATGATGATATATTCAATCACTGAATAACCTAACAATTAGCATACATGTTTATATATAAACCTGTGTATTATTTAAAAATTAAGCCAAATCCTCTAGGCAAAACATTATTAATTATATATTTAAAAGGTATAAGAGTATTTTAGAACATCTATCTCAAATAATATAATGCTATATTTATTTTTTAAAATGCCTTTAATACCTTGTTGTTTGAAAGTAAAATTTGAAAATCAGAATTGTCTTAAAATATCGTTATTTCCATCAAAGGAATAAAGCTCTGTGTATTCTGAATCAATTGAGGATGAATCAAAAGTATCCAATTCAGAAAAATCGGACGCGAAACATGTTGATACGATAGCGCGATCGGTAAAATTGCGAATAAAAAACGCCAATTAGCAAAAACAAAATCGGTAATAAAACGGCCGGCCAGGGGGAATATACGCGAACCCTGAATGAGTCATATACCTAACAAGAATTCCATTCTGAAAATAGAACTGTAGTGGTAGTTTTTGAGAATTTATAAGTCGATTTGTTTGTGGCCTATGAGACACAGGAAACTTGGAGGAACTTTTTTTTTTTTTTATCTTCTTCTTCCAATTCCCACATATTCTTCTGAAGTGTATATTAAATTTTTGTTTTTAACCTGTTATTCAAACCATTTCTGGCTTTAAAATTATTTGGAATTATTTTTTAGCCTAGGTTAAACTTGATATAGAACACTTCTAAATGGGCATGCTGCCACTGTTTTTTTTTTTTTTTTAGAATGCCATTCTTTGTTTCTTTTCTTTATTTTGGAAGCCATTTGTATTTTCTTCTATTTCAAAATTGTCGAATGTAAAGATATTCTATTAAATAAAAGTATAATGTGTAAAAATTTATGCAACATGCAGCAAAAATAGAATGGAAATGAAAACAAACAATGCCGCTAATTTTTTTTGTTTTGAAATCGCGATCCGTGAGCTGAAACATGCTCAAAATTTTGTTGTTTTAAAATTTTTTTAAATGACAATTTTAAGTTCGTTATAAGCATAGTATTTTTAATAGATTTTATCATTTTGGGACCGAAAATAGGTTCGTTATAGGGGTAGTTCGTTATTTTAAAAATCGCAAAGTTCGTTATAACGATAGTATTTTCAATGGAATGGAATTGGGAATCGCCGTGGGTTCGTTATAAGGGAAGGTTCGCTATATCCAGGGTTCGTATTAGCGGGGTTTTACTGTATTTAGTTATTTTAAAATTTACAAATAATTTCCTTTTAAATAAATAAATCTTCATAAAATGTAGCCACAATGATTATGATAACATTTTATTTCAATATTCCATTTCCGTGTTATTATAAAAGATTTAAACACAAAATCAATAACACCTGCAGCAGCAGTGGAGAGAGAGAGAGATGCCTTTAATACAATAAAAGATATTTGTTATTTAAAATACATTTCAGAGGAAGAAAGACGTGCATGTCTTTTAAAACAGACCATCTGGAATACATCCTGAATAGGATTTCACTGCAAAAACAGACATCTATAAAGGAATTTTAAAAAAGAACTTCATGATTATTTTTGAATATTATTTTAAAATTTTATATTTATTTTCCATATTTATTTCCTTTCAACTGCTATATTCTTCAATTAGAATAAAATATTATTTGTAATTATTTATGTTTCAAAAAATGTATTATTGCCATTTTGTCCCTGATACTAAAAGTTAATCATGAAAATAAAAAATACATGCAAAAAAAGTACATACAATGGTTCCAATTAATATCATTAATTTATATTACAAAGAAATTTTTGAAAAATATTATTTTAGTGAGTTAGATGATTAGCTAATCATCTAACCTTAATTCAACACTTCCTTTTATTTCAACCGAAAGCTCTGATCCCTTGGGGTGTTGAATTAAAGAGGTTCGACTGTATATTTCCTCTTATTCCATTCTGTTAATTGTAGCACATTTCTTTTGAATGAAAAAGGCTTCTTGAAATTGTCTCTTAAAATATTTTTCTCATAATCTAAGTATCTTTGTTTCTTTTAGATTAAAATTATTATGCCCTGTGATTTTTCTTATTTTATGATGATGATATGAATGATTAATTTAATGAATAATTAATTAAATCTAAAAAAAAAAGTGGGTTTTTTCTACTTTTAATTCAAGAATAATTATCTGTGTTTCTCAGAAAAATATCCTCTTAACTGCTATCTAGTTCACACACTTGATAACAGTAACTATTTAAACCATGCTGTGGTAAAATTTCTATTTTATCGCTTCTCGGCCTTTTGGCTAAGATCAAATTTCTCATTCAGTACTTTTGTCTGAAGATGGTAACAACGCTGTTACCAAAACGTCACACACTATTTATTTATTTATTTGGATTTGATCTTATTACCTTGTGTTTATAATCTACTAGACGGGTGACCCGGGCTTCGCCCCGGGATTGACCCGTGTGCATATCTACCCGAGTGATATATATTTAGATAAGATTTTTTTTTATAATTGTTTGTTATTAGCATTATCTATTTGTTTGCATCAGCATAATTTAATCTAATCTTTGATAGAGGGCGCTGTTCGTGAGCTAAGTAGAATAATTTGAATATATAGTTTTAATAATTGATTTATATATTTTTTAAAATAGCCTATCGTCTTCCCCGTATTTTTTTACCTATGTATGGAAATTTTGGTTTGAATTAGTGAACTACTGCGAATTTGTATACCGGACATACAAACAAACAAACATGCAAACATTGATTTTTATATATATACTAGCGGATGTGTACCCGGCTTCGCCCGGGTTTTATCCGAGTGAAAGTTTGCCTAACGAATATTATATATTATGAAGTATAATAAACAATGCGCGGGGGTCGGTGGAAGGCTGGTTAAACCATTTGGTTTTCGACCACTAGGACCCGGGTTCGAACCCGCATTGGACACTTTTTTCTGTTTAAAGAAAAAAAAAATGCTCCAATGGCCCCCGATTCTTGCAAAAGTCCAACCCCACCAGCGAGTGCAAGTAACCAAACGGGGCTCTGGCATTAGTAAGTGCAAAGTCGAACTGCTTTTCACATGTGTAGACATGTGGTGCACTTACAGTAAAAGCAGTCGCTAACTACCCACCATGATTATCATGGCCTGTACCACGTGTACTAGGGATAAGCAAAAAAATAATAATAAAAAAAAAATAATAAACAATGCTAAAGATTAGTTTTAATTATTAATCAAGATTGTGTGTGAATATGTGAGAAAGATGTAATATCGTTGTTGTTTTCTTGGCCGACTGTTTTACATATGGTGTTATCTTAAAATTGCTTGTTTTGAATATTTTTTTAGATTGAGTTGAATGAATTGCTGAATTTTTTTTTTGTATTTATATATAAATAAAATTAACTCTGTTGAATTTTTTTGTATTTTATCGATAACAGCAAAGTTATGTATTTTAAAGTTAGGAAAAATATTTTGATGTTAAGCAAAACCTGCTCCATCTCGTTTTACATAAATTTTGAAAATTTGGTTGAAATTGATGCATTGTAACGAAAGTTTTTAGCGAACACCACTTATGAAATTTCCATTTATATAGAAGATATAATATAAATGAGTTTTAAAATTTGTTAAAAAAAAAAATGCATCGGCCGGGAATCGAACCCTGGCCGCCCGCGTGGCAGGCGAGCATTCTACCACTGAACCACCGATGCTTTAAAAAAATCAAATTCATTTATCGTCGCGACCAGTGCTGCGCCCTAGCGGTAAAAGACTGGAACTAACGCTTTTTGGTTTTTTATTTTTTTAAAAAAGTACATTAACTTTTTTAGTTTTTTGAATAGCCTATATGTTAAACGAAATCTTCAGCTACCTACATGCGAAATTCCATAATGATTGAGTCAGTAGATTTTGCATGATGCAATAACAAACATCGATTTTGCTTTTCATTTTTATATATATAAGGATAGAGATAATCCAAATTGTGCATTATCATTACCCACCATGATTATCATGACCTGTACCATGTGTACTAGGTATGATTAAAATATGGTAAAACCTAACTATAGCTAACTTTAAAAGGACTGAACTTTTGGTTCCCTATATGGTATCACTAATACAGAAATCCCTCGTTAAGACGAACTCAACGGGAGAACGAAATACCCTTTTCGTCTTAAAAGAATATATACCGAATTCGTATAAACCGAATTCGTATTAGACGAATTGAATTCGTGGTATCCGGGGGTTGTACTTATGCACTACTGATGAGTAAGAAAACTACATTTCTGAGGAATAACGAATAAATTTATTTGAAAACAATATAGATGAAAATATTTTATAATTTTAAGGAACAACAATTATGTATATGTATGTACATAAAGTTTTTATTTTAAAAGACAATATGGATAATATAATCACAATGTAAGGCAATAACATGAGCATATAAGTTTATTTTAAAACACAAATAAAAAAGAACAACAAAAGAAACAACTTACATAATATACTTGGTACATACAATGTTTATGTGTATGCAGCATATGCAGTATGCATAGAGTATCCTATATCTGGGTTTTCTCTGCAGGCTTCAGAAAGTCTGTTATAGTTTTTTGGTGGTATTTGATTGGGCACTGTTTCAGACACTCCCTTCTTATTTTATCCAGGTCATCTTCAAAATGAACATCAATATCCGCAGAGGTTTTGGACAGCTTCTGGAGGGTTTCGAGGGCCGCGATTACTTCCCCTCTAGTAGGCATCATTATCTCTTCTTTCACCTCATCGTCTTCTGTTTCTTCTTCTTCTTTCTTCTTTTCTTCTAATTCGGGTGAACCGCAAATTTCCAACCCATCAGTCGAGAAAAACAGCAATACTGGCACAATAGAGTCGAAATTTTCCACTGATTGAGTACATGGAACGACCCCAAGGGGATGGTTTCATAGAAAATGAGTCATCATAACAAACAAAGGACGAATGTTTACACAAAAGACAAAGAGAGCCAATACTTGATATCAACGGCATTTTTGTTGTTTTAATAGTTTATTGTTTTACTTATAACTCGCCTTTAAAAACATATTAGAATTTGTTTTAACCGATTGATTAGTTCTGCTGGGGGCTAAATTTAATTCGTATTTCGTCATAACCGAATATTTCGTGCTAACCGGCAAAATCTCTTTGGAAAGCATTGAAATTTAACGGGGGAAAAGAAACGGTTCGCGCAAACCGAGAGTTCGTATAATCCGAGTTCGTGATAACGAGGGATTACTGTATTGTGAACTCCACCTTTGCCAGATGAAAAAGGAGATGGGGGAGCAGTACTAATCTCGCTAAAAAACCTGAGCTCAGCTAGCCTGACTAAGTAAGAGTTCCTGATCCAGGGATACAGGATGAGTCTGTACTCTGTAAGGAGTGGCTGCACATGGCATCTATTCCTCATGTCTGAGGTGGGCATTTCATATTGGAGCTAAGTCAGTGGCCTTCTACTGAGTAGTGCTCCCAGTCTTAATGACAAAGGCAGATGCATCCTACTTCACCCAGTGGTTAGGTTTGCTAATAGGGAAGGTTCACTATATCCCTGGTTCATTTTAGCAAGGTTTTACTGTACATAGGATGTCTGCTTATGGTTCTCTACTGTCACATGACAAGCCAATCAGCATTGAGGTTAGTAAAGCAATGTGGTCCCACATTGTGAAATAAATAACCCTGGGATTTGAATCTCAGAATTTCCTTTGTTGTTGCACAGTAAAACTAGCATTCTATATTTATACAATGTGAAAACAAATTTTATTTCAAGATCGTATTTCTAAATACATTAGAACCTCCACGAGAGAATATTTGCGCTAGAGGACACCTCTCTACAAAGGACAGTTTTCATTTGCAAAATTAACATTTTTACTATTTAGCAGCTCTCTGGAAAGAGGACACCTCTCCCTAAAGGACACTTTGGCTCTGCAATTAGGTGTCCTTTACAGGGATGTTCTACTGTAAATCATATTGATATTAAGATTCTAATAAAATATCTTTATATTATAGATGTGATGGGCTCCATCTCAAAGAGTCATAGGAGGGGAAAGCAAAATCTCAATATTTGAGAAAACCAATTCAGACAGAGTCCAAAAACAGACCCACCTTCTACCTTTGTATTAAAGAGATCTGACAGTTGTAGAAATGTTTAAGTGACATAGGACTAGATTTATTTCATTACATGAACATGTTTTGAGTTAAATTAATTTTGAGATTTTTTAGATGAATCTAGAGTACAGACATGGTGGGAATCAAAGAGAATGGCATTGGTGGAATTTGAGATTACTTTGGAAATACTTTATATATCTTTAAAAATAGATATAAAATACACAAAAATATGCCTAATTTGAAAAGTTTATATTACTAGTGGTTTTCCTACCTTAATCACAGGTGAATAACATATATTGTAACAACATCACTTGAGAATTTAGGATTATGTTGATGTTATAACCATAGTTGAAACAATTGGGACTTAAAACTGGGGACTTCAGGATTATGTTGCTATAGCCAGGTTGCTGTTATAAAGGAGACTGCTGTAACAAGGTTCCACTGTATCGGAAGTTTTCTTTTTTAAAACTTCTTCCTTCTTTTTGAACATAGATAAAAGAAAACCTATCTCAGAAACATAATTTATAGCTGCACTCTAGGATGTCTATCTACAAAGGATAGTTTCTTCACAAAATTACAATTTTTACTAATTAGCCACTCTCTTCGATAAAAGGGCACCTCTCCCTAAAGGACACTTTGACTCTTCAACTAAGTGTTGTCCACTACAGAAAGGTAGTTCTACTGTACCATGGTTTAATAAATAAAAAAAAGTGCACTATGTGTGTTGGTATGAATTCATAATTTGAAATTCATATAAAGACTGTTGGATATAGTATACACACCAGGACCTGGCTATAGCAACAACCTGGTTGTAACATAATAATTCTAAGGTGTTCTTACCTCCTCCTAAGTATTTTAACTGTGGTTATAGTGCAACAACTTAGATATAATGACATAAAATATTTGTGTTGTTATAGTGAGACTTGAATGCAAATAGAGAATGGTGTGCTGTAAAAGAAAACATTATGGTACTCACCTTGCAGGTGGAGGTTGGCAAGTTGGCGTGACAGCTGGAAAGGTCCTGCGGCAAGACTGGACAGTTGGTTGTTGGCGAAGTTGAGTTCCTTCAGATTGGGGAGGTCCGCTGCAGAGATACAGGTCCATTCTTTGAGCTGGTTGCCGTTGAGGTTGAGATTCTCCAGAGAGAGGAGGCCAGAGAACACCGGGCCATCCAGGGTCTGCAGAGCATTGTGCTGCAGCTCCATGTCCAGGAGGTGGGAGGCCGAGGAGAAGACAGATCCCTGCAGCCGGCTCAGCATGTTGAAGCTCAGGTCGAGCCAGAGCAAATCCTCCAATGGCCTCAGCCCCTCCTTTGTTAGTGAAGTCAGCCTGTTGTGGGACAGCATGAGCACTGTGAGGCCAGGAACTCCAGAGAAGATATCTCCGTCCAGGGAACAGCACAGAGAACAGTTCTTCATACAGAGTGTCTTCAGCGAGGGCAGCTCCAGCCTGACCAGGCTACCCAGGGGATTGTGGCCCAGGTAGAGGTTCTCCAGGCTGGTGAGGGGGCTGAACACCTGGGGGTCCAGCTGAGTGAACAGATTACTGGAGAGGAAGAAGTTGCTCAGCTCAGAGAGTCCTGAGAATGAATCATTCTCCAAGTTCTCCAGCAGGTTTTCCTGAAGCATCAGCTCCACCAGATTGGGCACCATGGTAAAAGCACCGGCACCCAGGTGGGAGATCTGGTTATGGCTAAGGTCCAATCTCCGGAGAGATGAGAGTCCAACGAAGTCATCACTCCGGATGGATACGATCTGGTTGAAAGACAAGTCCAGGGTGTCAAGTTGATCCAGATGCCAGATGGAAGCAGCAGGCACCAGAGTGAAGGCATTAAACTTGAGGCTAAGAGTGTGGAGGGTCACTCCGCTGAAGACATTAGGATTGAGATTGGGATACTTTGTGTTGGAAATCACAACGGATCTGAGCTGAGTCAGATCGGAGAAGGCACCATTGGGAAGGCTGCTGAGGCCTTGCACTGACAGCGAGACAGTCACCAGGGAGGGCTGGGCTGAGGTATAGTTGAGGATCATGTCAAGGAGGTTGATGTCGGGGAGGGAAGTTTGAGAACCCGAGCAGGAAAGGCGAGTGGCATCACATTGGCAGAGCAGGGCTGGCCTGGGTCCAGGGCACTGCTGACTCAATACCACAGGAACCAGCAGGAGAGCAAGGGCACGGCTCATCATCTGCAGGAATGCTGTAGAGTCAGTCAGTAGGGGAAGTACACTTCCTGCTCCGACATCCTGCCTCGTCACTCTGAGACACACAATCAACTTGGAACTTGCCCACTTCTAGAAAAATGAAATGTCAATTTTCACTTTTTTTTTTTTTTAAGGAAAATGTGTTGAAATGACTGATATTAAGCTACTGTCTTGTCACATACTATGTTAATTGCCTTTTTATAAAAAGATATATATATTGGATTAAAAATTTACTTATTTACCAGTAAAGTAGAACCTCTAAAACATACTCTTGCTAGTGGTAACCTGTACAAAGGACAGTTTTCATTGCCAAAATTATCATTTTTTCTAATAAGCAACTCTCCGGTAAGAAGACACCTCTCCCTAAAGGTCACTTTGGCTCTGCAACTAGATGTCCTTTATAGAGAGGTTCTACTGTGTTGGTATATAAGCTCATTTTTGATCCAAAAAAATATTCATGTCTTATATATAGAGGTTCTACTGTGTTGGTATATAAGCTCATTTTTGATCCAAAAATATTCATGTCTTATATATAGAGTATAACCACTTTAATTCAACCAACTTCAATTCAAAACTTACTACGTATATTTTAACACTCATTTTAATTTAACCAAAATTTTAATCATTTGTTGGATGTTGAATTGAAGAAGTTGGATTTTAAATCTAAACATGGCTTGGTCTATTTTTTAAAACTGATCTTTTTTTTTTTTATTAAGGTTCGGAGTTATATAAAAATGTTCATGAATAAACCACCGCAGGCCAATGCCAATAGACACAAAATAAAGGCAGCCAATGACGGACGGAGGACTCTAAATTCAGCTTTTTCAAATAGTTTCATTGCATTTAAATTACTTAGGTAGACCTACTGCTATATTGACATCTATAAATACATATACTGTTAAACCTGTCTATAGCACCCCCTCTTGGGACTCATCAAAATAGGGTGCAATAGATAGGTCACTTTTAATGTAAAATGTTTACATTTTAATGTTTAAAATCGGGCAATATAGAGAGGAAGGCGCTATTTAGAGGGGGCTCTATAGACAGGCTTAACTGTATACTGTATTTGCATATTATAAATATATAGGGGGAAATACAAATATATATACAGTAGAACCTCCATGAGAGGACATTTGCGCTAGTGGACACCTCTCCAAAAAGGACAGTTTTCATTTGCAAAATTACCATGTTTACTATTTAGCAACTCTCCGGTAAGAGGACACCTCTCCCTAAAGGACACTTTGGCTCTGCAATTTAGGTGTCCTTTACAGGGAGGTTCTACTGTACTAACAGACTTCAGGAAAAGCTGCTAAAACGAATAAAATACAAAAATCTTCTATGAACCTTTCTCATTTTAAAAATATTTTACAAGTTTGAAAATGATTACGATTCAGGACTTGAAATTGTGACAATGATTCCTTCCAGACCTAACTATATTGTGGTAAAGTTTCATCTGTATTGGTCAAATATATAGATATTTTTATCATCCTTTTCGACTTGTTCAAAATTTTCGATCATATACATAGTGCGATCAATAATTTCCAGGAATGCAAAATATTTAAAGAAATAAAAAGGATAATAAAGTTTTATTTAACATTTCTCAAAATAATCACCATCGCTATCTATACACTTGTTCCATCTTTTGTTCCAGATATCAAAACACCTCTGAAAATCCTCATCTTTCAGGCTTTTCAAAATATTCTTTGTATTCTTCTTTATTTCAGGTATTGAGTCAAATCAACGTCTTTTTAAGACTTTTTTAATTTTAGGGTAAAGGAAAAAGTCGTTGGGAGCAAGTTCAGGAGAATAGGATGGCTGGGGTAGTGAATCAATTTCGTGTTTAGCCAAATAGAGTTGTACAGTGACGGCCGTATGTGGCAGTGCGTTGTCATGATGCAAGAGCCAATTTTTCGGATGCCATTTTTTGGGTCGTTTCTGACGCACAGCCTCCCTTAAACGTCGCAATACATCAAGATAGTATTGTTGATTAATGGTCTGACCCTCTGGCACGAATTCATAGTGTACCAATCCCTTTACATCAAAGAAAGTGATAAGAAGACAAGCTTTGATTTGATCATTTTGCTTTCTTGAATCTTGGTTCTCCAGGCTCTAGCCACTGGTTTGATTGCCTCTTAGTCTCGGGATCATATCCGTACACCCATTTTTCATCTCCCATGATAACATTTTTGAGCCAATGGGGATCAGAATCAAACATTTCGACCATGTTTTTGCACGTTTTTTGCAATGCTCTTTCTGCTCATTCGTTAAGAGATGTGTGATAAATTTACCCGGGGATCGTTTAAGATGCAGATCATTCTTTATGATGGTTTGGCATGTTCCAAAAGAGATATCCAGGTCTTCTGATAGCTCTCTGATAGTTATTCTTGGGTTTTCTTTGATCAATGACTTGATTTTGAATGCATTTTCGGGGTTTCTTATCGATAAAAGTCTTCCAGTGTGTAGATCATCCTTGACTATTGTTCGACCAGCTTTAAATCGTGCAAACCATTCAAATGTCCTCGATTGTGATATGGCATCTTCTTTAAAAGCCTGCTTCAACATTTGAAATGATTCGGAAGCTGTTTTCCCTAATTTAAACCAAAACTCTTTGCAGACTCGCTGTTTTTCAATACAGTCCATACTGAAGTTAGAAAATGTTCTGATATACTCGAGCTTATAAATTTGAAAAAAAAAAATGTGACGGTGTGCGTCCGTGTGATCTATTTTTTTTTCTACGTGTTGATTAATGTTTTATCTATAAGGTCCTTATAAAATTATTTCATTATTTTGAATATTTTATGTGATCCAGTCTCATTCCTGGAAATTATTGATCACACGTTGTGAAATATAAAAAATGACAAAATGTTCATTAATATTGTTTTTACGTGTAGAACCCATCCCTGAAATTGGTCTGTGTATTTTGGATTCATCCTCTGTATCTGTACCTAGCTCTTTCCTACCTAGTTGACTTTCTATGGAGACATGCAACAAGGTTTTCAAAGTTTTATTTTACTGAATAAATACACTTAACCTAATCACCCATTTATTCAAACCACCTATTAGCATCTTTGTGACTTTTATAAGATTTTGATAATTTTTTTTTACTTTGAATTTTTACATGGGTACATATCTCTCTATTAAGGCATTAATTAAATAAAATTAAATTATTATATCTGAGAGAGATATAGGGGATTAAAAATAACTAATAAACCACCTGATAAAACTCAAGAAAGATATATAATGTTTTACATTTTCAAAATGATAAGGCAAAATTTGGATTATAGATTATAAACACGAAGTAATAAGACCAAATCCAAATAAATAAATAAGTAAAATATTACCTCGAGTTTAAGATTTTCAAAATTAAATTTGTTATAAAAAAATAATATACATAAATGGTTAAAAAAAACTATATTTCAGTATACTGTATTCAGTACTTTAGTTGAAGATGGCAACAACATAGTTTATTTATTTGATGTGGTCTTGTTACCTTATGTTTCTCATCTCTAATCCACAGAGTATTAATAAAAATGGTGAATTTATTTAATTTTTTTTAAAGCTTCTTTTGAGGATCAAACCAGATGGCTATTGGTTATATGAAGCCCTGTCCCCTAAAAAGGTTTTGTAACATAGATATTCAATTTTTTGCTTAAAGGAGGTTCCTGGGTAAACCACTTTAAATGACAGCAACGTGTGTTTCATAATGATAAGTTTAGGCCTGTCCATGATGTCTACAAACATATAATTGCTTCACACCTGGTGTTAGCAGGTCCTCCGTATACAGTAGAACAAACTCTCTGTAAAGTAGTTGTGCAGAGTATTAGGCTCATAGATTGTTGAGCTCTGGAAACCAAAAGGAATAATACTCTGCTAGTGATCTCTTTTGACTTGTATATAAATTATTATAATAGGAAATAAACTAATGCTTAGTTAATCTTGCCTCGTCTTGGATAACAACGCATGGTGGCAGCGGTAAACTGAATTCATAAAGAAGGTCGTTGTTCGAAGAAAATTTGAAATTCGACATCAAGCAAGCTTAGAAGCAGTAAACTGAATTCATAAAGAAGGTCGTTGTTTGAAGAAAATTTGAAATTCGACATCAAGCAAGCTTAGAAGCGGTAAACTGAATTCATAAAGAAAGTCGTTGTTCGAAGAAAATTTGAAATTCGACATCAAGCAAGCTTAGAAGCGGTAAACTGAATTCATAAAGAAAGTCGTTGTTCGAAGAAAATTTGAAACTTGACATCACAAGCAAACTTTTTGGTAAGTTATATTATATTATAAGTAAATCTTTATAATGTCCCAAAATTATAATTGTGTAGCCCCAGAACCTTTTAATTTTTCAAATCCAGGTGATTGGCCAAAATGGATTAGGAGATTTGAACGTTTTAGGCAGGCAAGCGGGTTAATTAATAACCCAGAAAATGAGCAAGTTAATATGCTCGTGTACTGCATGGGTGATAATGCAGATGACATTTTGTTGTCATGTAAAATAGCAAGTGACCAACTAGAAAATTATGATAAAGTTATTGAATGCTTTGAAAGTCACTTTATTCCAAGACGTAATATAATTTATGAAAGGGCAAGATTTAATCAAAGATGTCAGCAGGAAGGGGAAAAGGTGAATGAATTTATCACAGCACTCCATAGCCTAGCTGAGCACTGCAATTTTGGGATGTTACATGATGAGTTGATTAGGGATAGGATAGTTGTTGGAGTAAGGGATAGAGCATTATCTGAAAGAATGCAACTTGATACAGACTTGACCTTAGTAAAAGCCACACTAATGGCAAAGCAATTAGAAAGTGTCAAAGAACAGCAGTCTAGCCTTTACCAACAAGATTCTATAGATCAAATAAAGAAAATGCCTAATCACATAAAAGAAACAAAAAGGCACGAACCAAAAATAAGACAATTCAAGTCAAACCAGTTGGGAGGGTCATCACATGGATGCACCAGGTGTGGCAATTCAAATAATCATGATTGGAAAAATTGTCCAGCTATGAACTCGTATTGTAGTAAATGCAAGAAAAAGGGCCATTATGCCAAAGTATGTAGATCAGAAGCCATAAATGAAATAAAATCAGAGATAGCTTTTTTGGGATCTGTAGAAGATAATTCCAAGAAATGGATAGTACCAATTAAGGTAAATAATAGACAAATTAATTTTAAAATTGACACTGGAGCTGATGTCAACGTGCTCCCCCTACAATATTATTATCAAAGTTTCCAAAGAATAAAACTGGAAAAATCTGATAAAATATTACAAGGTCCAAATGGAATACCCTTGGAAACAGTTGGAATGATCCACGTAAAACTTCAAAATAAAGGCCAGCACTTAAACTCGAAAATATACATTGTTGATAAACTAAAGCAGCCACTTCTCTCTGGGGAGACAAGTGAAAAATTAAACATTGTGAGAATGATTCAGCAATTATCATCAGGAGGCCGCGGCGGACAGCGTGGTAGACTAGGAAGTGGAGATAACAGAGGCTGCTACAACTGCGGGGAAGAAGGCCACCGCAAGTTTGAATGTACCAAACCTGCCCGTGGTGGTGGACGTGGTCGTGGACAGAGCCGTGATGGAGGCAGCAACAACACCTGCTACAACTGCGGAGAAGTTGGCCACCGTAAATATGAGTGTACCAACAACACGGCTGAAGATGGAGGACAGGAGGAGAACCAGCGCAAGTCCAAGAAGGCTTGCTACACCTGTGGGGAGTTTGGCCATAAGAAGGACGACTGCCCCAAATCTGGAACTAAAGAGTCCGGAGATGAGGAGCAGTCCTCTGACAATGAGGAGGAAGAGACTCCCCAGAAGAGGAAGCAAGCTGAGGACAGTGAGGAGGAGGAAGTAGAAGCTGAAGAACCTCCAAAGAAGAAATCTAAGAAGCCCAAGTCCAAGAAGAAAGAAGAAGATTGCTATCTGACTCTTCAAGCATATAGGACGATGCCCCTGGAAAGCGCCAGGAGCAGAGAAATGAGGAGACCCCCACTTCGACATCAACCTGGCTCTCAAGGAGATGCAAGGATGACCAGGAGCAAGAGACCGAGGAGGATTGCCCTACACCAACGGCCTCATCTACAAGAGATGGAAGGATGCAGAGGGACAACCAAGACCAGGATCCAGAGAAGAGCCTCCCTTCAATGCCAGCCGTGCATACAAGATACCTCGAAGGTTCCTGTAAAGTTAAGGGAGGAGATGTGCAGAGTATTAGGCTCATAGATTGTTGAGCTCTGGAAACCAAAAGGAATAATACTCTGCTAGTGATCTCTTTTGACTTGTATATAAATTATTATAATAGGAAATAAACTAATGCTTAGTTAATCTTGCCTCGTCTTGGATAACAACGCAGTAGTTGTAGAGGAAAGTGTCATTTAGGGAGAGATGTCCTCTTACCAGAGGATTGCTAATTAGTGAAATGGTAATTTTGGCAATGAAAACTGTCCTTTATATAGAGGTGTCCTCTAGTGCAAGTGTACTCTCATGAAGTATGCTCTAATGTATTTGTATATCCCACCTGTTCATGCGACTTGTTGACCACAAAATCTAATAACTGAAGGATGTTCCAGAAAGGTGTACCCCTACCACATCCAAATGGCAAGAGGAGAAGAATGCTAAAGAGGTAATCAATGGATGAACATTGTATCAACATACCTCCATTTTAGAAATGGTAGGAATATTACTAATATTTCCAAAGCCATATGTATATTCTTAAGATAAGGTACAATTTGGATTAGAAACAAGGTAACACAACCAAATCAATAAATTATGGTGACATTTTGGTAACAACATTGTTACATCTCCAGACAAAAGTACATAGTGGATTATAGACTAGAAACCCTATCTGGATTTGGTCTTGTTACCTAATCATAATCCAAATTGAATCTATTCAGTACTTTTGTCTGAAAATGGTAAAAAGTCGTTACCGAAACATCACACAGAATTGAACCTTGTATAACCTTATGTTGTAAGGTATGTCTACAGTTCCTGTGTCCTGGTGGGGACAAAATAAAGAACAAGCAACCATCAACTCTAGACAAAGATGGGGTGGTCAATCAAGTCTACCCCGATGGAAGAATAGTCTACATGGAGTGTACCGCTAAACAGCTTGTCAAGCGAGGCATGTGATGCCGAGTGCTACACGATATACTAACCAGTCTGAAATCAAAGTGAGGTTGATGGATCTATTAAATACTGCAGATCACAATGGCATCATTGCCAACCACCCAGGGTGAAAACACTTCCACATTGTGCATGGTCATCTCAACCCTATTTCATGAACGTACATTCCATAAAGGTCATGTATGCAAGGAATAATCATCAATAGGATATATTATGAGAAAACTCTGCAAGGGCAAAAACTTCTTTTATTTATTATATATTTGTCACATTTACCATTTTTTTAAATATTCGAGATGTTATTTTTTTTCCTTTGTACAATCCGATGGCTATTTTTATTATTACCAAATGCTCTGATCCTTTGGATGTCTTATTTAAAGAGGTTAGACTGTAAATATATATTTATAAAATATTGTTTTTCCCCTCCTTTCAAAGATGATTTACTTCCAGTGGTCCCTGATAGGTTTGATCCCATTGGATAGACATCCAGTTTGACACAGGTATAGAGATAGATGTACCTACCTCAACATTGATATTCCTGTCCATCCGACAATGGTGCAATATGCCAGCTGCAGTCGAATGGTATAAAGAAACTTGATACAAATTGTCCTATTGTGCTCCTTGTTTCCTTAACTCTGCTAGTATGCCAATATGGAATATCATGAAAATTTTATTTTTCAAATTTTGGTGGAAGTAGTTTTCACAATAACAAATAATAAAATGGAGCATTGAAAGGGTACAATTTGGATTATAGATCAGAACCACAAGGCAATAAGACCAAATCAAACAAATCAATGGCATGTGACGTCTCGGTAACAGCGTTATTACCATCATCATGATGGTAATAATGCTGCTACAGAGATGTCACACACTGTTGATTTGTTTGGATTTGGTCTTATAGCCTTGTAAAATGGAGCATTAAAAAAGTTTTAATAAAACAATAGTGCCCCATTACTTAATTGATGCTTGAAAATGCTATTTGTTAAATTCAAGTAGAATCTTGTTATAACAGGCTCCTTCAAAACAACAACTTGATTTTAACATCATGTGTCTAAGTGTTTCCATCCTTGTTATGATCTTGGTCCCAAGAGATGTAGTTCTAGCGAGGTAAATATGGAGAAGGGTATTCATTTTCCCTTCAAGTGACAGTTTCTAAAGACAGATAAACCTACCTTTAGTTCATCCCTGGTATCAAATTAAGGTAAAAATATCCACAGGTTTAGTTTTTTTTTTATTAATGATAAAAAAATTAATAAAACAGTATAACCTCTCTGTAAAGGACATCTAGTTGTAGAGCCAATGTGTCTTATAGTAAGAGGTGTTGTTCTCTTATCTGAGAGTTACTAATTAGTAAAAATGGTAATTTTGACAATGAAAACTGTCCTTTGTAGAGAGGTGTCCTCTAGAGTGATTGTCTTCTCATGGAGGTTCTAGTGTAAACGCATGCAGAATACATAACCAATACTACAAGGTCCTATTGCCTTGTAGTTCTAATCTATAATCCAAATTGTGCCTTATCATAACCAGTACTATATTGTACATGGTAGACAAAAGCTCAAGGTGAGTTAATACTACTTAATATTGTTCAAATTACTGTTTTAGCTTTGGCTGTGTTCTTTCTATTTCTTTCTGTTATAACTTAGTTTATACTTATTCTCATTTATTTTTTAGTGTGTAGTACTCAAAGTGGCTTCACTCCCAGGCATAGAGATAGTTCAAATCTGACCTGTGATGGTAACAATGATGATATATAGTTGAACCTTGTTATAACAATGGCGATATACAGTTAAACCATGTTATAACAATGAGGTACAAATGGCGGAATAAAGATGAACCTTGTTATAACAATGAGGTAACCATGGCAATATATGTTCAAACCTTGCTATAACAATGACAATATATAGTTGAAACTTGTTATAACAATGACAATATGCAGTTGAACCTCATTATAACAATGTAGTAACAATATTGATATACAGTTGAACAGTTATCACATTACTTGGGACCATTATTTTTAGGTTTATAATACGATGGTGTTGTTCATTAAAACCAGTTAGGAGTTAAAACATGAAGCTTTAGAATCATGATATTGTAACCAGTTTAATGAGGTTTTATGAAAACATTATAGAATAGTGCAAATATATTATGTGGCAATAAAGATATAATAAATAAATCCTAAAAACAGTCCAAAAATGGTTTCCACTTTTATTAAGCTTTCAGGTGTGATATTATTCAAAAGGAAATATATGTAAAATATATATATGTTAACATTAGAGAGGAGTTCCACCGCTGCCTCCAGCCTGGAAACAACTCTCCCTCTGCTACTCCTGTCCCCTCAAGTCAGCCCGGCCCTCGGAGTCTTCCCTTTGATCCGTTTCCTGATATTTTGGCCAAATTCAGCTGCCCTCTACACTGCAAAATTTATTCACGTTCCCCTGAGCGGCTGCCATCTTCCGCCACTGCCTCAGACCTTGAGGCGCCACTGCTGCCGCTAAACCCCAACCAGCTACTTTTAAACTTCCTTTGGAGGTCCCAAACTGGAGCTCACAGCCCATAACATCCTTGATGCTGATATCATTGTCCACTGCAACCATTTCAGGGAACTCAATTACCAAAAGTACTTTAGCCACCTCCCCACTAAAGTCATGACCTGATCCTCAAGCAAGCCCTCCAGCTCAGTAAGGAGTGTGATAGCCTTCGCCATGAGCTCTCTTTAGTTTCCCACCGCTCCAGCACCTCCTTCCAGAGCCCCAAGCCGCCTCAGCCCACTAAGTCCAAGTCTGTCCAAGCAGACTTCACCCCAACAACAATCTGTGAGAAGTCCCAGTCCTCTGCTCCTGTACCAGCCTCCGAGAGGGTTCCGCTGACCCTCTGGGGCTTCTTGTGGCCCCCGACACCACCTCCGCCCCCCCCCCCCCCCCCCCCCACCAGGCCCAAGCCGCCTTGCTCCCCCACTCCCTGTCCATGCTGTCATCTTGGACCCAACCTCAAAGCCAACCTGCTGACATCCTCTCAGCTGTCTACGCTGCCCAGTCTATCTTCTCTCCACTCCAAAGGGAAGCTCATTCTCCATGCATCCAGCCCTAAGGTCATTCTCGACCTGTGCACCTACCTCTTCTCCCAGCTTCAAAATCAGTACTCACAGTACCATCCTGCCACAAATCTGCATTTTCAGGGTGACCGTGGGCATCCACCTCTTTAGTATGCCATCCTCTCCATTCTAGCCATTGCCACCTTCCCTGGCCACAGATCTGTCGGTGTTGCCCACCGTTCATCCCCCCGCAACAGATCCTTTACAACCTTCCTGAAATTGGATGAAGCCCCTTTCTGTACCTTGGGCCCCCTTGGGAAGCTTGGGGTGGATCATGTCATTCACAACTTTAAGCATCCCTCCGAGTCCAAGTCTGCTGAAAATGCTGAGGGTTCAGTCACAGCGCTTCCTCCTATACCAATGCCACCAGCACCTGCCTCCACTGTGTTTTTTCATTCCACGAGGGCCTCCACTGCCCCACTCTTGCCAACTAGCGCACTGCGAAGTGCATTTGCTCACTGCCATTCAAGAGGACTCCCAACCACAACCTCCAGCCCTGCTGTCCGTGACAGGGCCATGAAGTTTTGATCCTCCTCAGGTGTTTATCCCTTGTACCTGGAACCTCACTTTCCTTCAAACCTTCCCTGACCTCTCGATCTTCTGACCATCTTTACTTGTTGCTGGAGCTCTTGCCCCAGCCTTCTTATCCTTAGCCATGCTTCTTATCCCACTCTTCCAGGATCTGAAACTTCCTCTGTTGGTGCTTTATCCCTTTATGGGTCTACTACCCTTTCTTTTTATATGCAGCACTTGTTATTCTGTTGGCTCTGTTGTAACAGAGTTTCTCTGAAAAAGCTCACCATCGAGCCAGAGGCAGAGGGAGATATTTTCCATATATGTTATCATCTTTTAGAATTTTAAATGGATTTATAAAAGGAGATTCATGAAATGGTAATAAAAATGGAATAAATTTAAAGGGCTATTTTTTGGGCTTTATTTTTATTGTAAATATTAAGCTGCATTCTGGGCTGACAAAATTCATAGCTTGCAACCATTATCTCTTAGAATTTACAAAGGCTGGTGGTTGCCGGGGCAGTAAACAGTCGGTTACACTTTGTAGATGTTGAAGAGGATATTTTGATGGCAGAATTGTGGGCTTCACTTCTTCCAGGTAACATTTTAGATATCTTCCAGTAAGTGAGTGAAATATCATATTGTCGCGGTTGGACCCTACCGGTTCTTTGCGACAACACAGCTTCCTCCTTCGTGGATCACCTACTCAGGCTCCCGTTGCTCTTCCCTGCAGGCCACCCAAAGATGTCCTGAGATCCACCTCTCCAGTGGAACTCCCTTTCTCTGGCAGTATCTCTCGGCCTTACCACTGGTGGGGGGACACGAGAGACTTACCAGAAGAGTAAGAGCAGCAGCAGCCTGGCGATGATGGCAATGGCGAGAGTAACGACAGAAGGCGGCACGGAGACTTTATGCACTGAACTTTTATTGTCATCCACTACTAAACATTACATTTAAATGAGATAATAAACAATGGGTATTTACATTATATTACATCCTGGGGCCAACATGAAAGTGTATTTACAATCATTTTCCCCAGGAAACAGGACCACAGCAGTCGGCGATTCCCACATCAGTTAGAGAAGGGAAACAGGCGAAAGCGCCATCCATTGGCGGAGGTTGTAATCATTTGGAGGCCTTACACGCGACACTGCCTCCCCCTTAAGGCAGATCGTCCCGATCCAGCCTCAAGGCCTCTGTTGCCTAGATGTCATGCTTCTCGGTGGTGCCGCTTCTCCTGCCGGAACTGCCTATCTCGCTGGAATCGCCTCTCTTGATGGAACCACTTCTCTTGCTGGAGTCGCCTTTCTCGCTGGAGCCGCCCATCTTGCCGGAGTAGCCCTTTCACCGGAGCCATCCTTCTCGCCGGGACCGCTTCTCCCGCCGGAGCCGCCCCTTTCGCCGGCACCGCTTCTCACGCCGGAGGCGCCTCTCATGCTGGTTCAGCTTCTTTTGCCGATTCCGCCTCTTATATCGGTACCGCTTTTCGTGCCGGAGGCGCTTCTCATGCCAGTACCGCTTCTTATGCTGGAACCACCTCTCTCGCCGAGACCACTCCTCCCGCCAGGACCATTCCTCTCGCCGGGACCATTCTTCTCGCCGGGACCATTCCTCTCGCCGGGACCTCTTCTCTCGCCAGTACCGCTTCTTTCGCCGGGACTGCAATAACTTTAGTGAAACGAAGAAAGAAAACTTTTATCGTTATATATTTTTATTATTATATATATATTTTTATTTATATATATTTGAATATTTAATCAAAAGAAATAAACACAAAAATATTAAATTAAATGAATGCAATAAAGAAGAAAATAATGCGAATTATATATATATTCAAAACAACTATGATGATAACAACTTGAGAATTACAGAAGCAAAAAAATGTTCACAGAATATTTCACGCTGATATATTACACCATCTTCCCGCTACATGCAAATATATCTTGAAGGAGGTCTCCGATTTCTTGGTGGGTTTCTTCTTGGGATGGGTCCTTCATTACTGGCTTCGGGATCCGGTGAACGAGACGACTCCCCTGAAATGCCTCCATCATTCTGGTCCACAAGTCCAGAGTCCCGCTGCTGTCTGGCTGTTTCTATAGGCGGCGATTCACTTCTGCCTCTGTTGGGCATATCAGCCTCAGGAACGATGATATCAGTTTCTTCTCTTTGGCGTTCATATTGTCGATCTTCATCTCCACCATTCTCCCACCTCTTCCTTATTTGATCTCTATGATAACTTTTGACCTGTCCGTGTATTAAAATTGTATAGACTCGGGATCCTTTTCTCCCCACTATTCTGCCTGGTATCCATTGATCCCCGCCTCTAAAATTTCGACACCAAACCATGTCATCTATTCCAAACTCATCTTGTTGAAATCCGTGGTCGTATTTCATTTGCCTGGCCTGCTGCTCCTTTACTCTTGCTTCCAGATTTGGATGTATAATTGATAGTCGGGTTCGAAGGGAACGCCCAATAAAGAGTTCTGACGGAGCCTTCTTGGTTGTTTCATGAGGGGTGCTACGATATGCCAGCAAAATTTTTGATACCTTTTATCAGCGTGAAATATTCTGTGAACATTTTTTTTTCTTCTGTAATTCTCAAATTGTTATCATCATAGTTGTTTTGAATATATATAATTCGCATTATTTTCTTCTTTATTGCATTCATTTAATTTAATATTTTTGTGTTTATTTCTTTTGATTAAATATTCAAATATATATAAATAAATATATATATATATATGTGATATGATCCTGTCGACTCTTCTGTGATATGATCCTGTCGACTTTTTGATGTGATAATATAATAATAATGTGGGGAAAGAGAAATAATCACACCACGATTTGGTAGAGGAATTTGGAAGCCAACCAGAGAGAGATCGAGATGGCGGGCCCAGCTGTCCGCCGGGCGGCCGTTTGTGTCGCACACAATGCTCCCACTGTCTTAATTAGTCCTGAGGTTCTACGAAAATGGGCCCCTTGGAATGTGCTGATATCTAAAGTGACCGGCCACCATATCCTGTCCCAATAGTCCCGAGAATTCCGGGCCTCTTTGAATGTCGTTAGTGGCTCAGATGACCGTACTTTAGCTGCCTTCTCTCTCTGGTCGACTGTAGATTTACTTTATTATTCCTGGAAGGGTAATATTATGACATAGTTGCTTATTGGCATTTCAAAAATTATCTGTAAAAATGATCTAATCACGAGAATATTTTGTTTCCCATTTGTAAAAAGTGAGAGTTCATAAATAAATAAAAGAAAAAAAAATGTCCACAGGTGTCTATGATATTGAGGTTAATAAATGAAAATTATTCTTATTTCACAATTTTGTTGGAATTAAGGAAAACAAAAGTTTCAAAAAATGTAATTTTAGGTGAAGGCCAAAAGTGATTAGAGGCTGCACATAAGATATGTAAACAGAGAGATACACTGATATATTGTAGAAATGGTGACACAACCTACATATATACAGTAAAACCCCGCTAATACGAACCCTGGATATAACAAACCTTCCCTTATAACGAACCCACGCCGATTCCCAATTCCATTCCATTGAAAATACCATCGTTATAACGAACTTTGCGATTTTGAGAATGACGAACTACCCCTATAACGAACCTATTTCGGGTCCCAAAATGATAAAATATATTAAAAATACTATGCTTATAACAACCTTAGAATTGTAATTTTAAAAAAAATTAAAAAACAAAATTTTGAGCATGTTTCAGCTCGCGGATCGTGATTTCAAAACAATAAATTTAGCGGCATTGTTTGTTTGATTTTTGCACTTTATTTTTGCTGTATGTTGTATAAATTTTTACACATTATACTTTTTATTAAATATAATATCTTTGCATCCATTAAATTTGAAATATAAAAAATGCAAATGGCTTCCAAAATGAAGAAAACAAAAGCGTTATTTCTTAAATAAAAAAAGGCCATTTTCAGAACTTTTCAAAGTGAAACAACATAGGCAAAATGTTAAGAACATATTAAAATAAGAGAATATAACTTTTCTATTATAAAAGATAAAATATAAAGTTATTAAAAATTTTTACAAAAAGGAATCAACCTCAACTTTTGCCGCGATCGTACGTTTTAAGGCTAAAAAAAAAAGTCCAAATAAACGGTCCCGTGATGAAACAAAAAATTATTTTTATGCCATTAACTATGGTGATTTTAAAGTCAGCAATGTTTTGTATGAAAGGTTAAAAAAAAATAAATAAATAAATCTAGATCTAGAAGAATATGGGAAAACATGAAATGGAAGAATAACACTAACTTTATTTGAATGGTGCAATGCTTGGAAGAATGCTTTGCAACAAAGTATTAGAGCCTTTTTTTCAAGTAAAAATTGTATTATATAATGTGATAATGATGTTTTAAAATCATTTCATATCTTTGAATATATATTTAATAAAACTTTGCCTAGGATTTGTCTTGATTTTTAACTTAGACATAGAGGTACATGTATGTTAATGATAGGAAGAACCTATCATCTAATGATTTCTATTATTATTTAGTATTAATATAAGGAAATTGGTCAATTAAGGGAATTAAAATAAAGTGACCACTATTAAGAGGCCGCCTCTTCTTGTGTGTATGGCTGTTTTTTAATTATATGGCCTAAAATTTTTGAAAAGTAAAAAAAAAAATAGCCAAACCGTGGCTATAGTGAACCGTGGCTATAGTGAACCAAAAGCTCTGTCCCATTGGGGTTCACTATAGAGGGGTTTTACTGTATATAATCTATATATATATAAAATTGAATAAAATTTTACACAAATAAATTTACTGGCAATGCGTTTCTTTTTTAAATCTCTACAGACCTTACTGCAATGATATGATTTAATGAATGAGAGGACTTGGCTCATCAGTAGTGAACCCTCTCAGCGGTTTCGCCAAATTAATCTCTAGACCGCTCTACTATTGTATTGGACTGGTTTTGTTATATACCCTGCATTTTCTATGGAAGGCAGCTAAATGGTGTTTAGTGAACTATGGACATAAGCTTATAGGTCTGTAGAGGTACATACATATAAATTTCAAGGTATTGCATCGAGCAAAGCTCTTCCGCGCAAAACATGTTTTCATAACCATTAAATTAATTCATTAAATCATATCATTGCAGTAAGGTCTGTAGAGATTTAAAAAAGAAACGCATTGCCAGTAAATTTATTTGTGTAAAATTTTATCGATAGAGGGCAATAAAATTTAATTTACTAATATATAATGGTTATGAAAACATGTTTTGCGCGGAAGAGCTTTGCTCGATGCAATACCTTGAAATTTATATGTATGTACCTCTACAGACCTATAAGCTTATGTCCATAGTTCACTAAACACCATTTAGCTGCCTTCCATAGAAAATGCAGGGTATATAACAAAACCAGTCCAATACAATAGTAGAGCGGTCTAGAGATTAATTTGGCGAAACCACTGAGAGGGTTCACTACTGATGAGCCAAGCCCTCTCATTCATTAAATCATATCATTGCAGTAAGGTCTGTAGAGATTTAAAAAAGAAACGCATTGCCAGTAAATTTATTTGTGTAAAATTTTATCGATAGAGGGCAATAAAATTTAATTTACTAATATATAATGGTTATGAAAACATGTTTTGCGCGGAAGAGCTTTGCTCGATGCAATACCTTGAAATTTATATGTATGTACCTCTACAGACCTATAAGCTTATGTCCATAGTTCACTAAACACCATTTAGCTGCCTTCCATAGAAAATGCAGGGTATATAACAAAACCAGTCCAATACAATAGTAGAGCGGTCTAGAGATTAATTTGGCGAAACCGCTGAGAGGGTTCACTACTGATGAGCCAAGCCCTCTCATTCATTAAATCATATCATTGCAGTAAGGTCTGTAGAGATTTAAAAAAGAAACGCATTGCCAGTAAATTTATTTGTGTAAAATTTTATCGATAGAGGGCAATAAAATTTAATTTACTAATATATAATGGTTATGAAAACATGTTTTGTGCGGAAGAGCTTTGCTCGATGCAATACCTTGAAATTTATATGTATGTACCTCTACAGACCTATAAGCTTATGTCCATAGTTCACTAAACACCATTTAGCTGCCTTCCATAGAAAATGCAGGGTATATAACAAAACCAGTCCAATAGTAGAGCGGTCTAGAGATTAATTTGGCGAAACCGCTGAGAGGGTTCACTACTGATGAGCCAAGCCCTCTCATTCATTAAATCATATCATTGCAGTAAGGTCTGTAGAGATTTAAAAAAGAAACGCATTGCCAGTAAATTTATTTGTGTAAAATTTTATCGATGAGGGCAATAAAATTTAATTTAATAAAATTGAATGTCTGTCTGTCTGTTTGTTTGTTTGTTTGTACTCTATAGATTCAAAAACCATACATCCAATCGCCGTGAAATTTTGGGATAATATTAGGTATATCACCGGGAAGGTTTTTAAAAATAATTTCATGAATATCTTGAATATCCTTAGAGTTACTTGCAGATTTGTAGATTTAACTCGCAAGCAGCGCCCCCATTGTGACGATGATAACAAGTTTTCTTATCACCAAGTTTGTTATCTTAAATATTATTTATCAAAAGTAAGATTATCTCAGGATGACACGGCAATGTGACACGGGAAAAAATGTTCACTAGATAAAACTATGATTTTCTATATGATATAAAAAGCCAACAATGAAGAGTGAATGCAATATAAAAAGCCAACAATGAAGAATGAATGTAAGATAAAAAGCCAACAATGAAGAGTGAATGTAATATAAAAAGCCAACAATGAAGAATGAATGTAAGATAAAAAGCCAACAATGAAGAGTGAATGTAAGATAAAAAGCCTACAATGAATAGTAAATGTAATATAAAAAGCCAACAATGAAGAGTAAATATAATATAAAAAGCCAACAATGAAAAATGAATGTAAGATAAAAAGCCAACAATGAAGAGTAAATATAATATAAAAAGCCAACAATGAAGAGTGAATGTAAGATAAAAAGCCAACAATGAAGAGTAAATGTAATATAAAAAGCCAACAGAGTGAATGTAAGATAAAGAGCCAACAATGAAGAGTGAATGTAATATAAAAAGCCAACAATGAAGAATGAATGTAAGATAAAAAGTCAACAATGAAGAGTGAATGTAATATAAAAAGCCAACAATGAAGAATGAATGTAAGATAAAAGCCAACAATGAAGAGTGAATGTAAGATAAAAAGCCAACAATGAAGAGTAAATGTAATATAAAAAGCCAATAATGAAGAATGAATGTAAGATAAAAAGCCAACAAAGAAGAGTAAATATAATATAAAAAGCCAACAATGAAGAGTGAATGTAAGATAAAAAGCCAACAATGAAGAGTGAATGTAATATAAAAAGCCAACAATGAAGAATGAATGTAAGATAAAAAGCCAACAATGAAGAGTGAATGTAATATAAAAAGCCAACAATGAAGAATGAATGTAAGATAAAAAGCCAACAATGAAGAGTAAATATAATATAAAAAGCCAACAATGAAGAGTGAATGTAAGAGAAAAAGCCAACAATGAAGAGTAAATGTAATATAAAAAGCCAACAGAGTGAATGTAAGATAAAAAGCCAACAATGAAGAGTGAATGTAATATAAAAAGCCAACAATGAAGAATGAATGTAAGTTAAAAAGCCAACAATGAAGAGTAAATCTCTATATCTACTTATATATTTGCCTTATTCTGTCTGTTTGTTTGTCTGTTTGTCTGAAGCTCACGGATAGAATGCGCGCTCATTGGCTGACAGGGAACACATGTCCTCCCTGCCCCCCTCTAGACAACCCTGTTATTCAAAAACCATACATCCATTCGCCATGAAATTCTGGGATATTATTAGGTATATCCCCGGAAAGGTTTTCGAAAAATAATTTCTTGAATATCTTGAATATCCTTAGAGTTATTTGCAGAATTGTAGATATAACTCGTAAGCAGCGCCGCCAGACGGTGATGAAAGCAATGGGGAGGTAACGCCATCTATGTTTGATTTTTTAAACTGTTTATATTTCTGAAGAAAAATTGAGATTGAATTAAAAGGGGGGAATTGTTAGGTTTATTAATTCAAATATTTTTTCTCTGTGAAAATAATTATGTAAATATAAGAATAAATATAAATTGATGATGATAATATTAGCTAGCATATGTTAATTAACAATTTGGCAACGTAGTTAGTGCCTTCTTGATCCTTTCTTGTTTTTTGTATTTCTTCTTAATCCTTAAATTTTACTTTTGTACTTTCTATGCATAAAGATAATATTAAAAAATATATTATATAACATTTTTCTCTTTTTTACCCCCAAAAACACCAACAGGGATGGTATAGTTGCATAAATGATACAAGTTTTATAACAGGTTTAAATATGGTCAAATATAATTGGAAATTTTAGTATAATATGTAAATTAATAGATCACACGCTCTCTATTTATAACACTATCATCCCTGTTTGTTGAGAGGGGTGAGAAAACTTTGACACTGTGTATCAAATACAGTTAAACCTGTCTATAGCGCTCCCTCTTGGGACTCACCAAAATAGGGTGTTATAGAGAGGGGCTGCTATAGACAGGTTACTTTTAATGTTAATCGCATCGTACTACGTATTTAAAATCGGGCGCTATGACCACCCAAGTCAACGTTTTTAAAATATATTCGCACTCGGGTAAACCCCGGGCGTTGCCCGGGCCATTCGTCTAGTATATATATAAAAGTCAATTTCTGTCTGTCTGTCTGTTTCGCGATAAACTAAAAAACTACTGAACCAATTTGGTACCATATTTTGCATGTCGCTTTTTATAAACCTGAGGAAAATTTTCGGCTGCATTTTGATTAGTATTTTTGGCTATTTCTTTTTTTTTTTTCATTTGAAGAACTTTTTTTACGCGGACTAATCCGGAATGGAATGAATACCTAAATATGGCCATTTTTTTAAGCATCGGTGGTTCAGTGGTAGAATGCTCGCCTGCCACGCGGGCGGCCCGGGTTCGACTCCCGGCCGATGCATTTTTTTTTTTTACAATTTTTAAAACTCTTTTATATTATCTTATACAGTATAACCTCGTTAATTCGACAAACCCCAATTCGACACTCGGCGATAATTCGACCATGTTCTGATGTCCCGACCTCTGGTCTATCAAATAACAAACCGTAATTCGACAGTATCGATAATATGACACTTCCGATAGTTCGACCATTTTAAATTTCAAATTTTGACAGTTGAATGCTTTTTTACACACAACTTTCCGCTAAAAAGGTATTACGGCGGCGATCGGCGGGCGCCGATAGGTTCGCGCGTGCGCACTTTTGGTTCCTGGTTAGTTTAAGTTTCACTTTGCAGTGCCGTTGCGCAATGTCACGAGTGTTATTGTTTTTTTTTACGCTGGGATTTAGGCTTCGTGCGCTAATTAACAATAATATTTTATTTTTAAATTTCAGCATTAAAATATTTTAGTTATTTTAAAATTTACAAATAATTTCCTTTTAAATAAATAAATCTTTATAAAATGTAGCCACAATGATTATGATAACATTTTATTTAAATATTCCATTTCTGTGTTATTATAAAAGATTTAAACACAAAATCAATAACACCTGCAGCAGCAGTGGATGACTTTAATACATTAAAATTTATTTATTAAAAGATATTTCAGAGGGAGAAAGGCATGCATGTTTTTTTTTTTTTTAAATAGACCATCTGGAATACATCCTGAATAGGATTTCACTGCAAAAACAGACATCTATAAAGGAATTTTTTGAAAGATCTCTTCATGATTATTTTAAAATAATATTTTAAAATTTTATTTTTATTTACCATATTTATTTCCTTTTAACTGCTATATTTTTCAATTAGAATAAAATATTATTTAATATATTATCTATATATATAAAAATGAATGTATGTGTGTGTGTGTGTGTGTGTGTGGTCTGTTTGTCCTTTATGCCTGACCAAACCACTCATTGGAACGCCATGAAACTTTGGGAAGTTATTTAGTATAGTACTGGGAAGGTTTCTAGCAAATAAAATTTTTAAAATAACTTTTCGCTTTAAAATAATCAAGATAAATATTCTAATTTATCTGTTATAATTCAACAATCTGCTCTAAATATTATCATGATGATACGATGATTTTGTAATGTAGAAAATTAGGAAAGACAAAATTCAGGATGACACGGCAATTTATTTGAGACAAGAATAATGATACAATTCCAAGGCAAGATACTATTCCTTTGACTTCCAATTACCGAGGGAACCAATTAATATTGATTTTATTCAACTTATCGAGTATTTTTCAAGGGACCGGGAAAAAATGTTCACTTTATTGAGAGATTCGTTAGACAAACCTTTACTCGGGTAAAACCCGGGCGAAGCCGGGTACGTCCATACAAGAATAATGATACAATTCCAAGGCAAGATACTATTCCTTTAACTTCCAATTACCGAGGGAACCAATTAATATTGATTTTATTCAACTTATCGAGTATTTTTCAAGGGACCGGGGAAAAAATGTTCACTTTATCGAGAGATTCGTTAGACAAACCTTTACTCGGGTAAAACCCGGGCGAAGCCGGGTACGTCCGCTAGTATTTAATATTTTAATGTCTGTAGAGTTAATATTTGATTATATTACTGAAAAGAAACACATTACCAGTAAATTTATTTGTTAAAATTATTTATGTTTCTAAAATATGTATTAATGCCATTTTGTCACTGGTACTAAAATTTAATCATGGAAATAAAATAAAAACACACAATGGTTTCAATTAATATCATTAATTTATATTCCAAGGCTATTTAAAAAAAAATACTATTTCCACGAGTTAGATGATTAGCTAATCATCTAACTTTAATTCAACACTTCCTTTAATTCAACCGAAAGCTTTGATCCCTTGGGGTGTTGAATTAAAGAGGTTCGACTGTATATATAAAATTGAATGTCTGTCTGTCTGTACTCTATAGATTCAAAAACCATACATCCAATCGCCGTGAAATTTTGGGATATTATTAGGTATATCACCGGGAAGGTTTTTGAAAAATAATTTCATGAATATCTTGAATATCCTTAGAGTTATTTGCAGATTTGTAGATTTAACTCGCAAGCAGTGCCCCCATTGTGACGATGATAACAAGTTTTCTTATCACTAAGTTTATTATCTTAAATATTATTTATCAAAAGTAAGATTATCTCAGGATGACACGGCAATTTATTTGCGACAAGAATAATGAAACAATTCCAAGGCGAAGATACTATTCCTTTAACTTCCAATTACCGAGGGAACCAATTAATATTGATTTTATTCAACTTATCGAGTATTTCTCAAGGGACCGGGAAAAAATGTTCACTAGATAAAACTATGATTTTCTAATGTAGAAAATTAGGAAAGACAAAATTCAGGATGACAAGGCACACAGGGACCGGGAAAAAATGTTCACTTTATCGAGAGATTCAAATTTACGAGTTTCAAATTATCAAAATATATCTTTTTTATTTTTGAATAAGTTTTTAGAGAATTGTTTTAACAAATGTTCGCTAGACAAACCTTTACTCGGGTGAAACTCCGGGCGAAGCCGAGTACGTTTTATAAGTTTAAAGAGAATTGTTTTAACAAATGTTCGTTAGACAAACATTCACTCGGGTAAAACCCGGGCGAAGCCGGGCGGGTCCGCTAGTAAAAATATATAACAATAAAAGTTTTCTTTCTTCGTTTCACTAAAGTTATTGCAAATGGTGACGAGGATCTAAGCGTAAGTACCCGAAGAAAAGAATTTGTTTTTGGATTTAATTTTTGATACTCTTGCAAATGACTTGTTTCCAATTTTGTGAATTTAATGAAGAGTTTGAAAGTTTTAGCACGTTCTTTGAACGTTTAGAACAATATTTCCCTTGGCAGAGCTGACTGCTATAGGGCGCGTCCCCAGGTGGTGGATAGGGGAACGACCTTCAGATATGAAGGCCAGCTGCGAAACAAGCAGAATAAGCAGTCGCGGACCAACAGCGGCATTGTTAGAAGAGGAGTAGACCTCTTTAAAAATCCTGACTTCAACTGACCCAGTTGATGGACCTCAGTAAGGGTCCCACTCCAGGGATACGGAGGAGCTGCGTCTGTACTCATGTTAGAGTCGGCAGCAAAGGCGTCTGCTTCCATGTTAGGAACGGCCTCAAACTACAGGCAAAGTCAGACTTTCACCGAAGTGTGCCTGGATCATGGTGCCATGATCAACGAAAGCTGCACCCCTACACCCCATTCCATGAGATCAGATGTTGATTTGCATGCTGCATCGCCCGTCACGCAGAATAAACAGGGGTGCGGTCAGGACTTAGGTAGAGGGTTCTGTCCGATAAGTATAAAACAGTCTCCACAAACTTCTAACTTTGCAGCTTCCAAGCAATTGAGAATTTTGCAATGCAACATAAATGGATTATGCTCAACAGCAACAAAAATAAAATTAGAAGAAATAATGAAAATAGCTGAAAAACAAAAGATACAAATTATAGCCCTACAGGAAACCAAATTAAATGAAAAGTACAATCTCAAATCTAAAAACTATTAATCCTCAGAAAAGACAGAAATAAAGAAGGGGGTGGCCTTGCATTTTTAATCAAGAATTTGTACTATGAAGACATAGCCATTAATATTCCAAATACATCAGACCTTGAAGCCCAAGGTATCAAAGTCTACCTCAGTCAAAACAAAACCATCAACATATTCAATATGTATCACCCTCCAAACAATAAACTTATTGACGATGGAACAATGGCTCAATTTCTTACAGACAACACTATTATTGTAGGTGACCTTAATGCCAAACATTAACTATGGGGATGTTCCATGCCAAACCCAAGAGGCAAAATACTATCAAATATATTTGACGACAATGCCTTCATGTGCTTAAATGATGGGAATCCTACCCACCATTCCTACAGCTATAATACTGCACAAGCACTTGATATAAGTTTCTCCAGTCCTGACATTTTTCACAAATGCAAATGGCAATTATTAAAAAGTATTGGAAGTGATCATTTGCCTATTTTGATAGAAATTAGCACCAAGACCAAAACCAGCTCAATTAAAGAAAAATTCTGGAACTTCAAAAAGGCTAATTGGAATCTTTACCAGCAAAACACCAATGAAGACTTTAGAAAAGCACCCACTAGAATAAAAGATCTGGAACAAAATTGGATATCTTTCAAAAACACCATTATTAAAGCAGCCAAAGTTTCAATACCAAGAGGTAATATTAAGAAATGGATTCCAAATTATACACACCAGGCAAAAGATATTCAAACACTTATAACTAAAAGAAATGAACTACAAAAAAAGTGCACCTAAAACCAAACAAATTGTAAAACTGAACTGTACATTGTGAATGCAAAAATAAAAAGATTATACGTAAATATAAAAAGGGAAAAATGGAAACAAACTTGTGAAAACCTGAACCCAAGAAACCCAAATACAAAACTTTGGCATTTGGCAAAACAAATTGACAGAGCCCAGCCACAAACTGAAAACACAAAAATGATTAAGAATACAGATGGTACCCCAGCAACTAATGACAAAAATGCTGCTAATCTTTTAGGTAATTCATATCAAATAAGTAGTAAAATCAAATTTGAAATAAAAGATAAGAAAGTTGAAAAAAAGGCCCGAAAGATTATTCATGACTGTAAAAATGTCACCAGCACTCATAATATTTTCCATGAAAAAATCAATATGAAAGAGCTAGATTATGCATTAGAAAACACTGACCTAAACAAGACTCCTGGGCCAGATGGAATCCATGGCCAAATGATATCAAACTTGGGCAAAAATGGCAAAGAAATACTTCTTGATATTTTCAATAACTCCTGGAAAACTGGAAAATTGCCTCAAGACTGGAAAACTGCAACAATAATTCCTATTAAAAAACTTGACAAATCTGCTGATGACCCAAAAAACTATCGACCTATCTCACTCACAAGTATTTGCTGCAAATTAATGGAAAAAATTATACTCAGACGACTTACCTACCACCTTGACACAAGAAATCTCTTACCAGAAGAACAATATGGATTTAGGAAAGGACATGGGACAATAGACCAACTCTTATTTTTCACACAAAAGGTAAAAGATGCACAATACAGAAAACCAACTAACCACACCATAGCTGCTTTTTTAGACCTTACACAAGCTTTGATAAAGTATGGAAAAACAAGTTAATTACAAATTTATACAAGCATTTCAAAATTGATGGAAAAGCTATCACTTGGATAAATGATTTCCTTAAAAATAGATACATCAGGGTCAAATATAATGGAACTCTATCTAAAACCTTCAAATTGTACCAAGGATTACCACAAGGATCCGTCCTTAGCCCAACTCTCTTCACCCTATTTATTGCAGGCATAGAAGAAAAAATTTCACATAAAACCAATATTGGACTTTTCGCTGATGACATTATTCTATGGAGCAGTAACACTACCTGGAAAAAAAGCTGAAAGGGATTTGAACAAGACTCTTCTCCACCTAGAAAAATTTGCTAATAAACATAAATTAGAATTTAACCCCCAAAAATCTGAAACCTGTCTTTTTACTACCGATAAGAAACTATACAAAATAAGGCCAAAAATTATTCTGAAAGAACAACAATTACAATATAATAAACATCCTAAATATCTTGGCTACACCCTGGATCCAGAAATTAACTCCAGTAAACATATTGAAGAAGTTATTAGAAAAGGAAGAGACCGATTAAAAATCCTGAAATATATTTCAGGAAGAGAGTGGGGAGCCGATGCAACCACACTGAAATTAACTTACACATCTCTAATTAGACCTATCCTGGAATATGGATATCAAATCTATGGTACAGTATCTGAAACAAATCTAAAATCACTGGAAAGGATACAACTAAGTGCAGCTAGAATTATTACAGGTCTTCGAAATACCTGCCCTAATGATATTGTACTTTACGAGGCAGACATTATGCCCTTAAAGGATAGAAGAAGCTACAATCTGCCAAAATATATAAACAAAATCAAGAGTTATGGAAACAAACACAGAATTTCCAATTACATACTTAATTGGGAATCCAATCTAAGACTCAAAAAAAGAAGGCCCTCTCCACCTGGCCAAAAGAAATGGATTTTTAAAATATAAAGTAGAAAAAAATTATTTAGCAGAAAAAATTTCTCCATGCGAACCACTACAAAATGTTATTTTCAATGCCTCTTTAAATGAACCCACCAACAAACAATGCCAAAATCCAGAATACTTAAAACAATTATTATTAGAAATAATTAATAACATTCCTAAAAATGCAATAACTATTTATACCGATGGTAGCAGAGATGAGCTAGGACACACTGGCAGTGGCTGTCTCATCAAAACCACAAATGGCATTGAGAAAATGAACAGAAGAAACCCAGATTTTTGCTCAGTCTTCAGATCAGAACTTATAGCCATCTATGAAGCCTTAAAATCCATCAGAAATACTAATTATCAAGATATCTGGATTCTTACTGATAGTAGAAGTGCCATACAACACTTGAGTCACACAGGGGAACTTAGAGACAAAGTAAGCAGGAACATAATTGGCTATCTCCAAAAACTCTCAAAAACCTCAAAAATTCACCTTCAATGGATACCCTCACATGTTGGAATTGAAGGCAATGAAGCTGCTGATGTGCTAGCGAAAAAAGGCACAAAAGAACCCTTGCCACAGAAAAATAAACTTACTTTTAAAGAAATAGAAACAGTAGCCAAAACAAAAATAAACAAGAACTGGAGGATCCCACCTAAGCACAGTTGGTACAGTGGAGTGAACCCAGGAGGAGCTCTGAACATTAGAAATAGACAGCATCAAACAACACTAACAAGATTTAGAACAGGCCATCTCAAGCCATTGAAGATAGAAAATAATAACAAAATCTACCCCACTTGCCCAAAATGTAGCTTGGCACCTGCAGCTCCAGAACACATTTTGGCTTGCATTAGATGCACTAAACAGGACCTCTGGGAGAGGCCGCTGCTCATCATAAAACAGCTCGAGGAGCATGAACTCATGGAATTTGTGTAATCTTTACACAAGGGGATAAGAAACAACAACAACAACAACAATTTTTAATTTTGGAAGATGCTGGCGATGACAAAAAGAAGGCGTATCTCCTGACACTTATTGGAGCAAAAGCCTATGAGGTTTTAAAAAACCTATGCAGTCCTTATAGATTTTGAATTGGATACGGGAAGTTGTCTAACCTTGATATCGAAGAATGATTTCAAGAAGTATCTTCCAAATGCACAGTTAAAAACTATCGGAATGATCGTCAAGACATATGACGGGACAGTAGTACCAATTCTGGGCGAAGTTATCGTTAAGGTGGAATTTCAGGGCAAGACTTCAATGCTTCGAGCAGTAGTAGTCAAAGGTGAAAAAAAGGCCCTGCTGGGGAGAGAATGGATAAATTTGTTGAAAATTGATTATTTTGCTGTGAACCAGATACCTTTGGAAATTGCTATTGCTGAATTTTTGAAAGAGCACCAAGTTTCGTTCAATGACACAGCAGAGCCCATAAAAGGATTCACATTTTCAATGAATATTCGTGACGTCAGCCCAATATTTCATAAGGCTCGACCAGTGCCTTTTGCAATTAGAACGGCGGTTACAGAAGCTTTAGAAAATATGGTGACAAAAGGATACTTATATAGGGTGAGGAGTAGCTGGTGGGCAACTCCAGTAGTAGTGGTACCAAAAAAAAAAAATTGAACAAAACTTGGTGCTCTTTCAAAAATTCAGCAATAGCAATTTCCGAAGGTATCTGGTTCACCGCAAAATAATCAATTTTCAACAAATTTATCCATTCTCTCCCCAGCAGGGCCTTTTTTTCACCTTTGACTACTACTGCTCGAAGCATTGAAGTCTTGCCCTGAAATTCCACCTTAACGATAACTTCGCCCAGAATTGGTACTACTGTCCCGTCATATGTCTTGACGATCATTCCTCTCGCCGGGACCACTCCTCTTGCCCGTACTGCTTCTCTCGCCCGTACTGCTTCTCTCGCCGGTACCGCTTTTCTCGCTGGCACCGTTTCTCCCGAGGGCACTGCTTCTCTCGCCAGTACCGCTTCTTTCACTGGGGCCGCTTCATTCGCGGTTCCACGTGAAGCAGATTCAGGGTCTGTCTAGGAGGCTCCTCAATCAGGCCCTCCACTCCACGCAATTCCCCCATGTGACCCGGCTCGACTTCCAGTCCTCGGGACTCTGCCCGGTCCTCGCTGACATCATTCAAAGCTGTCTCTGCCATACCTGTCTCATTCTGCAAGTGGGCCTTCATTTGAGACAGCAGCCTCTCAATTTCTTTGTTTCTGAGAAGCCTTTCCTCTTCGAACTCTTTTTCTCTCCGAAGTCTTTCTTCCTCTGTTCGGTGCTTTAATTTGTCCCACTCCTCATGGTGTTCCTGCCGCCTCCGGACGATTTCGGCCAGCGAATCCCGCTCAAAGGCCATCCCTTGGCCTCTCACGTCAATGGGTCTTTTGTCAGCAACCAAAAAATTTCAAAGAAAAAAAAAAGCCTCCTGGTGACTTGCACGAGGAAGAATCCCACTTCTGACAACAGTGTCGAGGCTGGACCCTACCAGTTCTTTGCGACAACGCCGCTTCCTCCTTCGTGGATCACCTACTCAGGCTCCCGTTGCTCTTCCCTGCAGCTCTTCCCTGCAGGCCACCCAAAGACGTACTGAGATCCACCTCTCCAGTGGAACTCCCTTTCTCTGGCAGTATCTCTCGGCCTTACCACTGGTGGGGGGACACGAGAGACTTACCAGAAAAATAGCAGCAGCAGCAGCCTGGCGATGATGGCAATGGCGAGAGTAACAACAGAAGGCGGTACGGAGACTTTATGCACTGAATTTTTATTGTCATCCACTACTAAACATTACATTTAAATGAGATAATAAACAATGGGTATTTACATTATATTACATCCTGGGGCCAACATAAAAGTGTATTTACAATCATTTTCCCCAGGAAACAGGACCACAGCAGTCGGCGATTCCCACATCAGTTAGAGATGGGAAACAGGCGAAAGCACCATCCATTGGCAGAGGTTGTAATCATTTGGAGGCCTTACACGCGACAATATATAAAAGGCCAGCAATGATTGTTGCCCACCACACTGCCTGACAACTGAGAGTTGTGGTCTGGGTTGAAAGCTAGATTCCTTCCTTTTGTTATTTGTGGCAGCTATACAGCAAGATGGTATATTGACAATATTTTATCCCCAGTTGTGTTACTCTTTTTAGCACAGCATCCTAGGATTATATTTTAATAGGTAATGCCCAATCTCACACGGCAATAGTTTTAATGTCTTTCCCAATACTATACCTGGCCAGCAAGGTCAGTGGATCTCTCCAACCAGCTTAATTGAAGAGAATTTCTCAAAATATCTCACAGAAGGAGATCGGCCAACTCTATCAATCAAAAGTGGAGTGGACCCAGGAGGAGCTCTGAACCTTAGCGAGCATCAAACAACACTAACAGGATTTAGAACAGGCCATCTCAAGCAATTGAAGATGGCACCTGCATCTCCAGAACACATTTTGGCTTGCATTAGATGCACTAAACAGGACCTTTTGGAGAGGCCACTGCTTATCATATAAAAGCTTGAGAAGCATGAACTCCTGGAATTTGTGTAATTTTTACACAAGGAGATAAGAAACAACAACATATATTGTTGTGGTACATTTATTTTATTTTATTTAACAGTTGGGAGAGATACGCCATATCCACAATTTGGATATTTGCGTGTATATTTCAAATTATATACAATTAATACAATTGAACATTGGAAATCATTAAAATTAAACGTTCGATGTCAAATTTGACATATAGTAATTATAAGTAGTAGCTTGAAATATGTACGGTCAACACTTTCGCCTCAAAATATACATCCTGCAGAATCTATTAAACTTGATGTATTGGTCTTTATTGCAAGCAGCTTGTTTTGTATTAGTCAGGTAAAGTTGGTTTTCTTCCCTTAGATCAGAAGTTAATGGACAGTTTATCAGAAGGTGTTCAGGGGTTTGTTGTTCATTTCCACAAGTGCATGCAGGTGAACCAATTTTGCAAATTCTAAACAAATATGTGTTGAAGTCACCATGTCCAGTAAAAAATTGAACGTTATAGAAGTTGGGTTGAACATAGTTAGGAATTCTTTATACATCATTATATAGTTTACGTCCTCAAGTTCTCTTTTAGGAATTGAAGATATACCCTGATGCATACCATTTTCAATTATTTCTACACCTCACAAGTTGTCAAAACAATTACAGATGGGATAAACATAATTCTCAGTCTTGCCCACATTCTGGCAGAATACCTTAGATAACTAATTTAATTTTAACAAAGATTTATTATTTTTTAGTAGTGATGAATTAGAGATTAGAATTATATTATCATAATCATTTTCTGATCACCCTCCTTAGAAGTCTAGATTATTTTTCTTTTCTAGTGAGCTCCTCCAATTAATTAGAGGTGAATTTTAAAAACGGTATTTTTTTTGCTTATCCCTAGTACACGTGGTACAGGCCATGATAATCATGGTGGGTAGAATTAGGAGACTGCTTTTACTGTAAATGCACCACATGTCTACACATGTGAAAAGCAGTTCGCCTTTGCACTTACAAATGTGCCAGAGCCCCGTTTGGTTGCTTGCACTCACTGGAGGAGTTGGACTTTTGCAAGAATCTGGGACCCTTGGAGCATTTTTTTTTTTTAATCAGAAAAAAGTGCCCAATGCAGGAATCAAACCCGGGTCGTAGTGGTCAAAAATCAATGGTTCAGACCATCCTTCCACCGACCCCCCAAAAACCATAGTTAATATGGGCAACAATATATGTGAGAAAATTTAATCAGTTTCATTTCAAAATACGGAAGTTTTCCGGTAGATAAAAGTGAGTCATGAAATCTGAGGAAATTTTCTTTCCACAGCTGCACAACTTTGGAGATAATTAACAAGCAAATTTCTGGCTTTGGGCAAAGTTCAATCTGGTTAGTTGACACAGATCAATTCGTATCATTTCGGGACTGTAAAATATAAGTAGAACCTCTCCCTGAAGGACAACATCTAGTTGCAGAGCAAAAGTGTCTTTTAGGGAGAGGTGTCCTCTTCTCATTGAGCAGCTATTTAGTAAAAACGGTAATTTCGGTGATGTAAACTGTCCTTTGTAGAGAGGTTTCCTTTGGTGAGATTGTCCTCCCATCGTGGTTCTCTACTGAACCAAAATTTGCAACACCACTGGGCAGAAAATTTGCTAATTTCAAGTTAAAGTTAGCTCACAGAATTATTTAAAGGATATAAATTGTGCAGCTATCCCACACATGTTGATTGAGATATAAGGAACTTGAAAATTTGGCAATATTCACATCTTTGTCTGACAAGGAAACTTTTTACCTACAAGAATACTTTTTTTTAACTCTGAGAAAAGGTGTTTAGTAGCAGAGAATGCCAGGCCACTGCCAGCTGAGGCAGTTCCAGCAGACAGACGATTTCATAAGAGGTGATTGGACTCAGAAGGGCCAATTGGTACATACATCAAATCTCTACGGTCAGACACCTTGACTCGTCCACAGTGCACCAGCTATGACAAAATGGTTGGAACAGAGAAATGTGGTATGATTGAGAGGTGCTGGTTCAGCTAGAGTGACGTCAGCACACGTGAACCAATGCATCTGCTGGATGATGTTGGCGGCCCCACAGTCCACTTCTGTCACTATCTTGCAGGACACTCCTGATTCTCCTATATTGACCAGACCATTATACACAGATTGGTCGCCAGCAGCCTACACTTATTGACCAAACGGTACAGACACCTCCGTTTGCAATTTTGTCTGGAAATAGCCACATGGACAGCTGAATGACACAGGGCTGTGTTTTCAGATGAATCTGTTTTATCAATGACAGTCACTGAGTAAGTTTGACGCTCACTTGGTGACAAGTCCAATCCAGCCAAATCTGTGGAACGGCACACCTCATGACAACATGGTATTATGGTTTGAGGAGCCATCACCTATAATGGGAGGGGAATCCTGTTAATTGATCATATTGAAAAAGGCTGAACTATTAAAGGTGAATATTACTCTAACCTTCTTGACCAGCTGGATGTCAAAATTTGCGGGAAGAGGTCTGGCTTTAGGAAGAAAAAAAAATCATCTTTCACCAAGACAATGCACCTGCTCACAGGATTTGAGGTACGATTTGCTCGGCCATCCCCCCTATTCTCTAGATTTGGCACCCTCAGACTTCCATCTCTCACCACACCTAAAGGAATTTGTTTCTGGAAAGCGCTTTGCGTCTAATGAATAAGTTGAGAGGGCTGCAGATGAATATTTTAACAGCCTTCCAGACTCTCATTTAAGGAAAGGAATACTGATATTGGGCAAATTCTGAACCAGCGTATTGAAGTCAAGGGAGATTATGTATAGAAAAATAAAATATTTTTTAACTTAAAATCTTTCATTGTCAGGCAGAGAACTTTTTCTCTCACCTTACCATCGTACTAATTTAAAATAATCTTTACAAAAGCACATTGCTCAATATATATTTATATGTAGAGTAAAACCCCGCTAATACGAACCCTGGATATAGCGAACCTTCCCTTATAACGAACCCACGGCGATTCCCAATTCCATTCCATTGAAAATACCATCGTTATAACGAACTTTGCGATTTTTAAAATAACGAACTACCCCTATAACGAACCAATTTTCGGTCCCAAAATGATAAAATCTAATAAAAATACTAAGCTTATAATGAACTTAAAATTGTGATAAAAAAAAAAAATTAAAACAACAAAATTTTGAGCGTGTTTCAGCTCACGGATCGCGATTTCAAAACAAAAAATTAGCGGCATTGTTTGTTTTCATTTCCATTCTATTTTTGCTGTAGTGTAAATTTTTACACATTATACTTTTATTTAATAGAATATCTTTGCATTCGACAATTTTGAAATAGAAGAAAAATACAAATGGCTTCCAAAATAAAGAAAAGAAACAAAGAATGGCGTTCTAAAAAAAAAAACAGTGGCAGCATGCCCTTTTAGAAGCGTTTTATATCAAGTTTAACCTTGGCTAAAAAATAATTCCAAATGATTTTAAAGCCAGAAATGGTTTGAATAACAGGTTAAAAACAAAATTTAATATACACTTCAGAAGAATATGTGGAAACTAGAATGTGGGCCACAAACAAATCTACTTATAAAGTCTCAAAAACTACCACTACAGTTCCATTTTTAGAATGGAATTCTAGATAGCTATATGACTCATTCAGGGTTCACGGATATTCCCACTGGCCGGCCATTTTCCTACTGATTTGGTGTTTGCAAATTGCAGTTTTTTATTTGCAATTTTACCGATCGCGGTATCGTATCAACATGTTTCGGGTCCAATTTTTCTGAATTGGATACTTTTGATTCATCCTCAATTGATTCAGAATACACAGAGCTTTATTCCTTTGATGGAAATAACGATATTTTAGGACAATTCTGATTTTCTAATTTTACTTTTCACTTTCAAACAACAAGGTATTAGAGCAGTGATTCTCAACCAATGTGCCGCGGTAATTTTGTGTGCCGCGAAATTCTAAAAATGTGCCGCCGAATTTTAGTCATATGATTATGTTCACGTTTGTATTGGTTTTTCTTTTTTTCTTTTTCATTTTTTTACTTTTTAAAATAACGAAATTAGCAAATTGAATGTTAGAGATGTATATTACTTATATTTTGCATAGAAATATTGATACATAATTTGAATTTTCTTGCATTCAAGTTAGCAAAAGAGTGCCGCGAAATTCTAAAATTGTGCCGCCAAATTCTCAAATCTTTAAAATAATGCCGCAACAAAAAAAAGGTTGAGAATCACTGTATTAGAGGCATTTTTTCAAATAAATTTAGTATTATATTATTTGATAAAGATGTTCTAAAATACTCTTATACCTTTCAAATATATAATTAATAATGTTTTGCCTAGGGTATTTTGCTTAATTTTTAAATAATACATAGGTTTATATATAAACATGTATGCTAATGATAAGAAGAACCTATTATCAAACGACTTATTTTGATATTCAGCATTACTGTAAAGAAATAGGTCAATTTAGGGAATTAAAACAAAGTGACCATTATTAAGTGGCTGCCTTTTCCTGTTTGTATGGCTGTTTTTTTAATTATACAGTCTAAAAATTTAGAAAAGTTAAAAAAATGTCCAAACCGTGGCTATAGTGAACCAAAAGCTCTGTCCCATTGGGGTTCACTATAGAGGGGTTTTACTGTATATCCTGCAATCATATAGAAATTATAAGAAAAACAACCTAGTACAAAATCAAGAGAGCCATCTAGAGATAAATTTTGTGAAACCTCAGAAAGGGTTAGCCAATGAGAGAGAGATGAGACAAATTCTTTCACATAATATTTTATATCACTGCACAGTTAGTGTTCTGCATAAGTAGTTTTTGATGATTTCATAAGAAACATTAATGTCAATAATATATAGGATAGGTAGGATACTGTATCAAATTGAGAGTAGCATTATAAAAATAAAACTATGTTGTAAAATGATAAGGCACAATTTAAAATATAGAAGATTATTAAAAAAAGGTAATAAGACCAAATCCAAATAAATAAATGTGTGACATTTCGGTAACAACATTGTTACCATTTAGATTTTGTCTTGTTACCTTGTTTTTATGTTGTATAATGTTAGAAATGTGTTTTAAAACAGTATGAGATATGGTCTAAATTGAACCTGTAAATTCTCCTCTAGTGGTAGTTTCTTTTCAAAGGCGCTCTTGAACATCTTCCTATACTTATTTTTTTAAATGTTCATTTTATGGGGGAGATAAAATTTCTTTATTATTTTCAATATTTTTTATGGATATACACCAAGCTTCATTAGAGAACACAGCTGTTTTGAGAGAGAGGTACATGCCTCACTTCAAGCACTTATACAACTGATATAAAATATTTTTGTAAAAATCAACATGCAATCAAGGGCTAAGTTGCTTTTACTAGTAAAAGAAACTTACCCCTGGATTTCTTGTTGATTTTTGCAAAGTTGGGGAGATAAATCATATATGATATAAAATAGTTAAACCTGTCTATAGCACCCCTCTAAATAGCGCCTGCCTCTCTATAGTGCCCGATTTTAAATATGTAGTACGATGCGATTTACATTAAAAGTGACCTGTCTATAGCACCCCCTCTCTATAGCACCCTATTTTGGTGAGTCCCAAGAGGGGGGCGCTATAGACAGGTTTAACTGTATGTAAAACCTACAAAATGAATACATTTAAAATACAGTTGAAGTCCACTAAAAAAACGGGATATAGAAAACCTTCCCTCATAACAAACCTAAGGTACAGAAAAACACAGTCACATCAACCAATGATTTATTTAACTCCCGACGTTTTAGTGACTTGCTGTAACTCTCCTCAGAGGAATTGTTTGATATAGCTAACCTTTTATGAATCCATTTCTAACCAACAAATGATCTTGAAAACCTAAGGTAATCCCCAATTCCATTTCATTCAAAATACATTTGTATATTGTTGGGTAAAATTATAGATTCGTAGAGGAAGAGAAAGATCCTTTATTACCTAAAAAAATAAAACAATAAAAGAAGGACAAAAGATCAAACTATATGTACATCAGCAGCTCATGCCGGTCTGCCCTTTTCAATTAACCGCTAGCCTGCCAAACAATCCAACAAGGCCACGCTATATAGGCAGATATTTCAATTTGCATAGACAATACTAAAACTCTATGCAAATATCTGCATATCAAATATTCATAGAAATATCTGCAATTGTCAATTTCAACAGTTATAATGAATTTTTTAGATTTTTAAAATAATGAACTACCCCTATAACAAACCTGATTTCAAGTCCCAAAATAATAAAATCTAAATAAATTACTAGGTTTTAAAACAAACTTGAAATTTTAATTAATAGATTTTAACATGGCAAAATTTCAAGCATGTTTCAGCTCACAAATCGCGATTTCAAAACAATAAATTTAGTAGAAATGTTTTTTTATGTTTACAAGGTGTGTCCAATATATAATGAGACCAGTCAAAAACAAAGAAAAATGAAATGAATTTTTTTTTAAAGTCTATTAAAAAAATAGAAAGCCTCAGCTACACTGCGATATATCACATCACGTGATTGTGCGCGCAGTCGATAAATTGTAAGCTTGTAAAAAGAACACCTTGCATAACAACTTCAATTTGTAATGGATGGAAAATTCAAACAACGAATTTGTATTAAATTTTGCTACAAAATTGGGAAATCAGCTTCAGAAACTTTAGATTTGTTGAAATTGGCATTTGGAAATGAAAATGTAAATAAGCCCACCACATTTAGACGGTTTTCACGATTTAAAAATGGAATGGAATCGGTGAAAGATAAGAAGCATGTTGGACGTCCAATTCTGCACAGGAACCCTGAAAAGGTGAGCCAAATTTCAAATTTTATAAAAGAAAATCCACGAAAAGGGTTACAGGACATTGAGGAAGAAACAGGGATATCAAAATCATTAGTTGTATCGATAATTAAAGAAGACTTGCAGTTAAAGAAGACACCTTCAAAATTTGTCCCTAAAATGCTCACAATCCAACAAAAGGAGAATCGCGTTGAAGTTGCCAAAAAAATGCTTGAAATGGTGGTAAAAAACCATAATTGAAAGGAAAAAGTAATAACTGGAGACGAGACATGGGTTTACGGGTATGACTTGGAAACAAAACGCCAATCCATGGAGTGTAAAGGAAAAGATGAACCAAGAACGAAGAAATCCCGACTTTGCAAGTCAAAAAACAAAGTCTTATTGGTCACGTTCTTTGACACAAAGGGAATTGTGCATTATGAATATCTAGAGGAAGGTCAAACAATCAATAAGGAGTCTTATTTAAACATTATGAGACATGTACGTGAATCAATTCGTCTGAAAAGAAGTGACATGTGGAGTTCCAAAAATTGGATTATCTATCATGATAATGCACCACCACACACCGCTACATTTGTACTGACTTATTTGGCTAAACACAGCATCCAAATACTTCAACAACCTCCCTATTCCCAAGACCTAGCTCCAAATGATTTTTTCTCTTTCCAAAACTCAAAATGGCTCTAAAAGGAAGGAGATTTGACACTATAGAGTCCATCATAGCGGATTCGAAAAAGGTCTTGAAGAACATCCCGAAAGATGCCCTTTCTAAATGTTTTAAATCATGGGAGAAGAGATAGAAATTATGTATTGATGCGGGAGGGGACTATTTTGAAAAATGCTAATAAAAATTTTTTTAATCATTCTATTTTTTCTTTATTCTTGACCAGTCTCATTATTTATTGGACACACCTTGTATATTCCATTTTTGCAGCATTTTATATAAATTTTACACATTATATTTTTTATTATAAATGAAATATCTTTGCATTTGTCAAATTTGATACAGAAAAAAAATACAAATGGCTTCCAAAATAAAAAAAAAAAAAGGTTATTACTAGAAAAAAAGCTATAATCAAAGCTTTTCAAAGGGAAACAAAGCAGGTAAAAATTCAGAACATGTTAGAATATGAAAATGTAACTTTTCTATAAAAAGAGATAAAATAGAAGGCTATTAAAAATTGCTTCAAAGAGGAAACAGCCTCAACTTTTGCCACAGTCGTAGGTGTTAGAATGCTCTTTTAGAAATGTTCTATAGCTAGAGTAGAGAGAGAGCTAGTTTAAACCTAGGATTTAAAAAAATTCCAAATAAATGGGCCCATTAAACACCTAAAATTATTTTTTATGCCATGAACTATGGTGATTTTAAAGCCAGCAATGGTTTGCATGACAGGTTCAAAACAAAACGAAATCTAGACTTAAGAAGAATATGTGGAAGCATGAAAAATGGAGAAAAATAATTATTAACTTTATTTGAAAGAGGCAATGCTTGAACAGTGCTTAGAAGCAACAAAGTATTAGAGCCATTTTTTCAAGCTAACATTGTATTATATAATACTAGCCGAATGACCTGGGCAACGCCCGGGTTTTACCCTATTAAATGTACCCTGTCTCGCCCGTGGTCTCTGTTTTTTGGAATTTTTCCCGATATAATTTTGTATCTGATAATCAAACATGATACAGCAAAATTTTTAAAATAGCCTATCGTCTTCCCAGTATTCTTTTACCTATGTATGGGAATTTTGGTTTGAATTAGTGAACTACTGCGAATTTGTAGACGAATGACCCGGGCAACGGCATTCCAGAGTAAAATAAATTATCAGAGATAGATACATATTTTTCAAATGTATTAAAATAAATATAATCGATACTGAGAGAGAGTTGAATCAAAAATATCAGAAATTTATTATCTTCGGAAACAAACCGTATCTAAAATATCAATTTTTTTTTTTTTGCTGCATGTTTTAATTTGCATTTACCTATTTTACATATATCTGATTAAATATATCTGATTGTATTTAAAAATTGTTAACCAATTGATAACCAGGGTTAATATTTTTTTTTTTTGCTGCATGTTTTAATTTGCATTTACCTATTTTACATATATCTGATTAAATATATCTGATTGTATTTAAAAATTGTTAACCAATTGATAACCAAGATGGACGTAGTTCCCGGAGGGCACCCGCGAGGTCACTCTGCCCCCGCGCAACTGTCCAACTGGGAGCGCCCCGCGCCGTCAAAATCGTCACGCGTTCTAGAGGGTGCTGCTCGTGAGCTAAGTTGAATAATTTGAATATATAGTTTTAATAAATGATTTATATATATTTTAAAATAGCCTATCGTCATCCTCGTTATTTTTTACCTATGTATGGAAATTTTGGTTTGAATTAGTGAACTACTGCGAATTTGTATAGGAGTCATACAGACAAAGACAAACAAACATACAAACACACAAACATACAAACATTCATTTTTATATATATAGAGATGATAAAGATGTTTTGAATTCATTTTATATCTTTGAATATATTTTTAATAAAACTTTGCCTAGTATTTGTCTTGATTTTTAAATTAAACATTAAGGTACATGTATGCTAATGATAAGAACCTATCATCAAATTATTTCTTTTATTATTCAGTATTATTGTCAGAAAATTGGTAAATTAGGGAATTAAAACAAAGTGACCACTATTAAGTGTGTATGGCTGTCCTTTAAAATTATACAATATAAAAATTTTGAAAAGGCCAAACCATGGGTATAGTGAACAAAAATTTAGTCCCAATGTGGTTCACTTCAAAGGGTTTTTACAGTAGAACCTCCATGAGAGGACACTCTTGCTAGAGGACACCTCTCTACAAAGGACAGTTTTCATTGCTAAAATTGCCTTTTTTACTATTTAGCAACTCTCCGGTAAGAGGACACCTCTCCTTAAAGGACACTGACTCTGCAACTAGATGTCCTTTACAGGGAGGTTCTACTGTATTTATTTTTCCATTATTTATTAATTAAATTCAATAAAATTATTTTGTAGAAGTTCAACTCCATCAGTGAGAGCAAGTAACCAACAGGGCTCTGGCACACTTGTAAGTGCCAAAGTTGAACTGCTTTCTACATGTAATAAAACTAACTACTTACCATGATTATCATGGTGAGTATAGAGTAAACTAGGGATATGTACCACCCATTTTGTTTCTCAACTTTTGTATATCTTCTTATATATAAAAGTCAATGTCTTGTCTGTTTCGTGATAAACTCAAAACTACTGAACCAATTGGTACCAAATTTTGCATGTCATTTGTTATAAACCTGAGGAAATTTTATGGCTACATTTTGATTAGTATTTTTGGCTCCTTATTTTTTCATTTGAAGAACTTTTTTTACGCGGAGTAAATACAAGACAAGTTACAACACCAGGCCAATTAAGCGACCAATGAGCATTCTGCATTTTTTTTCAAGTTGGTTGCATACTTTTTTTGAAATATCTTTTTATACACGAGTGTTACTTTTTTTTTACAAAAGTATTGAGAGAGAAATTTATATTACTAAATTACGGTAAGTGCACACAATGCAATTAAAAAAAAAAACTTTACAAAATTAGCGTTACTGTATGTAAATAATGGCTTTTGTATTTTTATTAATTTTTGTTCTGGCCTTTTTTATCGCTTCAAAAAAAAAAGTGTTTAAAATGCAGTCACAGTCATTAGCAAACACACGTTTGCCTAATTTCCATGTGCTCTTTTATTTTTTACAGAAAAATATTTACATGCCAGTATTTTGGATAATTTTTTTTTTATAAACCTATTTTTTTTCTTATTCTTACTGAGAAGATGGGCATCGCAGCCAAGATCGATCGCAGTCACTCACTCAACTCAGGCAATTTCAAGGGTTAATGCGCTGGGGCGGGTACCTCGAGGGTTGGGTGGAAAAGCTGCCAACAATTTAAAATATATTGATTTTGAAACAACTAAATGAATTGCAAAAAATAATTAAATCAAATACCTAAACACTAATATAATACACTTTTTGCCTGTTGTTTATGTGCTACTTCTGTATTGCTATTCTTTGGCACTTCTACTATTTATTATTGATGTACTTTCAGTATGAAAGAAATTGCACAGGGGGGTCGGTGGAAGGCTGGTTAAACCGTTTGATTTTCGACCACTACGACCCGGGTTCGATTTTCGCATTGGACACTTTTCTGTTTAAAAAAAAAAAAAAAAAAAAATGCTCCAATGGCCCTTGATTCTTGCAAAAGTCCAACCCCACCAGCGAGTGCAAGTAACCAAACGGGGCTCTGGCACATTTGTAAGTGCAAAGTTGAACTGCTTTTCACATGTGTAGACATGTGGTGCGCTTACAGTAAAAGCAGTCGCTAACTACCCACCATGATTATCATGGCCTGTACCACGTGTACTAGGGATAAGCAAAAAAAAAAAAAAAGAAATTGCACTCGGGAAATTCTCGGGTGAAGCTGGGTCATTCGTCTAGTCAGAATATATATGGGGAAGAAGATAAACATACACACAAACCAATTCACAATGATAAAGCTCCATATAAACAAGACAAGACTATTAAGATATAACAAAATGGGAGGGATGACAAAAATCCCAATTTTATTGGTCCAGAGCTGGACTAACCTTCATGAGCAGATTTGATCTTGGAGAGAACTTGGTCCGCTGTCAGGCCGTCAATTACTAGGGTCTTGTCCCTGGACTTGGATCCCTGCAACATCATCATACTCTGAGCTACCATCTGGCATAGGAATGGTCATAAACTAAATATCTTCAAACAAATAAAATCATAGAAAACCACAGTGAAGCAACCACCACCCTGAAAGATCCTTTTTGTAAAATAAGAAGACCCAATCTCCAATGAAAGACCACTTTGAACTATCCGAGAGGTCACCAAACCATTTCCTATTGGCAGCCAAGTCCTGGTAATCCTCATTTTGGCGGCAAATAAGAAATGGAACGAGCAGTTTGGGAGTCTCGTGAATTATCCTGCACCATCTTCCACTACCCAACCTTGTCAGAAGTTCAGCGGAAATAAATACATAATTTGGTACATTGACCCACTCTTGTGATTTGGTCATCACTATGTCATGCTAGCTTGTTCTTTAGGGATGGGGGGAATGAGAGACTTTGTAACCAAGATTGTGTAATAAGAAATATATTTTAGGGCACAGCAGTATTATGACAGAAAAATCTAGGGAAAATAGTAGAAGGCACAAAGATTTATTTACAGAGGATATATAAATAGTTGCATTCTCTTTGGGGACTCGTCTGATTTTGGGTCTTCTTTCCTATCTTTTAAACCACACTTCAATTACTTGGATTATTAAAGATAAGAAAGAAGAGATCGTTATATTTCCTAAAATAACCACAACAAATTATTGTAATTATTTTTTACAAACCATCAACTTCTTTTCATTGGATGGCCAGTCAGTCTAGTGTTTATACATCACTGTTGCTACAAGAATTGTTGAAATTGTAAAAGGAGGTAGTCTAAAGAAGGCCAAGAGGCAACAAATGGAGATGACCAAGAGTATACCCATATATATTGGAATATTCTTATGTGCACATTCTTCAGTTGAACCTCAGCTTAACTAAATCACTTGGGACCAAGATTTTAGGATCTTTTAACCATTATAAGGTAGCAAGATCAATTGTGCATGACATTTCAGTAACAATGATAATAATGTAACACAATCTTGTTACCTTATGTTTATAATCAATATTCCAAATTATACCCCATCATTGTCATTTAAACATGTTGTTTTTAATAACCACAATTGAAAAAAATTGGGACTTAAAACTTGGAACTCTATGATGTTATACCCAAGCAGCTGTTATAAAAAGGTTCCACTGTATAGGTTAGGACTACAAGATAACCACAAATATAGAAATGGGGAGAATTAAGATACTGCAGATGTGAGAAACCTAGATGCAACAACAAGGCCAAATCCATAGAAGTAAATCAAGCTGGTGACAAGGCATGAATGGTACAAGTGGCTTACTTAATTGGGCCACCAGTTCGTAGACTGGTGTAAACAATAGTTAATAGACAGAGCTTTTATAAAAACATGTAACAAATATTTTCATATAATTCTACTGTCTTAAATGATACAATTTGTATTATAGATTAGAAACTCAAGTTTAATAAGACCAAAGCCAAATAAATAAATGGTGAGTGATATTTCAGCAACAATGCTGTTACCAAAATGTCACACACTATTTATTTATTATTACTATGGGCTTCTACTGTCTTAGTTCAGCTTACATCCATACTTTGCTTAAATACCATATCCAAGATTCACCCTACAATGTCAGTTATATAAGCAGAATTGCCCAATACAACAGTAGAGCTCTTAAAATGTGGTATGGTAGATTAAATTGGCTAAACCACTGAGAGGGTTCACAACTGATGAGCCAGGCCCTCATGTAGTAGGGAAAGCATAAAGTTTATTTTATTAAAATAAAAATTGTGCTCAATGATTTCATTTCTTACATATAGATGGAATACTTTACTCTAATTCTTGTTGGTCTGGACATGCTAATGGAGTCCTAATTTAAACCATATTGATAAAAAAAAAAACACCTGAGAGTGCCACTGAACTTTGCTAATGTCTTGAGGTCATCTATTGGGATATTAATTGGCCACATTCCCTTTTCCTGATAAAACAAGCCACATACACTGGGACCTCTCTGTAAAGGACAACACCTAATAGCTGTGTGCGAGTCAAAGTATCCTTTACAGAGAGAGGTGTCCTCTCTTACCGGAGAGTTATTATTTTTTATATGTTATAAAACTTTTTGAAAATCCTTATGAGCATATTATATTCTTTTTTAGCACTTTGTATACTAGTTAGCATAAACTAGATATATACCATTAAATATTCAAAATGATTTTTATTTTTTAAAAAATAATATATTCTATGTTCAACTTCAAATTTCTCTGAATGGCATATCTTTTGCAGTTTCCGAGCCTTGTTTGACTTCTATAATTGAAGTTGGTTTCACTTTCTTCTTGCACCCCATCATGTAACTCCTTAATCAATGGGGGAATGAATAAGAAGATACAAATTCTATTAATTATTTACAGTAAAACGTATTTACAAGTTTTTGGTATTGTCAAAAGAACAATAGTAATCAACAAAACCTTTACATGTGCATTGTAAAATATTTACACATTAAGTTATTCAAAATAGAGCATTTTTATTACAATTTAAACACTTTTTGTGCTGTTTTGATATTTTGGAATATTTAAACTCAATATTTTTCATATATTTTAAAATTATATTTTGTAATCTTTCAAAATGCTTTAAATTTGCATTACGCATGTCTTATATTTCAGCTGATATTATGACGAACTCTTCCCATGTTCTACATTTGAATAACTTTAAATCAATCATTACAAGTAAGTTAATAAAATTACCCAGGTTCCTGCAGAAAATTATTGAGAATAAAAATTATGCAATAAAATGTAAACAAGAATGATGGTATTAACTAAGTAGAGTATACAGTAAAACCCCGCTAATACGAACCCTGGATATAGCGAACCTTCCCTTATAACGAACCCACGGCGATTCCCAATTCAATTCCATTGAAAATACCATCGTTATAACGAACTTTGCAATTTTTAAAATAATGAACTACCCCTATAACAAACCTATTTTCGGTTCCAAAATGATAAAATCTATTAAAAATACTAGGCTTATAACAAACTTTAAATTGTTATTTAAAAAAATTTTGAGCATGTTTCAGCTCACGGATCGTTATTTAAAAACAAAAAATTAGCGGCATTGTTTGTTTTCATTTCCATTCTATTTTTGCTGTATGTTGTATAATTTTTACACAATATACTTTTATTTAATAGAATATCTTTGCATTCGACAATTTTGAAATAGAAAAAAAAATACAATTGGCTTCCAAAATAAGAAAAGAAACAAAGAATGGTGTTCTAAAAAAACAGTGGCAGCATGTCCTTTTAGAAGCGTTCTAAATCAAGTGTAACCTAGGCTAAGAAATAATTCCAAATAATTTTAAAGCCAGAAATGGTTTGAATAACAGGTTAAAAACAAAATTTAATATATACTTCAGAAGAATATGTGGAAACTGGAATTGGAAGAAGAAAAAAAAAAAAAAACAGTGCCCTGTGTCTCATTCGTGTGTCACAAACACATCGACTTATAAATTCTCAAAAACTACCACTACAGTTCTATTTTTAGAATAGAAGCCTTGTTAGGTGTATGACTCATTCAGGGTTCACGGATATTTCCCCTGGCTGGCCGTTTTACTACCGATTTTGTGTTTGTAAATTGGCGTTTTTTATTCAATTTTACCGATTGCGGTATCGTATCAACATGTTTCGCGTCCAATTTTTCTGAATTGGATACTTTTGATTCATCTTCAATTGATTTAGAATACACTGAGCTTTATTCCTTTGATGGAAATAACGATATTTTAAGACAATTCTGATTTTCAAATTTTACTTTTCACTTTCAAGCAACAAGGTATTAGAGGCATTTTTTTAAAATAAATTTAGTATTATATTATTTGAGAAAGATGTTCTAAAATACTCTTATACCTTTTAAAAATATATAATTAATAAAGTTTTGCCAAGGGGATTTGGCTTAATTTTTAAATTATACATTTTTAAATTATATAAACATGTATGCTAATGATAATAAGAACCTATTATCAAATGACTTCTTTTGATATTCAGCCTTAATGTAAGGAAATAGGTCAATTTAGGGAATTAAAACAAAGTGACCATTATTAAGTGTCTACCTTTTCCTGTGTGTATGACTGTTTTTTTAATTATACGGTCTAAAAATTTAGAAAAGTAAAAAAAAATGGCCAAACCGTGTCTATAGTGAACCAAAAGCTTTGTCCCATTGGGGTTCACTATTGAGGGATTTTACTGTGTTTTTATTATTTTTTTATTTATTTAAAAATTATATTTATTTTTATTATAGGAATTTTTAAATATATAGACTAATTTTTACTTTTGGTAATTATTTATTTTTCAGCTAGTGCAAATGTCTATAATATGTGAAATGATGCATTGGGAAAGCATCCACTAATGAGAATGGCCACTAGCACGAACATATAGAAGGACAGTTTTGGCTGTAAAACCTGTTCTTTGTTTAGAGGTGTCCACTAAGGGAGGTTTTGCTTGGCCTCATTTACTATATGATCAGCTACATTTTTTTTCTTTTGTTTACCATCTACAGTGGAACCTCAAGTCCCAATTTTTCTAAACATGGTTCTAACAACAGTCCAAAAAGTGATGGGGTTAAAACAAGAGGTTCGACTGTAGTTGGACACTCCCATTCTCAGGAAAATGTCACACAGAAGGTGGAGGATTTTAAGTGTTCTTAAAAGAAGAAGAACAGCCGGCCTCCCACAGGAGTGCCATGAAATACATTGAGGATTGCAGGCAGGAAGTAAATCAGAGCAGACCTTGGACTCACATTTAGATCAATGGGCCTCCAGCCAAGCAACAAGGAGCTGCCAAAAGAGATTGATTAGCCTTAATTAGGTTTTTCTCTCCTCGTTAACTGTCCACCAGCTGCTTACACCTCCGTGTAAACATCCACTCTGTTCAGACAAAAACACTTGGACAAATGAGTGGATAGCTTAGGTTGCCCATAACATAAGTGCATTGAACCACGATACCAAATGGCATGTGAAATAGATTTCAACTTAACCCTATAGGGACTGATTATTGATTGTGTTTCTAATCTATAATTTAAATTATCAGGTTTCCACTTATAGAATGGGTTTTATTTACTTGTTTCAACCTATAACAGCATTTTTTAGGTTTCTATAATAAATTATTTTCAGCATCTCTTTGCTTTTCTCTCAATATCCATTTACCACACATCCCCTAAAATATAAAAATGTTATTTTAAATATTTCCACATATTCTCTCTCTGAGAGAACATTGTCTATCTATTTTGTGAAACTGGAACTACTCTGTCGGCACAGCAAATTTTTCTCCAAATGTTAAGTTCCTTCAGTTATAAAATACACAACATTAGTGAAGTGGATGGTAACAGGTTATGTGACCAATGTTGCTACCATATACTGTTAGCTTGCTTATTTGGAACCACCGGTACAGTTTCAGAAATACACTGCTACAGGTGGAATAACAGGCCTCATTTTTTGCCAGGAGTTTGCTCAGCCCCTTGTACCATCCCCAGTAAATAATAAAGAGAAGTTCTGGGGAAGAATTTCTAAACAAACAAAGATGTTGCGTACAGCAGTCTTAACAAAAATGTTGATCAGATAACAGCCTTTTAAGATCCCCCCCCAGAGGTTTCCAACATCTTTTAATTTAAACTTAATTAAATTTCTGTTAAGGCACAATTTGGATTATAGATTACTAGCAGATGTACCCGGCTTCGCCCGGGTTTTACCCGAGTAAAGGTTTGTCTAACGAATCTCTCGATAAAGTGAACATTTTTTCCCGGTCCCTTTAAAAATACTCGATAAGTTGAATAAAATCAATATTAATTGGTTCCCTCGGTAATTGGATGTTGAAGGAATAGTATCTTGCCTTGGAATTGTATCATTATTCTTGTCTCAAATAAATTGCCGTGTCATCCTGAATTTTGTCTTTCCTAATTTTCTACATTACAAAAATCATCGTATCATCATGATTATTTTTAGGCGAAAAGTTATTTCAAAAATTTAATTTTCTAGAAACCTTCCCAGTACTATACTAAATAACTTCCCAAACTTTCATGCCGTTCCAATGAGTGGTTTGGTCAGGCATAAAGGACACACACACATATACATTCATTTTTATATATATAGATAAACACAAGGTAATAAGACCAAATCCAAATAAATAAATAGTGTGTGACGTTTCGGTAACAGCATTGTTACCATCTTTAGACAAAAGTACTGAATGAGAAATTTTACCACAGTATGGTTTAAATAGTTACTGTTATCAAGTGTGTAAACAAGATAGCAGATAAGAAGAAGATAATTTTCTGAGAAACACAGATATTTATTCTTAGAATTAAAAGTGGAAAAAAAAAAAAACACTTTTTTTTTTAAATATAATTAAAAGCATATCTATAAATATCATTTATATTTCCTCTTTCTTCCATTCTGTTAATTGTAGCACATTTCTTTTGAATGAAAAAGGCTTCTTTAAATTGTCTCTTAAAATAATTTTTCTCATAATCTAGTATCTTTGCTCCTTTTAGATTAAAATTATTATGCCCTGTGATTTTTCTATGTTCTACAAGTGCAGAATTCTAAATTTTATCCAATAGAACAATATGGAAACAACATAGAAAAATCACAGGGCATAATAATTTTAATCTAAAAGAAGCAAAGATATTAGATTATGAGAAAAATTATTTTAAGAGACATTTTAAAGAAGCCTTTTTCATTCAAAAGAAATGTGCTACAATTAACAGAATGGAAGAAAGAGGAAATATAAATGATATTTATAGATATGCTTTTAATTATATTTAATTTTTTAAAAAAGTGTTTTTTTTTTCACTTTTAATTCTAAGAATAATTATCTGTGTTTCTCAAAAAATTATCTTCTTCTTATCTGCTATCTTGTTTACACACTTGATAACAGTAACTATTTAAATCATGCTGTGGTAAAATTTCTCATTCAGTACTTTTGTCTGAAGATGGTAACAACGCTGTTACCGAAAAGTCACACACTATTTATTTATTTGGATTTGGTCTTATTACCTTGTGCTTAATTAAATTTCAATTAATTCTCCCACTACAACTACATACCATATTGCTGAACAATTTAGAAAAGCGATGGAACTTTCCAATGAAAACAAAGGGAGCAGCTATATGAACAACGGGTAGTTCTTATAGAGCAGGATGTGACACCTGATGAGAGCTACCTTGGCGAGTGAGACGTCGCTCTTGCGTAGGGCGAGGAGCCGAGAGACAAAGAGCACCAGCTCAGTATTGGCTTCACCATCCACTGGAGGGGCTCCAATCTGGATCTCCACGGCTTCCTGGTTCACCCCTGTATACCCAATCTATTTAAAATAGGCTTAGAGAGAGGGAGGCTACAATTTTATATCCACCTATATATAAGAACTGAAACAATTTTAGCAAGAATTACTTCTTTTACAAATAAATATCTCTCCTACTGTCCTTACTGCAATGGAAAAATATTGGGAGGGTCTGGCTCCTCTCTCTGTAGTAAACCCTCCCAGCGGTTTGTCCAGTTTAATCTACCACACTGCAAGCACCTGATATTGTATTGGACTATTCTGGCCTTATATCCTACACTCTAGAGGTATGGTAGATTAAACTGGAAAAACCACTGGGAGGGTTCACTACAGAGAGAGGAGCCTCAGGCCTCCCAATATTTTTTCATTGCTGTAAGGACAGTAGGAAAGAGATTGATTTGAAAAAGAATTGTGCTGAAATTATTTCAGTTATTATTATTTGATTTATAGATGAAAATCACAAGGTAACAACAAGATCAAATAATTAAGTTAAAAGTGAGGTTGATGGAGGAGTGCTATAAACAGCTGATTCCCGACAGCTGGGATCAAATCCTACATTGGGCACCGTTTCCTGAAGAAAAAATTTCTTCAAAGGCCACCAATTCTTGTAATAGTCCAACCTAACTGATGGGTGCAAGTACCTAAACAGAGATCTGGCACACTTGAAAGTGCAAATGTCAAACTGCTTACAACATGTGTAGACATGTGGTGTACTTACAGTAAAAAACAGACACTAACTACATACCATGATTATCATGGCTTGTACCACATGTACTTGGGATAAGTAAGTCTTTGTTACAGGGTCAAACTTCTCTTGTTGGAGAAACGCTTTTTAAAAGAGATGTAGGCCATGTCCCGCAAAGTTGAGCCCTCAATGATTTGTCCTGCGCTATTGCAGCAGATTTTTTTTTTTTTAGAAAGTTAAAACCACAAGGTAATAAGATCAAATCCAAATAAATAAAGTGTGTGATGTTTCAGTAACATTGTTGTTACCATCATCAGACAACAAGTACTGAATGAGAAATTATACATGAGGATGGTAACAACACTGTTACCGAAATGTCACACACTATTTTATTTATTTTGATTTGGTCTTATTACCTTGTGTTTGTAATCTATAATCCAAATTGTGCCATATCATTTTTAGAAAGTTCTTTATGATATAATTGAGACACAAAGAAAAATGTCAAGATAGAGTTGAGTTAATAAGTGCTTTCTATTTTATAACAAGCAGCCTAGAAAGCCCACTATTGTGTAGTACTTGAGATCTAAGGAGATGATGGTGGTACATCAAGCTATCAATTTACTTTTTTTTTTCATTCCCAAGAGAGGAGTAAACACACAGTTCGAGGTCATAGTGGTGTGGCTGCAACTGCTTTTACTGTGTCTGTAAACACTTTGTTCACAAACATAGGTATATGTAGGTTTATAAACGTAGAAAGTAGTTCAAATTTGCATTTACACCTTGTTTATTTGCAAGTTGAAGGTGGGAGGCAGTGAGAAGGAATTTATTATTTTTTTACATTTAAATAAAAAAACATTGTTCAATACAGATTTTGATCCTTAGTTCTGGTTGTAACAATCAAAGTGTAATCATACCAGTCTCCCTTGAGAGAACATGATTAAACCCGGTCTCTCCAGGAGGGGCTCTCTTAGAGATGTTTCTGTTGAAAACTCCTCATGTCATAAGCGTCTCTGATAAAAGACCACCTCCAAGAGAGACTGTGTTTATTCATGTTTTCAGTTGGGCTTTCTTTATAGATTCTATTGTACCACCATGAGTGTAGTCACCAGTGGAATTGGATCTTGGACCCTTAGTAAAACCAAAAGGAAATTACAACACAAAATGACAGGTAAAAAGTCACCATTAACCTTCACAGAAATGGATGCCATCTACTGGCTAGAATTAAATGGTAAAATCAATCAGGTTTCAATCCTACATTTTCCAACTAACACTCTAACTTCTTTAATACAACACCCACCCAAGGGATCGGAATTCCCAGTTGAATTAAACTTGGTGTTAAGATGACTATCAATTAATAGCAATTTTACTGCTAGCGGACATTTTCTAGGTCATTTTGTTGTCAACACTTAAGGGAGTGAAAATTGGTAATATTATTTCAATCGGTAGCTGGCACTCTTAAGTTTATAATGATAATAATTAAGGGGGTGTTGAATTAAAAGTATTTGTTGAATTATATCTTAATAATTGATTATACTGGATGGGGTTTCAAGAACAGTTAACTTATAGTAAGAAAAAAGACCTTGAAACATATACAGTTTAACTCTTTAATTCAACCAACTCTAATTGTTGAATTATAGTAAGAGTTGAATTAGAGAGTTAAACTGTATATGTTTCAAGGTCTTTTTTTTTTCTCTCTTATCTAATATGTAGCTATTTTTATGATGCAATAGAATCTCCCATGACCCCCCTCCCTCTCTCCTGAAACATGATTACTCCTCAAAACATCAGTGAGTTCATCTTAGTTTTTGTTTTGAATTTTTACAAAAAAAGGCCATTTAAAAAATGCTGATGGGATGTTACACTGGTTTTCATGGTCAAGAAGCCACAGATGGGTTGCAACAATCCACCAGGCTAGAGAGACTCAAAAAGGAAGAGACATAAAAGTCTGCCAAAAAGTGCTGTAAAAATAGGGTAAAACCCTAAAGATTCCTTTCTTTATTTCAATGAAACTGGCCCAGTTTCAAGGCAAAAAGGCTTTTCTTTGTGAGATCTTTTATTTATTATATTAGGGCCAAGAGGAAATTCCTTTTTGGCTTGGAAGCTTGCCCAGTTTTATCTTATTGTAGAAAGGAATCATTAAGGGTTCAGATTTTGTGTTTTTAAATAGCATCAGCGATTTACATTAATTTTATTTTTTGCTTATCCCTAGTACACATGTTACAGGCCATGATAATCATGGTGGGTAGAAGTAGGTGACTGCTTTTACTGTAAGTGCACCACATGTCTATACATGTGAAAAGCAGTTCGACTTTGCACTTACAAATGTGCCAGAGCCCCGTTAGGTTACTTGCATTCGCTGGTGGGGTTGAACTTTTGCAAGTATCGGGGGCCATTGGAGCATTTTTTTTTAAATCATAAAAAGTGCCCAATGCGGGATTCAATCCTGGGTAGTAGCGGTCGAAACCAATGGTTTAGACCACCCTTCCACCGACCCCCTTCGTTAATTTTATGGTTGAAAGGTCCAAGGTGTACCTGTAATCTTGCTTTCCTTGGCTCCAGGCTTAGCATGGATCTTTATAAAGACTTGGTTTGTTCCCCCGGTTGTCACTGGTCCTGTGGGCTTTGGTGGGGCCTCCTGGAATTATCCAACTTAGCTTCAACTTATGGCATTTGGAGTAGTCTGTGTTGGAAGTCTTTGTTCAGCTTTAGATTTTGTGTGCGATACATAACACTGAAAAATGTTCATATTTAATCATTTTCTTTTAGAATGACCAACACACAGTGGATAAAAATGAGAGATTTTTATTATGCTTGAACCATTTTGCATACAACAGAAAAATCAGGGTATCAAACTTGATTGAAAGCTCAAGTTAGAGTAGAACCTTGTTAAAATGGGATATGATGTGCCATCACACCATGGCTATAGTGGAACAAAAGGAAAATCCCAATGGGTTTGATATAGCAAGTTTTACCATACATTATCTTTTAATGATGAGGTACAATTTGGATTATACATTAGAAACGTAAGATAACAAGACCAAATCCAAGTAAATAAATAGTGTGACCACAAGGTAATAAGACCAAATCCAAATAAACAGCATTGTTACCGAAATATTGCACACTATTTATTTATTTATTTAGATTTGATCTTGTTACTTTATGATTCTTCATATGAAGATAATTTTTTTAAATTAAAAAATGAAGATTAATTTATTTTCAAAATAATATATTCTCTCTCTCTCTCTCTTTGATCAACTTCGATTTCCTGAATTGTATGCTAGCAGGAATGCCTATTATAGTATAACTTCGTTAATTCGACACACGCCAATTCGACACTCTACCTTAATTCGACCATGTTCTGATGTCCCGACCTCCGGCCTATCAAATAACAAACCGTAATTCGACAATATCGATAATACGACACTTCCGATAGTTCGACCATTTTAAAATTCGAATTTTGACAGTTGAATGTTTTTTTAGATACAACTTTACCGCTAAAAATGTATTACGGCGGTAAGCGGAGACGATCGGCGGGCGGCGATAGGATCACGCCTGCCACTTTTGGTTTCTGTTAGTTTAAGTTTCACTTTGCAGTGCATTGCGCAATGTCGCAAGTATTATTCTTTCTTTTTTAACGCAGGAATTTAGGCATTGTGCGCTTATTAATAACTAGACGAATGACCCGGGCAACGCCCGGGTTTACCCGATTAAATGTTTTATTCAAACACTATTTGTTACAATTATAAATTGGCGCTGTGGATGTCACTCTTGTGAAACGTCCTGCTCCAAACTTTACATGTACATTAGGTCAGCTGATATTACCTCCCATCTTCACCGCTAGAGGCGCTGCTCACGAGCAAAAGGGCAAACTCAACGAATATTCGGGATAGAGACCTGAAAATTTCACACTATAAGTTTTTCCAGATTCTACTCTATATACTGTTAAAATTTCAGTCAGATTAGTTACGATATAATTCTTCAAATCGAGCGAGCGTCTATAAATATTTCGATTTAGATCAAGTATTCTAAACGTATGTGTTATTAAGCAAACTATTATTAATAAAATATTGAGAAGATTTAGATTTTAAACGTATTTATAACCTTTTAGTACTTGATAGAGGGCGCTGTTCGTGAGCTAAGTAGAATAATTTGAATATATAGTTTTAATAATTGATATATATATTTTTTAAAATAGCCTATCGTCTTCCCCGTATTTTTTTACCTACGTATGGAAATTTTGGTTTGAATTAGTGAACTACTGTGAATTTGTATACCGGACATATACAAACAAACATACAAACATTCATTTTTATATATATAGATATTATTTTATTTTTGAATTTCAGCATTGAAATTTTTTAGTTATTTTAAAATTTACAAATAACTTCCTTTTAAATAAATAATTCTTATAAAATGTAGCCACTATGATTATGATAACATTTTATTTAAATATTCCATTTCCTTGTTATTATAAAAGATTTAAGCACAAAATCAATCTTCATGATTCTTTTTATGATAAAGCACAATTTGGATTATAGATTATAATAAAAGAAAATAAGACCTATTCCAAATAATTTATTAATGTGTGACGTTTCGGCAACAACATTGTTACCATCATCAGACAAAAGAATAAATGAGAAAAAATATTACAGCAAGTTCTTATATAGTCCTGGTATCATTTACAGATATGCCTTTAATTATATTTAAAAAAAAAATCCACTTTTAATTCTAAGAAGAATATTTCAAGTTGACTTAAAAAACCATTTTCCTTATCTGTTATCTTGTTTAAACACTTGATAACAGGACTATATAAGAACTTGCTGTAATATTTTTTCTCATTTATTCTTTTGTCTGATGATGGTGACAATGTTGTTGCCGAAATGTCACACACTAATAAATTACAGTATAACCTCGTTAATTCGACACACCCCAATTCGACACTCGGCGATAATTCGACCATGTTCCGATGTCCCGACCTCCGGCCTATCAAATAATAAACCGTAATTCGACAGTATCGATAATACGACAGTTCCGATAGTTCGACCATTTTAAAATTCGAATTTCGACAGTTGAATGTTATTTTACATGCAACTTTACCGCTAAACGGTATTACGGCGGCGACGATCGGCATCGGCGGGCGGCGACGATCGGCAACAGCGGGCGTCGATACGATCGCGCCTGCGCACTTTTGGTTTCTGGTTAGTTTAAGTTTCACTTTGCAGTGCCGTTGCGCAATTTCGCGGATGTTATTGTTGTTTTTTTTTACGCGGGAATTTCGGCATCATGCCTAACTAATAATAATTTTTATTTTTTTATTTTTAACATTGAAATATTTTAGCTATTTTTAAATTTATAAATAATTTCTTTTTAAATAAATAAATCTTTAAAAAATGATCCAACAATGATTATGATAACATTTTATTTCAATATTCCATTTCTGTGTTATTATAAAAGATTTAAACACAAAATCAATAACACCTGCAGCAGCAGTGGATGCCTTTAATACATTAAAATTTATTTATTAAAAGACATTTCAGAGGAAGAAAGGCATGCATGTTTTTTCAAAATGCCATCTGGAATACATCCTGAATAGGATTTCAGTGCAAAAACAGATATCTATAAAGGAATTTTTTAAAAGATCTTCATGATTATTTTAAAATAATATTTTAAAATTTTCTTTTTATTTACCATATTTATTTCCTTTCAACTGCTATATTTTTCAATTAGAATAAAATATTATTTAATATATTATATTTAATATTTTAATGTCTGTAGAGTTAATATTTGATTATATTACTGAAAAGAAACACATTGCCAATAAATTTATTTGTTACAATTATTTATGTTTCTAAAATATGTATTAATGCCATTTTGTCACTGATACTAAAAGTTAATCATGAAAATAATATAAAAACACACAATGGTTTCAATTAATATCATTAATTTATATTACAAAGCTATTAAAAAATATATATTTTAGCGAGTTAGATGATTACCTAATCATATAACCATATAACCTTAATTCAACACTTCCTTTAATTCAACCGAAAGCTCTGATCCCTTGGGGTGTTGAATTAAAGAGGTTCGACTGTATTTGGATTAGGTCTTATTTTCTTTTATGATTCTTTTTAAATAATATTTTTAAATTTTCTTTTTATTTTCCATATTTATTTACTTTCAAGTGCTATATTCTTTAATTAGAATAAAATATTATTTGTAATTATTTATGTTTCAAAAATAAGTATTAATGCCATTTTTTCCCTGATACTTAAAGTTAATCATGAAAATAAAAAAATAAATACAAAAAGTACATACATAATGGTTTCAATTAATATCATTAATTTATTAAAATAGTAATGAAAATCAAGGAGAAAAATATTTTTATTCAGATAAACGTGTGACAAGCTTTCGGGCAGTCACGCCCTTCAACAGGTAGCAAACTAAGGTCACAAAAGACTTTATATAGGAATCTATTTGAGGTATATTTGCATATGTGATGTATATAGTACGGCGAAAATACAATTCAAGTTAAAATTTGCATATCTAAATTACTGATATATGACAACTACGTAAGCATGCTAATCGTGTAATGTTAAAAAAATAAAAACGATACAAATTGCAGAATGGCTATGGTAAAACATGAATTCGGGAAAGTAACATGAATCCGCGCTAAAAAACTAAAATCTATGATAGAGTTCTCAAAACGCGTATTCATGGCCATATGCTTATATTACGGAGTCAAATTACCAGAAATCAACTGTTCAACCCGCCATCAGCGGCCGCACAAGACCAATAGACGGGGGGGGGGTTATCCGTTTTTTAAGTTACTACATATATCATGATATTGGTCAGGTAAATCAATATGACGATTAATACTGTTTTTCGAAATGGATAAAATGGCCTCTATGATTAATCTTTGGTGTTTACTGAGAATGTTAGTGTATAGGGTGGTGGGAGAAGCTAGATTGAAAGAATGGCCAGTATTAAGTGTGTGGTCGTATATGAGGGATCTGCTGTCTTTATTATTGATACATCTACCATGTTCGATCATCCTGATGGCCACGGACCTACCAGTCTCACCTACGTAGGTTGCACTACAATCGTTGCATGAGACCGAGTAGACCGAGCCACCCGATGATCGAACACTGGTAGGTCTCTGTATGCGGGTAATGGGGTGTCTAAGAATGGTGGCCAGGCTTTTATTATTTTTAAAATAGGTATTGATGCCATGGGATTTAAGCATGCAGGCTATGGTAGCGGATTGTGGTGAATAAGGCAAAATGCAGGTGTTTCTATGAGGTATAAGGGGTTTAAAAATAGCAGGGTTGTATTGGTATTTGTGTATGAAATGGCGAGGGTATTGGGAGAGGGCAAGCTGTTTTTTGATGTTGGAGAATTCTATTGACCTAAATATGGGCAGGGAGCAATGTGTGACCAATCTCTTGGTAAGTGTTCTGACTGTATTAATTTTATGGGACAAAGGACAGGAAGAATTAAAATTGGTATAGAAAGTTGGGTTACTGATTTTATGATATACTGTTGTGTGGTAGTGTGAAGGGGTACGAATAATGAGTATGTCGAGAAAAGGTAAAACACTATTAACTTCTGGTTCATGACTGAAGGAAATATCGGGGTGAAAGGAGTTAAGAACTGATAAGATGCTAAGCTCATGTCCGGTTTCACATATACAAAGGATATCATCAATATATCTCCTCCATATGTGAATGCCCGGTGTGAATTGCTGTTGGATCCAGTTGTCAAGAGTGGACATGACTATTTCAGCTAAGGGTGATGATAATGGGCTACCCATGGGTGAGCCCCTAATCTGTTTGAAAAATTGGTTATTGAAGGTAAACTCAGTGATGTCCAAGCATATGGAGGAAAGCGCGACTATAGAAGAAACAGTTTTAGGGTCTAACTGGATGTCTTGTAGGAATTTTGTTAGCTGAGTAATGATCAGCTGGAAATTCCTACAAGACATCCAGTTAGACCCTAAAACTGTTTCTTCTATAGTCGCGCTTTCCTCCATATGCTTGGACATCACTGAGTTTACCTTCAATAACCAATTTTTCAAACAGATTAGGGGCTCACCCATGGGTAGCCCATTATCATCACCCTTAGCTGAAATAGTCATGTCCACTCTTGACAACTGGATCCAACAGCAATTCACACCGGGCATTCACATATGGAGGAGATATATTGATGATATCCTTTGTATATGTGAAACCGGACATGAGCTTAGCATCTTATCAGTTCTTAACTCCTTTCACCCCGATATTTCCTTCAGTCATGAACCAGAAGTTAATAGTGTTTTACCTTTTCTCGACATACTCATTATTCGTACCCCTTCACACTACCACACAACAGTATATCATAAAATCAGTAACCCAACTTTCTATACCAATTTTAATTCTTCCTGTCCTTTGTCCCATAAAATTAATACAGTCAGAACACTTACCAAGAGATTGGTCACACATTGCTCCCTGCCCATATTTAGGTCAATAGAATTCTCCAACATCAAAAAACAGCTTGCCCTCTCCCAATACCCTCGCCATTTCATACACAAATACCAATACAACCCTGCTATTTTTAAACCCCTTATACCTCATAGAAACACCTGCATTTTGCCTTATTCACCACAATCCGCTACCATAGCCTGCATGCTTAAATCCCATGGCATCAATACCTATTTTAAAAATAATAAAAGCCTGGCCACCATTCTTAGACACCCCATTACCCGCATACAGAGACCTACCAGTGTTCGATCATCGGGTGGCTCGGTCTACTCGGTCTCATGCAACGATTGTAGTGCAACCTATGTAGGTGAGACTGGTAGGTCCGTGGCCATCAGGATGATCGAACATGGTAGATGTATCAATAATAAAGACAGCAGATCCCTCATATACGACCACACACTTAATACTGGCCATTCTTTCAATCTAGCTTCTCCCACCACCCTATACACTAACATTCCCAGTAAACACCAAAGATTAATCATAGAGGCCATTTTATCCATTTCGAAAAACAGTATTAATCATCATATTGATTTACCTGACCAATATCATGATATATGTAGTAACTTAAAAAACGGATAAACCCCCCCCCCCCCCCCCCCCGTCTATTGGTCTTGTGCGGCCGCTGATGGCGGGTTGAACAGTTGATTTCTGGTAATTTGACTCCGTAATAGTAGCATATGGCCATGAATACGCGTTTTGAGAACTCTATCGTAGATTTTAGTTTTTTAGCGCAGATTCATGTTACTTTCCCGAATTCATGTTTTACCATAGCTATTCTGCAATTTGTATCGTTTTTAATTTTTTAACATTACACGATTAGCATGCTTACGTAGTTGTCATATATCAGTAATTTAGATATGCAAATTTTAACTTGAATTGTATTTTCGCCGTAATATATACATCACATATGCAAATATACCTCAAATAGATTCCTATATAAAGTCTTTTGTTACCTTAGTTTGCTACCTGTTGAAGGGCGTGACTGCCCGAAAGCTTGTCACACGTTTATCTGAATAAAAATCTTTTTCTCCTTAATTTTCATTACTATTTTAATAATCAATGGAGAAAGTTTTCATGTAGTTCTGATCATTAATTTATATTACAAGACTATTTTAAAATGATATTATTTTAGAAAGTTAGATGATTAACTAATCATCTGAATAACTCTAATTCAACACTTCCTTTAATTCAACCGAAAGCTCTGATCCCTTGGGGTGTTGAATTAAAGAGGTTCGACTGTATATGTAAAATCAATAAAGGATGCATTGAGAAAGTGTCCTTTGTTTGGAGGTGTCCACAGCTATGAAAACAATCAGTGTTTAGAGGTGTCCGTTAGCACAAGTGTCCAGTAAGGAAGATTCTACTGTATATTTATTTTCCTTAATTTAACTGACTATAATTCACATACACACAAGCCTTTTTAATTCAACCAAAAAAATTTAGATTCTTCGGGGGGTTGAATTAGGGAAGTTAGACTGTATATAACCAAATTGCAATATTCTGATCATTACAATGCAAATACTATATACAAAAACATGAGAGTATGCTGATTCAAAAAAGGTAATGCTTTATTTAACACTACGTATGTGAATGTTCTTTCTAAGTACAGAACTAGAATGACATCCATTTCAAATCTTAAACCTTATTATAAAAAGTTACCTTAAAATTAATTTTAATTATCATTATACAGTTAAACTCTGATAATACAAACACAGGATATAATGAACCTTCCTTTTTAACAAAACTAAGGTTAGTTATAAACCTAAGACAATATTTCAGAACATGTAGAAATAGAAAAATGTAACTTTTCTATTATAAGAGATTAAAGCTACAAGAAAATCCAAATATTTGGATTAGGTCTTATTTTCTTGTAGCTTTAATTATAATTCAAATTGTGCTTTATCATATTATAAAAATATGAAACAGAAGGCTATTATAAATTGTTACAAAGAGGAATCAATCCAACTTTTGCCACGATCATATGTGTTAGGATGAACCTTATAGAAGTGTTTTATATCTAGCTAGAAAACCTAGGCTAAAAAAAGCATTTCCAAATAATTTTTCAATTTCAACAAGAAATATTTGTTATGCCATGAACTATGGTGATTTATGGCCAGCAATGGTTTGAATGACAGGTTCAAAACAAAACAAAATCTAGTCTTCAGAATAATATGTGGAAATGGATGAAAAATAATTATTAACTTTATTTGAATGGGGAAATGCTTGAAGAGTGCTTTGAAGCAACAAGGTATTAGATCTATTTTTTCCAGGTAAACATTGTATTATATAATATGATAGAGATATTTTAAATGATATTTTATATATCTTCTATATATATAAAAATGAATGTTTGTATGTTTGTATGTCCAGTATACAAATTCGCAGTAGTTCACTAATTCAAACCAAAATTTACATACATAGAGAAAAAAATACGGGGAAGACGATAGGCTATTTTAAAAAATATATAAATCAATTATTAAAACTATATATTCAAATTATTCTACTTAGCTCACGAACAGCGCCCTCTATCAAAGATTAGATTAAATTATGCTGATGCAAACAAATAGATAATGCTAATAACAAACAATTATAAAAAAAATCTCATCTAAATATATATCACTCGGGTAGATATGCACACGAGTCAATCCCGGGGCGAAGCCCGGGCCACCCGTCTAGTTTTAATATACAAGGTGAGTTCATTAATTTCCAGGACTGCTCTGTGTCTTTAAAAAATAAAACAAATAAAAAAACTAATTTAATATTTTTCAAAATATGCCCCTCCTGCCTCAATACACCTGTTCCATCTTTTTTCCAATTGTCGAAGCAGGAGATAAAATCACTTTTTGAGAGGTTCCTCAAGGTAGCTTTCGATTCAGCTTGTATCATATCAACGTTGTCAAATTTCCTTGCTTTTAACTTCATTTTCAATATAGGATAGAGGAAAAAGTCATTGGGGGCTAAGTCGGGGGAATAGGGTGGATGAGGGATCTGTATGGTTGAATGCTTGGCCAAGAACTGCAAAACAACATGGGCTGTGTGCGGCCGCGCATTATCGACGTGAAGTATCCAGTAATTGTTTTGCCATCTTTCGGGTCTTTTAAGGCGCACTGCCTCCCTTAATCGCCTCATTATCCCCAAATAAACCTCTTGATTAATTGTACGTCCCAAAGGAATAAATTCATGGTGAACCAAACCATTAATATCAAAAAATGTAACAAGCAATGTCTTGGCTTTGGATTTTGTAAATCTTGCCTTTTTGGGTTTCGGTTCCCCCCTTTCATTGGCTGGATTGACGTTTGGTTTCCGGGTCATACTGATACACCCATGTCTCATCCCCGGTAATGATTTTTTGCATCCATTCTGAATCGGTCCGAGTCATTTCAACCATGTTTTTGCAGACATCCATTCTAACCTCCTTTTGTTCTTCTGTTAGAATCCGGGGAGCAAATTTTGAAGACGTCCGGATCATGTCCAAATCTTTTGTTACTATTTGATGACACAGTCCTACAGATAGTCCAGTCTCTGAAGATAAGTCTTTAATAGAAATTATTCTGTTAGATTTAATTAATTCCTTTATTTTGAGCTTGTTTTCCTCGCAACGTAATGATCTTGGACGCCCAGTATGCTGGTCATCGTTAATCTTTTCCCGACCTTTTAGGAAGCGTGAAAACCATTCAAAAGTTCTTGAACGGGATAAAGCTGTATCGCCAAAAGCTTCTTTAATCAATTCATACGTCTCAGTAGCACTTTTTTCAATTTAAAACAAAACTTAATGTTTTAAGAACGAAATACTTTATGAGGAAAGAGTTTCTTTATTACACAAAATTAGATCACAAGCTTTCGGGCATAATCACCCTTCTACTGGTGTAAAACGAGACAAAATATTAGTGGCATTCAGCTATATATATATATACAAAAGGTAAGAAAATAAGACAGATATGTAAAATTGTGCCAGAGAAAATTAACATAATATTGGAGGATCATTCATAAAAGTTAAGCAAGGCAAGTAAATAAACGTATAATACATTCAATACATGGCCATTACAGAAACTAAGTACGAACAACGACTGTTAAACGAAATAAAACAAAATAAAATAAAAAATAAAATAACCAAAACTGCCATTGACGTGTAAAAGTATAAGTATGTTATGAAACCTAATCTTTCAGGTAGGAGGTTCCAGTACTAAATTATCATATATTTCAGGAAGGTCTATTGCTCTATTGATGCTTTTAAATTTTTTGGTGAGTATAGCTTCCAGGACCAATCGCTGGTGTTTGTTCTTAATCTCATGATAATGGGCCGAGGGGTTATAGATATTGAATGTGTGGCCTGTGTCCCGTATGTGTTGGTAAACTAGAGAGCGGGGATCTTTCCTTATCTATAACCCCTCGGCCCATTATCATGAGATTAAGAACAAACACCAGCGATTGGTCCTGGAAGCTATACTCACCAAAAAATTTAAAAGCATCAATAGAGCAATAGACCTTCCTGAAATATATGATAATTTAGTACTGGAACCTCCTACCTGAAAGATTAGGTTTCATAACATACTTATACTTTTACACGTCAATGGCAGTTTTGGTTATTTTATTTTTTATTTTATTTCTATTTTATTTTATTTTATTTCGTTTAACAGTCGTTGTTCGTACTTAGTTTCTGTAATGGCCATGTATTGAATGTATTATACGTTTATTTACTTGCCTTGCTTAACTTTTATGAATGATCCTCCAATATTATGTTAATTTTCTCTGGCACAATTTTACATATCTGTCTTATTTTCTTACCTTTTGTATATATATATATAGCTGAATGCCACTAATATTTTGTCTCGTTTTACACCAGTAGAAGGGTGATTATGCCCGATAGCTTGTGATCTAATTTTGTGTAATAAAGAAACTCTTTCCTCATAAAGTATTTCGTTCTTAAAGTTTAGTGAAGGAATTATTACTTCAAAAACTTAATGTAGATTCTCTGCTCTTCGAAAATGGCCATTTTAAAATTAGAAATGCGAACCTTACAAGGAAGTTGTTTTGTTCTATTTTTAGATCGGCGCGTGCGCCACGAGACTCGTGCTTTCAGTCAGGTGTGGTCGAATGTCCAATATTTAACTATATATAAAAAAAAATTTCTTTAGCTTTTTATTTATTTTATTTTTTAACAAGTCCTGGAAATTAATGAACGCACCTTGTATATTTAATAAAACTGCCTAGGATTTGTCTTGATTTTTAAATTAGACATAGAGGTACATGTATGCTAATGATAGAAGAACCTATCATCAAATGACTTCTTTTGATATTCAGTATTAATATAAGGAAATGGGTCAATTTAGAGAATTAAAATGAGGTGAGCATTATTAAAAGATAGCCTTTTTCTGTGTGGTATGACTGCTTTAAATATACAAAATAAAAATTCTGAAAAGTAAAAAAAAAAAAAGCCAAACCGTGGCTATAGTTAACCAAAAGTTCAGTTCCACTATAGAAGAGTTTTACTGTAATATGGCATATATAAGAATCATTATAATTATCACATCAATATGAAACACTTTGCCGGTCCCAAGCCCAGATGAAAAAGGAAGGGGGGGAGCAGTAACAAGCTCACTAAAAAACCTGGGCTCAGCTGGCCCGGCTGATAGTACCCTGTAAGGGCTCCTAATCCAGGGATACAGGATGAGCAGCATTTGTACTCCATGTTAGGGGCGGCTGTACATGGTGTTTGTTCCTCATGTCAGAGGCGGCCATTTCTTTTGTAGCTAAGTCGGCCTGCCACTGAGTAGTGCTCCCAGTATTAATGACAAAGACAGACACATTCTACTTCACCCAGTCATGATGGTTGTCAAACAGACACGATCAAAGGTCACAACTTGATACCCTAATATGATTGAGTGGAGATAAGAAAGAAGAAGATATCAATATGATAAATGTAGTTCCTCAACTATAATGGATGCTAGTTTAGATGTTCTCTATAAGTATTAACTATGATGAGTCAAAACCTCATTTGGAGCTTGTACCTCTGAAATAGTAATGCTACAGGCTGTTTTAGTTATAGTGCAGGCTGATGAGAATACATGGAGAAGCAAAGATGTCCTAATAGGATCAAGGAGGGATATGGCAAACAATTGAAAGGAGGAGAACCAGCATGTTTGGACATCTTGAACAGGTTTTGGGATGGCTCAAGGCATTATTGGAAGAAAGACCAGGAATGTCAAGAATGGGCCGAGTTTCAGGAAAAACTCTATGCTGTTGTTGAAGACTAATCCTGGAAAGTAAGTTCTGAGAGGACAGAGATACTGCCTGATAGTCAACACCACACCAGAATAAGATAAGAAAAAACAAATAGTTACATAAGTTATTATTATCATATATACTGGAGGGGGTAATGTAGTCAAATATAAACAACAGGTGACAGAATTTCAACTTTTCTAGATTCTGATGATTGTGATTTTGCAAAGTCAAATTTTCTCTAATATATAAAGTCAGTACACTCTTACTAAAGAGAAGGGCAAAAACCTTGGTCCTAATTATCAGTGGTGCTAATGCCAAATTGAGAGATTAAGAGCATTAGAAACCCACATTTGTGTGTGCTTATTGTTGCAACTAGCAGCAATAATTAGGTCTAATTGTGGCTTTCTTAGTAAGTCTCGCTTTTCGCTGTCCATTTTGTTAGGATGGTTCATTTTCATTCTGTCTTATGAGGGGAACAACAAGATGAAAATGTCTGCATAGTGTTAGAGAGGTAGTGAATTAAGAAAAAGTATTGAATCAGTTTTATGGTTAAGTCAAACTTTATACAGTAGAACCTCTGTAGTAGTAAATTAAAACACCTTGTTACTAAAGTATCCTTTAGAGAAAGAGAGGTGTCCTCATACCTAGAGTAGTTAATATGTAAAAATGGTCTTTTTGGCGATGAAAAAAATTGTCATTTATATAGAGGTGTCTGCTATGGAGGTTCTACTATATCATACAAATGAAATGCTAAATGGATGTCTTCTCACCAAAACTACTGAACCAACTATTAAAAAAACTGTAAGTAGATATGTGAGATATAGTTTATAGCTCAAAAACAAACTAATTTTCATACTATGAGTGTCAGAAAATGATTATTATAATAATTAATATTAATGGATTTCTTTATCATCAGGACTAGGAATAATGAAGACTTTGTTGGGACAATATTCACTGAGCAAACACTCGCAGAAGGGTGTTGAAAAAAAAGGGAAGGAGAAGGCCGGGAATTGGCTTTTAAAGATAGAAAGTTTAATAAGTTATGCTCAAATTTTACATAAAGTTAAAGCAGCTTGCTTTACATACTCCGCTACTACAATGGTAGAAATAATTTATATATATAGCGGTCAATTGGTCAAAACAAATAAAAGAAGAGTAGAATGTTGAAATTGATTATTCCAACACCCTCCCTCAATCTCTACATTCCCAATTCACGAATACATCTCTCATGAGAGACCTTTGTCAGACTCTTGGTAAAGACATCCGCAACATTCTCCTGGGTTGGTGTATGGACGACCTCGACAAGACCTTCATTATAAATATCTCTGATGTAATGCCATTTGATGTCAATGTGTTTTGTTCGCGCATGGTACACAGGATTCCTTGTCAATTGCCGAGCTCCCTGATTGTCAGTCCTCAAAACTGTAGGTCCTTCCAATATTTCACCAAATCCTAATTCATCTAAAAGCATCCTTATGTGAACAGCCTCCTTACCAGCTTCACAAAGTGCGATGTACTCCGATTCAGTACTTGAAAGGGAAACAGTTTGTTGTTTTTTGGATTCCCACGCTATTGGACCGCCCGCCAAGTAAAACACAAATCCTGAATGAGACTTTCTGTCCATGAGGTTTCCGCCCCAATCCGCGTCTACATAACCATAAAGTTCCTTCGTCGATTTTTTGAAAGTAATCTTTAGGCCCGATGTTTTTCTCAAGTAGCGGAGAACACGCTTTGCAATATTCCAATGTTGTCTTCTAGGATCGTTGCTAAATTGCCCTAAAGTACTGATCATATAGGCAATATCAGGCCTTGTTGAGACAGATAGGTAGATCAGTGATCCTATCAAAGATTGATACTCTACCTTATCTACTGGCTCATTCTCACCATCTATAGGTGATATTTTTGTCACTTTGTAATTAGGGTCCATGGGCGTAGAGATCGGTTTTGATTCTTTCATCTCATATTTCTCTAGAAGTTCTTCAATGTATCTTTCCTGATCGAGAGATATAGATCCATCCACTCCTCTCTGTACCCGTATCCCAAGACAATAATTCAATGCTCCAAGATCATTTATCTCAAACAACTTCTTCATACTTTCTTTGAAGCAAATCAGCGTGTTCTCTTCTTCTGCAGCAATAATCATATCATCAACATATATTGCAACCAGAAGAACTCCTTCTTCTCTCTTAATGTAGACACAGTTATCAGTTTTCATCTGTTCTAGGCCCATTTCTTTTAATACTGAATCGAGCTTTGCATGCCAAGTCATTCCAGCCTGTTTCAGACCATATATAGCCTTCTTTAGTTTACATACCCTTCTTGGATATTTCTTTGACTCGAAATTTTCTGGTTGTGTCATGTAAATTTCTTCTTTGACATCACCATTCAAGAAGGCAGACTGAACATCCATTTGATGGACCAGCAAATCATATTCAACGGCCAAGGCTAAAACTGTTCTGATCGTACTGTGGCGTACAACTGGTGCAAAGGTTTCCTCATAATCAATACCGTATTTTTGGGAATAACCTTTTGCTACAAGTCGAGCCTTATACCGTTCAATAGAGCCGTCGGCTCTAAATTTCTTTCGGAAGACCCATTTATTTCCTATTATGTTTTTGTTTTTAGGAGGATCGACAAGTTCCCAAGTTCCATTCTTCAAAAGGGAACTGTACTCTTCCTTCATTGCCCCTTTCCATAGATGCGAATCTTCACTAGACAAGGCTTGATCTAAATCCTTTGGATCTGGCAAACTGGTGTTCTGTCTAAAATCCTTAGACAAATTAGCTTCAACGTATTCCTTTCGTGGTCTTCCTCTTCCTCTCTGCGAGATGACTTCCATTGTTTCTGATGGTTCGCTCAAAAACTCCGAATCAGTTCCGGGCAAAGTTTTTTCATCATTCTGAAGACTTTCCTCCTCCAATGATGTATCTTCCTTTTTCTGTGGTATAGCTTCAATTTGCACCACGTCATTCCTTAAGGTAGAGTTTTCATATTCGAGGAAACGTACATCTCGACTTTTTATCATCATGCCTGTCCCAGGCTTCCATAATCTGTACGCCTTTGATTCGGGAGAATAGCCAACCAGTCGGTATTCTTCACTACGAGGAGCGAATTTTCCTCTTCTCGGACGGTTGTCAACAGCGAAACATTTACATCCAATCATTCTTAAATGAGAAACGGTTGGTTTTCTTCCGTGTAAATATTTCATGCGGAGTTCGACTTTCATTTGTTCTTAGGTATCTAATGTATGTAGATGTATGCACAAGTTCAGCCCAAAGTGGATCTGGGAGGTTCGCTTGAATTATGAAACATCTAGTCATTTCTACCAGAGTTCTGTTCGCTCTTTCAGCAACTCCATTTTGTTGCGGAGAATATTCAACTGAGAGCTGATGTCTAATTCCTTCCTCCAATAAATATTCTTTAAAATCTGTACTCAAATACTCTGCTGCATTGTCACTTCTGATTGCTTTAATTTTCTTGCCAGTTTGTTTCTCAGCAAATCTTTTAAAGACTTTAAATCCTTTGAAAATTTCACTTTTTCGTTTCATAACAAAAGTGAATATCATTCGTGAGAAATCGTCAATGAAAGTTGCGAAGTACAATGCACCGCCATATGACTTTGTTCTCATCGGTCCACATATGTCAGAATGAATAAGTTGCAGTGGCTCTGTTGACTTTGTCAGAGAGACTTCTGGGAATGGCAATCGAGTCTGTTTACCCCTAATACAAGTTTCACAACTTGTTATACTTTTAAATTCACCCTTGGGTAAGCCATTGACTAAATTTTCTCTCTGCAATTTCTTAAGGTCATCAAAATTAAGATGACCAAATCTATTATGCCAAATTTCACTGCTATTTCTGTCTATACACATTCTGGTAAATTGTGTTTTTGCATATTTAGTTTGACGCAATATGTAAAGTCCGTTTCTTTTGTAAGCTTCTATGCAAATTTTCCTCAATGGATTCACAATTTCCGCTTTTCTTCTCATAAATTTTACAAAAAATGATTTTTCTACACAGGTGCCGACTGAAAACAAATTTCCCTTCAGTCCTGGGACAAATAACACATTTTCTAATTTTAATAAAAATGGTTCACCATGTTCGTAAACTTCCAATTCTACCGTTCCTGTACCTAAAGCTTCTATGCTTTGGTCGTTCGCTAATTTAACGGCTATTGGCTCTGTTTCTCTTAAATTTGAAAATGCGTTTCTTAAGCAGCACATGTGTGCAGTTGCGCCGCTATCCAGGCACCACTCGTTAACATCAAGAATATTTTCATCTGGAATTCCTAGAGAAGCAGCCATTCGCGTATTGTTTCTTTTAGAGTTCCTTTTTGACCAGCAGTCAGCCGCTTTGTGGCCTTTCTTGCCACAGTAATAGCAGTTAAATTTGAACTCCTTCCGATTTGATGGTTTAGTGGAATTAGTAGTTTTTCTTTCTGGATTTCCAAAAAAGGCATTTTGTTCTCCAGACGAAGTTCCCTCCATTTCACGTTGTCTTTGATCTTCTTCTACAATCTTCACCTTTAAAGTTTCAAGTTTTGGGAGCTCATCTCTGGTTTCTATTGCAGTCCTGAATCCTTCATGCGATTCTGGAAGACTACACAACAAGAGTATAACTAAAAAATCTTCGGGTACTTGAGCCCCAATTTCACCTAGATTGTCCACCAATGAAGTAAATTTACTCAGGTAATCTTTCAAATCATCACTAGGCCTCATTTTCATCTGTATTAGCCTTTTGGTCAGGGAAACTCTCGTCGCAGGTCCTTTTGGTCGATAAACTTCTTCTATCTTTTTCCAGGCCTCCTCGGCAGTCTTGCAGTTCTTAACATGAACTAGTTCTGATGGATTCAAGCTCAATACAATTGTAGCGAGAGCCTTCTGATCCTTATTTTGCCAATTAGTAAACTCTTGGTTACCGGGTTCAGGTTTAATATTTGCTTCATTAACATAATTCCACAGATCACAGTGAATAAGAATCATTTGCATTTGAAGCCTCCATGTCTCAAAGTTTTGCTTATTCAACTTCTCAATTTGATATAGACTGGACATTTTTGATTCGTAATTTCTTAGACAATCAGTCCTGGGCCCATAACCTGTTGAAAAAAAAGGGAAGGAGAAGGCCGGGAATTGGCTTTTAAAGATAGAAAGTTTAATAAGTTATGCTCAAATTTTACATAAAGCCAAAGCAGCTTGCTTTACATACTCCGCTACTACAATAGTAGAAATAATTTATATATATAGCGGTCAATTGGTCAAAACAAATAAAAGAAGAGTAGAATGTTGAAATTGATTATTCCAACAAAGGGTTCTAGTGTTAAATATAAAACTGTGAAGAAAAATGAACAGGGAGTGAAATGTCACAGACACTCCTATCTATAGCTGATAGGTGTTGCAATCTTAGGTAACTCCACCTAGAGTTGTTCCAAGCCAACTTCTATTTGTGTAACTTCTGAACTGGACACACTCGGAGATCACATCAGTCTCTTTATGAAATATATATATGTAAATATGAATGCAGGACATTAACACTTGTACAGGAGCAAGAGACACACAACAAAATATTAAACTATGAAATTTTATACATTCAAATCTAAAGTAAAATTCCAACCTTGGCACTTAAGACTATAGGACAATATACTAAGTCAAAGTTATATCCATAGGTAAAAGTTATAGAGATCAACATGCATATAAGACTTCACATGGTATAATTAATAATATAGTTTTGATTGCATCTTATTCTTTTATTTATTTTTTATTTAAATATATAAATGATAAAGCTCAATTTGGATTATAGATTATAATAAAAGAATTTGATGCAATTAAAACTTTGTCTTTAAGTAAATAAAATTTGAATATGAGCTTGGCTCATCAGTGGTGAAACCTTCTGGCTTGAGGCAAAAATGTGTTAATTGTTTCTCCACATCCACAAAAAACAAATAAATATATATATATACTGTTCTGGTATAAACCCTTCAATTTTGACAGCCACAATACAGGATCGAATCCGGCATTGGGCAATTTTGTCTGAAAAAAATTGCTGAAATGGCCCCTAATTCTTGCAAAAGTCCAACCCCACTAGTGAGTGCAAGTAACCAAACTGGCACTGGCACACTTTTATGTGCAAAAGTCAAACTGCTCTCTACATATGTAGGCATGTGGTGCACTTGAAGTAAAAGCAGTTGTTAACTACCATGACCTGTACAATGTGTACTAGGAAATAATTAAAACTCTAAATACCAATGTCCAATAAATATTTTGATCCTTTCTTTTTGTGGTTGTTGAAATTTGTCTTTTAAAATACAATTTAGAAAAAAAAGTGTAAAAATTATTTCAATACTTTCACAATCATAAAGCTGTTATATGCAGAACTGAAGGTTAGGTCCATATTGTCTCAATATATTTAGCAATAATTCCTCCTGGCTAGGGTAATTAGACATACAATAGTAGAGCAGTCTGATAGATTAAGCTGGCAAAACAGCCAGGAGGGTTCACTACTGGGGTCTTCCAATATTTACTCACTGGAATAAAAACTTAGGGAGATTGCGCCTGCGCTCTGAATTAAAAAAAAAATTGCATAAAATTTAATTTCTATATGCAGATACAAGAAAATAAGACATAATCCAAATAAATTAATAGTGTGTGACATTTCAGTAACAACGCTGTTACCGAAATGTCATACAGTATTAATTTATTTGGATTAGGTCTTATTTACTTGTAGCTATAATCTATAATCCAAATTGTGCTTTATCATTTTAATGCAGAGTAATGAAAAAAAAAAAAACAGGAGCGAGCTATGGTGGACAGGGGGTAAAAAAACAGTGTCACTATAGATACACAGGCAACAGAGAACTTTGAGAATATCTGAAACCAAGTGGGAAAAAAAAACATCATTAAATCTCTTTCAAACTAAAAATGCCTGAAACAGAAAAACAATTTTAAGTCTCTCCAGGAGGTAGTCTTTCACTGGAGGTTGTATTAGATCAGAGAACACACAATTTATATTTTATTTAACAAAAGTTCACCCTTTCTCTGAAGGATAACACCTAGTTGCAGAGCCAAAGTGTCATTTTAAGAGAGTTGTCTGAAGAGTTGTTAATTATTAAAAATGGTAGTTTTGGTGATGTAAGCTGTCCTTTGTAGAGAGGTGTCCTCTCACAGAGTTTGTTCTACTATTGGGTTGTTGCAAAAATAATGGCTGATTTGCAGTGACAACTTTAAAAAGCAATAACTCGTTACAAGCAAACCTTTATTAATCAAAATAAAAACCATTGGCATCAATACATCTTTGCCAACGAGAAACAAGCTGGTATATTCCAGTTTTATAAAAATCTAATATATTACACAGTATGAAAATATTCAGCACAGCTGTGAAGTAACTCATTCCCACTGAGCTATCCTAAAAGAACTCTACAACAAGCTGTGCAAACTGTCCAAGGCATTGATTATCCCAACCAGGGCTCCAAGCTGAATGGGAAAATAACTTTTTAATTAAAATTGTCCTTATAAAAGCTCAACCAGATTATTTAAAGGGTCTCAGTGAATGCCAGTAACCAAATAAGAGGTTTGTCATCTCATAAATACAACCAGTGTTGGGCATTAAAAAATTATTTTTCAATTAAATTGAAGTGCAATTAACAATTAATTAATTGTTAATTAGAAAAGTGCAATTAACAATTAATTAATTGTTAATTGTATGAATACAACTAACAATTAATTAATTGTTAATTGTAAAAATACAATTAACAATTGATTAATTGTTAATTGTGAAAATTACAATTAACAATTAATCAATTGTTAATCTTTAATAAATCATTTTAATTAATATTTGCCCAACACTGCCTGAGATAAAAAGTGTTTTTATTAAATACAACACACCTTTACCATCGTCAGCTGCAGTTGAACGCCTTTTTTCTTTTGCGACAATGACAAATCTGCCAAAGACTCACAAATTGTCGGACAGCATGTTCGAGAAGAGAGTGGTACTGAAATGCAGTGTTGGGCATTAAAAAATTATTTTTCAATTAAATTGAAGTGCAATTAACAATTAATTAATTGTTAATTAGAAAAGTGCAATTAACAATTAATTAATTGTTAATTGTATGAATACAACTAACAATTAATTAATTGTTAATTGTAAAAATACAATTAACAATTGATTAATTGTTAATTGTGAAAATTACAATTAACAATTAATCAATTGTTAATCTTTAATAAATCATTTTAATTAATATTTGCCCAACACTGAATACAACCAAGCCATTATGTGTGTAGAAACTTGAATATAATAACACAATCAGATGCCTTACTCTTCTTCCCCACCAAGATGTTGACCAGGGGATATCAACGCTATAAAATCCTCCACAGGTAGTAGGACCCATCTGAAGGACAACCTCCTTTGGTAAATCCAAGATGATTTAAACTAATCCAAACTCCAGATGTGTCTTTACTTTAGGCTGTGGTCTCTCCTGGGAGGTTAAACAGTAGAACAAACTCCATGAGAGACACTCTCACTAAAGGATATCTCTCTACAAAAGGCAGTTTTCATCACCTTACCAGTTTTACTAATTAGAAACTCTCCAGTAGGAGGACATCTCTCTCTAAAGGACACTTTGATCTGGAACTAGGTGTTGTTTTTAACAGAGAGGTTCTGCAGTCCTGTACAAACTTTTTAAATTGAATTACAAGATTATAAGACCAAATCCAAATATCAATTCATTTGAATTTTGTCTTATTACCTTGTAGTTCTAATCTATAATACAAATTGTGCCTTATCTTTTATTGAATCTTGTTTGCAAAGAAGTTATCAGCTAGAAATTGCTGTAAAATCTGTCTTTGAAGTTTCCATTTGGTTTCAACAAAAATGCACTTGCAAGACAGGTTGACTTCTAAGATAGGTTGTAGTATAATGGTTAGAACATATATAGATTTTTGATAAAGCACAATTTGGATTATAGATTATAATAAAAGAAAACAATATATAGATTTTTATTTTTTATGTGCATATTCAAGGATGCTCTTTTAAAATATGATATTCAACACATTTAGGAGATTTTCAAAATGTAGACATGAATGTGTCAGATACTTAAGAAACCTAAATTAATGGAAAACAAACAGTCCTAAGACAGGAAAACTTCCATAGACAGGCGACTTCTTAGACAGGTTTTACTGGATATAGAGAGGGGAGTAAAATTCCAAATCACTCTGTTGGTCCACATGGATCAAACATTCACCATGTTGAAGACATTCCAATTGGATAAGAGAATTGGTCATAAGTCTGCGTGACAACAGCTGATGATGCAAGACTACCTCACTTGCCAAGATTGGTCAACAGATCATACAGGGGTTTCTCCTAAAATACAGTATCTGACCTCTTCAACTCAACGCACCAAGGGAACAGAACTTGCAGTTGAATTAAAGTAGGTTAGAGGATTTCATCACATTCATTACTAGTGGACATTTTTCTAGGATTGCCAAATATATATAATTAAAAAATATATTTTTAGAAAATACTGTTGTAATATACTTAAATTAATAATAATAATTGATACCGTTGGGATTTTTAATTTCATTTTTTTACGGAATATTTCATGATTAACTTTTAACGATGGATAAAAATGCATTAATACATTTTTAATAAAATAAAAATTACAAATACTGTTTAATCTAAGTGAATAAATGCAATGGGAAGAAAGTAAATAAATTTAGAAAATAGAGTCGGTGGACGAGTGGGTAACACCCTTGATTCCCGATAGTCATTAACCAGGATCTTGCGTTAACATTTTGTTTAATATGTGAATAACCTTCACATATTATTCATTGTTGCAATTATCATAAACTAGGTTGCTCTTTTGGAGCGGTACCTAATAAAGTGATTTTGGAACAAGATTTAGAAAAAATAATAAGGTTTAAAATTAACACAAAGCAATAACGCGCCATCTATACATATAAAATAAAAGTATTTAAAAGCGCGAATGTTTCTTTTATACATAATACTAACTTCTACTGTCCATACTGAGATGAAAAAATATATTGGGAGGGCTTGGCTCATCAGTGGTGAACCCACCCAGCGGTTTCGCCAATTTAATCCACCAGACCGCTTCTCAGAGCTCTAATACTGTATTGGATCATTCTACTTTTATATGCTACACTGAAGGATGGAATCTTAGAAATGGTTTTCAAGTAATTGCTGTAATGCTGAATATCAAAAGAAGTCATTTGATAATAGATTATTTTTATCATTAGTATACATGTTTATATAATTTTAAAATTTATAATTTAAAAATTAAGCCATATCCCCTATAGGCAAAACATTATTAATTATATATTTAAAAAGTATAAGAGTATTTTAGAACATCTTTCTCAAATAATATATTACTAAATTATTTGAAAAAATGCTTTTAATACCTTGTTGTTTGAAAGTGAAAAGTAAAATTTGAAAATCCGAATTGTCTTAAAATATTGTTATTTCCATCAGGGGAATAAAGCTCCGTGTATTCTGAATCAATTGAGGATGAATCAAAAGTATCCAATTTTGAAAAATCGGATGCGAAACATGTTGATATGATAGCGCAATTGGTAAAATTGTGAATAAAAACGCCAATTGGCGAACACAAAATCGGTGGTAAAACGGCCGGCCAGGGAGAATATCCGCGATGCCTGAAAGAGTAATATACTTAACAAGAATTCCATTCTAAAAATAGAACTGAAGTGGTAGTTTTTGAGAATTTATGAGTCGATTTGTTTGTGGCCCATGAGACACGGGGAACTTGGGGGAACTGTTTTTTTTTCTTCTTCTTCTTCCAATTCCAGCTTCCACATATTCTTCTGAAGTATAGTTGTATGAAGTACAGAGGGTGTTCACACTTATAGGAAACAAGTTTTATTATAAAATATTAAAAATTAACACCATATTTGAAATTTTTCAAATGTTCTATTTGAAAGCCTTTTTGTTTATTTACAGAACGGCACCTGATTTTCCACGATAGCAGACACTTTCTGATCATGGTCATACTCAAAAGATCCCATTCTTCCTTTACCACTTTCCAGAGACCTTCAATTGTCCTAGGGTGTCTCTTTCCAAGTGCTCTTTTAAGGCATCCAAAAATGCAAAAATCCATCGGGGCTAAATCAGGAGATTTTACAGGGGTTCTGTTCTTTGGAATAGTGTTAATTCCTGTTCTTTGCCTTAGATCTTCCAAATAAGCTTGGGTTGAAGATGAGGTATGACTTGTAGCGTTATCATGGTGATACCAGACTTTGTTGCTCTGTTTTCCATAGATAGAGGGAAAATGATTTAAAAATATAGGTTCTAAAATGTTGTTTTGATAGTACTCAGAGTTTATTTTGGCATTTCTTTCAACTTTTCTTATTTTTAATTTTCCTTCATATGATATACCGCATGCCACCATAAATCCTTTGGGGTAACTTTCGGCACATTCCTTCAACCAAATTGGCCTAGATTTTTCCACCCTTTTTTGATAGTACAGTCGAACCTTTTTAATTCAACGCCCCAAGGGATCAGAGCTTTTGGTTGAATTAAAATAGGTGTTGAATTAAAGTTATTCAGATGATTAGCTAATCATCTAACTTGCTAAAATAATATATATTTTTTAAATTGCTTTGTAATATAATTTGATCATATTAATTGAAACCATTGTGTGTGTACTTTTTTGTATTATTTTTTATTTTCATGATTAACTTTTAATATCAGTAGTATCAGGGACAAAATGGCAATAATACATATTTTTGAAACATAATTACAAATAATATTTTATTCTAATTGAAGAATATAGCAGTTGAAAGGAAATAAATATGGAAAATGAAAAGAAAATTTAAAAATAATATTTTAAAATAATCATAAAGATCTTTTTAAAAATTCCTTTATAGATGTCTGTTTTTGCATTGAAATCCTCTTCAGGATGTATTCCAGATGGTCTATTTTAAAAAAACACATGCATGTCTTTCTTCCTCTGGAATGTGTTTTAAATAACAAAGTCTTTATTGTATTAAAGACATCCACTGCTGCTGCAGGTGTTATTGATTTTGTGTTTAAATCTTTTATAATAACATGGAAATGGAATATTGAAATAAAATGTTATCATAATCATTGTGGCTACATTTTACGAAGATTTATTTATTTAACCCTTAGTTACTCGCGCCAATTTTACTGACGTTAGTACTCGCGCGGGGTCTCGCAGACCCCAATATTCTACAATGAATAAAATACTTTAAAAATAAAATATTGATATAATTTTTGCTTGCATCCGAAAGAATAAAGTCTCTGCTTTACAAATATATCAATAAATTATAAAAATTACATTATTGATTATTTTTATCTGATAAAATTGGTAATATGGCACAAAATCTAAACTATCAATATATACGAACAATTTCCTTAAAAATATAAATGAAAATCTAAATTATTCTCGTGCACACTTCTTGTAAAGTGTTTTTGCGTGTTCAGAATAAATATGTTTAGCGCATTTAGCATATATAAGAATGGAGCCGGGGCTACATCACCATATACTCTCATGTATGGGGCTGAAAGACGAGCGAAAAGTGCTCCTCAGTGAAATAGGCCTTGAGGGACTCTCTTTAGAGTTCCTGTTGAATGAGGTGGTGAGAAACAGAGCTGGAGCTTTTGCGATGTTCAATTTTTTGAAGACGGCTGAAGAGAAGAGGAGGCTATATACATAATCTAATTGATGTAAATAATTATATGCAAATAATCTATGTCAGGATTAGAATGATGTAGACCAGTAAAAGGCTTGTTGCTGCTGTTGTATATAGTCACAGTGTAGAAAATACTAACCTACTACATATAGGTTTCTCTCTGCATTCTTAGTTCTCTTCTCTTACTCTGTAAACTGGCGAATCCTATATAGGACGTAAGGTCCTCAATAAAGGCTTTTGTTGTTGTTGTTGTTGTTATAATAATTTTGGATTTTCGGTTTTGAAGCGATCACAAAATTGGCAACGTTTCCGTTTCGCTGATGATGACCCTGGCTGATTTTCCTCCTGAAGAAACACAAGAACTTTATATCTGTCAATTAATTATAACATTTTAGGACTAACATGTGTGGCTAATCTGTAGAAGAATGTGTAGATATGTTTTTTGGTATATTTTTTAGTGGAAAACATTTATTTTCCCGTTTTTCTAGATTTGGATCAATTAGCCCAATTGCTATCTCTTCAAAAAACGATTTTCTTTTTAATGTTTCTAAATTTTTGTTCATTTCATATATAACTTCTGTTGAAACATTGATGAAATATAAGGAGAAACAATGGCCATCTCCTTGTCCTCCTACTTACCGTGTAATTTTACACAATTGATCAACTACATCTGATTTTGTTTCATTACAATATTTTCTACTATATTCAGGATCTATTTGTTTTGTGTAGGCCATGATTAAAATTAAAATAACTGCTTTAGACTTTTTTGTGGTACATATGAAACCAGTGTACTCTCTCTTTCCTTGAAACCAAAAATGGAAGAGTGAGTTGAACGTAGCTTTTGTAGCAAAAAATTGTGCGTAATTTTCATTTTTATTTTATTTATTATTTATAAAAAACTAAATAAGGTCATAGAAAAAAAGAAATAAAGTGTTGCCAAGCTATAAGGCAGCTTACCTATATCCCCAAGCTTGAAAATTAAAGTTACGTTATTACTCGCGCGGGGTCCAATGGACCCCAACTCCATTGTATTGTCTATTATAGGGCAACAAAATTGTTGGGTGCAAGGTGGACAGAGATGGCACGCACCCCTTTTAAAATAATTTATTTTTAATACTTGAAGCCCTGAGAGCATCTAGCTTCTCTGCCCAAACAAAAGTACACTTTTCTTTTTAACTAGACATACAGTAAAACCCCTCTATAGTGAACCCCAATGGGACAGAGCTTTTGGTTCACTATAGCCACGGTTCACTATAGCCACGGTTTGGCTATTTTTTTTTTTACTTTTCAAAAATTTTAGACCGTATAATTAAAAAACAGCCATACACACAAGAAGAGGCTGCCTCTTAATAGTGGTCACTTTATTTTAATTCCCTTAATTGACTAATTTCCTTATATTAATACTGAATAATAATAGAAATCATTAGATAATAGGTTCTTCTTATGATTAACATACATGTACCTCTATGTCTAAGTTAAAAATCAAGACAAATCCTAGGCAAAGTTTTATTAAATATATATTCAAAGATATGAAATGATTTTAAAACATCATTATCACATTATATAATACAATTTTTACTTGAAAAAATGGCTCTAATACCTTGTTGTTTCAAAGCATTCTTCCAAGCATTGCACCATTCAAATAAAGTTAGTGTTTTTCTTCCATTTCATGTTTCCCCATATTCTTCTAGGTCTAGATTTCGTTTTTTTTTTTTAACCTGCCATGCAAAACATTGCTGACTTTAAAATCACCATAGTTAATGGCATAAAAATAATTTTTGTTTCATCACGGGACCGTTTATTTGGACTTTTTTTTTTTTAGCCCTAAAACGTACGATCGCGGCAAAAGTTGAAGTTGATTCCTCTTTGTAACAATTTTTAATAACTTTATATTTTATCTTTTCTAATAGAAAAGTTATATTTTCTTATTTTAATATGTTCTTAACATTTTGCCTATGTTGTTTCACTTTGAAAAGTTCTGAAAATGGCCTTTTTTTTTTTTTATGAAATAATGCTTTTTTTTTTAAATGCCTTTGTTTTCTTCATTTTGGAAGCCATTTGCATTTTTTATATTTCAAATTTAATGGATGCAAAGATATTCTAATTAATAAAAAGTATAATGTGTAAAAATTTATACAACATACAGCAAAAATAAAGTGCAAAAATCAAACAAACAATGCCGCTAAATTTATTGTTTTGAAATCGCGATCCGCGAGCTTTAAACATGCTCAAAATTTTGTTTTTTAATTTTTTTTTTTTAATTACAATTTTAAGTTGGTTATAAGCATAGTATTTTTAATAGATTTTATCATTTTGGGACCCGAAATTGGTTCGTTATAGGGGTAGTTCGTTATTCTAAAAATCGCAAAGTTCGTTATAACGATGGTATTTTCAATGGAATGGAATTGGGAATCGGCGTGGGTTCGTTATAAGGGAAGGTTCGTTATATCCAGGGTTCGTTATAGCGGGGTTTTACTGTATGTAAATTTTAAAATAACTAAAATATTTAAATGCTGAAAATTAAAAAGAAAATAATATTATTAATTAGTGCGTGATTCCTAAATTCCCGCGTAAAAAATAAACAACACTCGCGACATTGCGCAACGGCACTGCAAACTGAAACTTAAACTAACAGAAACCAAAAGTGTGCAGGCGCGATCCTATCGGCGCCTGCCGTCGCCGCTGCCGTAATACCTTTTTAGCAGTAAAGTTGTATGTAAAAGACATTCAACTGTCGAAATTCGAATTTTAAAATGGTCGAACTATCGGAACTGTCGTATTATTGATACTGTCAAATTAAGGTTTGTTATTTGATAGGCTGGAAGTCGGGACATCAGAATATGGTCAAATTAAGGTAGAGTGTCGAATTTGTGTGTGTCGAATTAATGTGGTTATACTGTATAAAGCTCTCTTTCTGTCGCAATCAGTTAAATATACCCATGCTTCGTCATATGTAACAATAAATTTCCATCAATGAGCAGCCAAGAAATTTTCATAAAAATATCTGCTGAAAGTGTGTCGCTGACGAAGATGGCTCTGAAACAATTTGTGAACCGCATGTTTTTTAGTAGCTTTTAGGCCTAAATCTTTATTTATTATTTTATTTATTGTTGACACTGATGTTCCTATTAATTTGGCTATATCTCTGTGGCATAGGATTTTCTTTTGTAATATATTTTTCACTTTTTTGACAGTTGCAGGAGTTCTCACAGATATAGGGTGATAATCTTTTGTCCATTTCTCCGTAGGTGCTTTGAATAAAAACTTGATATTTTTGTCGTGAATAATATTATAAATATCTTTTTTTTAGAAATGTTGATATCATCTTGTTTGCATATTTTAATTATGTCCAAATAGGTAAGATTACCTCTGGAAAGTCCTAAAATATAACCTCATATGAAATTATTGTACTTGAAGGGCATTTTTTTTTTTTAAATAACAAAAGATATGTATTGCGTGTTAGAATTAGCTTAAGCCTTTTTGAATTCCACGATGTTTGTTTTTTTTAAATAAAGTAATAGTTCCTTTTTTACACCGGGCGCTCGTTTCCTATAAGTGTGAACACCCTCTGTAGTTATTGTTTTTAACCTGTTATTCAAACCATTTCTGGCTTTAAAATTATTTTGAATTATTTTTTAGCCTAGGTTAAACTAGATATAGAACGCTTCTAAAAGTGCATGCTGCCACTGTTTTTTTAGAACGCCATTATTTGTTTCTTTTCTTTATTTTGGAAGCCATTTATATTTTTTTATATTTAAAAATTGTCAAATGCAAAGATATTCTATTAAATAAAAGTATAATGTGTAAAAATTTATAAAACATACAGCAAAAATAGAATGGAAATGAAAACAAACAATGCCGATAATTTTTTGTTTTGAAATCGCGATCTGTGAGCTGAAACATGCTCAAAATTTTGTTGTTTTAAAATTTTTTTATAATTTTAAGTTTGTTATAAGCCTAGTATTTTTAATAGATTTATCATTTTTGGGCCGAAAATAGGTTTGTTATGGGGGTAGTTCATTATTTTAAAAATCGCAAAGTTCGTTATAACGATGGTATTTTCAATGGAATGGAATTGGGAATCGCCATGGGTTCATTATACGGGAAGGTTCGCTATATCCAGGGTTTGTATTAGCGGGGTTTTACTGTATATTTAGAATTTATAATGGGGGTCAGTGGAAGGATGGTCTAAACCATTGGTTTTTTTACCCCTATGACCAAGGATC
>CP092871.1:51219361-51367048 GCA_030710605.1 Cordylochernes scorpioides
ATTGAAATCATGGCGACAATGGAGGTACTAAGCCAATCACAATTAAGCATGACCAACTAATAGCGAATCAGAAGCAGGCACGTAGAATGATCTCCACCAATGAGAAGCCGATAGAGCTAATGACGATGACCTCGGACAAGAAGTAGGGAAAAGGTAGGTGACCGGGCTAGAAGCAAGGTGTGCTCAACTTAGGCTCTAACCAAGGTAAAGTCCTCTCGATCATGTGAAAGGCAAAGGTACCTCCTCCAGTCACATCTCTCTCCCTTTCGCAAAGTCCATGTTCTATCCTATCCAAGTGTGCTCGTTATTTCCCCTGTGGAAACCCACCATTCGACCAAGACTGCGCCATCAATCATCAATTCAACATAATCCGACATAGATTCACCACAATTCACCAATCCCACAGTAAGTCGACAGGAGTCAACAGGATCTTACACAGGTAAACAACAGGATCCGACAGAGAGTCGACAGGATTCAATCGATTCTCACATAGAATCGACAGGATCCCACAGTAAGTTCGACAACTCAACCAATTATTATATATATACATTACATATCTACATAACTACTTACATATTCACATCCATCACATTCATTACCCAAATAACTTAAATACATACATTACATATGTATATTACATACATTCATTACAAACATTCTTACATACATATATGTAATATAAGTTGAGGTCTGGTAGCCTCTTGTAGAATCCTGCCGGCTTAGATGTGATGAATAGTTGCTGTCGACTTATCTGTGATGAGATCCTGTCGACTCTCTGTAATATAGTGTGAGGTCTGGTAGCCTCTTGTAGAATCCTGTCGACTCTCGCTATAAGCTGTGGTAACCGGTGGTCAAACCTGTAGTAGCCGAGAGGGACAGTCAGGGCGTGGAGAGTTTTCCAGTACCTCTCTGCACTTTGGAAGACCTTTAACAGTCTTCACAGAGTACAGGCAGTCGTGGTCGAGGCAGAGCGGAAAGCTTGGGAACCACACACACAAAACGAAGAGACACAGCTGAAGTAGGAAAGTTCCATGAACAGATAGGAGTTGAGCTAAGCAAGATGGAGATATAGAGTTCTTACTGTTTTACATGGCGATGATGTGGACCTGGCTACAAGCGACAAGGGCTTACGCCGACGGTGAAGAGACTAACTGCGGACTAACTATCGTCGGCTAAAACCGAGGTGTTTATATACCATTCCCGAGGAGGGGGGTTGGAGCTGTCTAAGAATGTGAACTTTGGACGTCTGCACCCTTTGACCTTGATGGCAACGACTCGCTAAATTCCTATTTAGGGTTGTCTCGAATTTAGACGTTTTTGAACTTCTCAATCTTGCTTTAACTTAGCTCTTAATCTATTACATAGTTTTATTTATTTGTCTTTAATTTGTACAAAGTACATTACATATGGCGATGCAATATAGTTGTGTTTCTATATACAACACGACAATCTTGTTATAAGTAGTTATACTATATAGGGTTGTTGGTTTAAATTACCATATATATATAATAATTTCCCTTTTTGATTGTTGATTGTTGTTCCTATGTAAGATCCTGTTGACTTACTGTAGGATTGGTGACTTGTGGTGGTTGATGATTGATGGCGCAGTCGTAGTTGAATGGTAGGGTTCCACAGGGGAAATAACGAGACGAAAACCAGGATGGGATTGAATCTAAGCCATCGCGAATAAGGGAGAGAAAGAGTTGAGACTAAATGGGGTACCTTCCTTTCACATGATCGAAGAGAATTTTACCTTGGGGAGAGAGAATTGGGCACGTCTTGCTCCTAGTCGGGTCGCCTTCCTACTGACTAACTTTGAGTCCGAGATCTTCCTCGTTAACTCTCTCGGTTTCTCATTGGATGGGATCGTCCTGGGAGTTACCTCTGATTGGTTCTTAGTTATTCATGCTTAACTGTGATTGGTTGTTGGTACCTCCATTGTCTTTCATGATTGCCATCCTCCAGGAAGAAGAAGGTCTTTGAACTTTAGTTTTATGGTTCCTGGGTAGTGACCTTAACTTCCTGGATGATGCAATCCTGGTAATTGCTGTTCTCTCTTTTTCGCGAGGCCTAACTTTTATTAAAACTTTTGGACGATACATTGCATAGATTGTGGTGGGATTACATCTTGGTATATACAAATTATGACAGATGCGTCCCCTACATGTGAAGAATTCAAAAAGGGGTAGCCTGAAGTGAATTCTCTAAGGGAAAAGTAATTTTATGTGGAAAAATTAATTAATGGCACTGTGAGGCTATATACAAGTATCGTAGGTGACATAAAAAAAGATAAAAGAGAATGGTTTTGGTGAAATAATTGTTGAGTAGAAGGAAGAGAAATAAAAAATAAAATGATGATGCCTATACAATTCAACTCGAGTTATGGAAAGCTAAATCGAGGGAATTTTTCTGTTAGGGCTTTTGTAAATCAAAATAAAATAATAATTGAAAGAAATCAAAGTGAATGCGCGTTGGTGCATTGTTGAGTGAGAGAAAAAAGAAAAGATGCCTATACAATTCAACTCGAGGTGGGGAAAACTAAATCGAGGGAATTTTCTGTTAGGGCTTTTGGAAATCAAAATAAAATAATAATTAAAAGAAATCAAAGTGAATGCGCTTTGGGGCATTGTTGAGTGAGAGAAAAAGAAAAAGATGCCTATACAATTCAGCTCGAGTTATGGAAAGCTAAATCGAGGGAATTTTCTGTTAGGGCTTTTGGAAATCAAAAAAATAAATAAAAATATATAAAAATTAAAAGAAAACAAAGTGAGTTTTCGTTAAAAAAGTTTTTCAACTTTCAACTTTTTTTCAGCTCTAGCGGACCACAATAAACCTTTGATTTCAAGTCAAGTCAGATCACTTACTGTCGCTACAATTCTACTTATCGCATGGCCCTACCACCCCTTTCAATCATATTAATTATTTTCTTCAATAACTTTTAACCCAATACAATAACCCTACAATTGTGACAAAGCACTGTAACCCTTATATAGGATCTCAAGTGAAACATTGCCTAGGAAGACGCTCAAGTCTATTTCCTCGCTTTGCACCTGGATCTAAGTATTTAGTTTACATGTGCACTCCTAACAATTGCATATTCTTTAACCCCTAATCCTTTCTAACGCCCGCCAATGATATCTTACAATTTTTAATTCTCTTTCACATAATCATATCAATATGTATTTAATTTAAACAACGGTTTTATCTAAAAATATATCTTTTACTAGACGAATGACCCGGGCAACGCCCGGGTTTACACGATTAAATGTATTTTACATATGGAAGATGGACGTAGTTCCCGGAGGTCACCCGCGAGGCTTTTTTGGCACTTGGCACAGCTGTGTCACCAACGCCAGGACCGCGCGCGGTGGGAACTTGAACTGGCCAACCGGCCGGCAGCCGGACGATTCCATTTTCTCGGAGGGGGGGGGGCGGGGGCAGGGAAGTCACGTGCTCGCCGGCAGCCAATGGGCGCCCCCCGCCGTTAGACCGCCACGCGTTCTAGAGGGCGCTGCTCGTGAGCTAAGTAGAATAATTTGAATATATAGTTTTAATAATTGATTTATATATATTTTAAAATAGCCTATCGTCATCCCCGTTATTTTTTACCTATGTATGGAAATTTTGGTTTGAATTAGTGAACTACTGCGAATTTGTTTACCGTGCATACAAACAGACCAACAGATCAACAGACAAACATACAAACATTCATTTTTATATATATAGTATAACCAATATTATAACTTTTTAATTGAACAAGTTTTATTTTTATTATTTTCAGATATATCTAAACAAATCATCTTGTTATAGCCCTTTTTAACCCTCACAGTTTAAATTAATTAAAATAAATTTTAATTACTTACCTGTGTTAGAGAGGCTTTACCCGCTTAAACACGGATAAACCCTTTCACTCCCGGGGCCCATCTATGGTAATTTAAACCAACAACCCATATTGTATATAACTTATAACAAGATTTTCATGTTGTATAATAGAAACACATCTGTAAATGATTATACGCATGATTGACATGTGTCATTATATCATCATATGTAATGTACTTTGTACAAACTGAGGATAAATAAATAAAACTCTGTAATAGATTAAGAGTTGAGCTAAAGCAAAAGGTCAAAACGTCTAAAATCGAGATAGATTTAGAATTCCCACAACAAAATCTAAAAATAGATTGGAAACTGTCATGATGGCGCCAGTTTAGAATTTCGCCAGACGATCCACACTCTTCACATCTGCTGAAAATGCAATACTCCCTTTCTCAGAAAAGATATATAAAGCCTATAAAACGAAGAGAAAATTTTTTTTATTAAAATGCATGGGCTACAAGCTTTCGGGCTTCACGCCCTTCGACGGGTACAAACTGGTACCCGTCGAAGGGCGTGAAGCCCGAAAGCTTGTAGCCCATGCATTTTAATAAAAAAAAATTTCTCTTCGTTTTATAGCTATTTACAATTCAATAAGAGAAATTTTCATGATTCTTGATAAAGCCTCCGTCCTAGCCAAAAAATAGCCACTTGATAGTCAGTTCACCATCAGCGGAAGCCTTCGTCGTTTGTCACCAAGATCTTTCTCATCCACCATGTAGACCAGTAAGAATTCTTCTATCTCCATCTTTCGCTCCTAGCTCAACCTTTATCTGTTCACGGAACTTTCTTAGTGCAACTGTGTCTTCGTTTTTTGTGTATGGACATTCCCAAGCTTTCCACTCTGCCTCGACCACGACTACCTGTACTCTGTGAGAACTGTTAAAGGTCTCCCAAGCTGAAGATAGGTACTGAAAAACTCTCCATCCTGACTGTTCCTCTCGGTCAACACATTATAGCAAGAGTTGACAGGGACTCACACCATAGTTTAAGTCGACTGGAAACCTCATCACAGTTTTAGTCGACAGGATTCTACAAGAGTCAACAGGATCTCACCAAATACATACATTACATACTGTATGAAAAAGTGAAAGTTATATAAGCTTATGATTTTGCTTTGTTTTAAAAATGACTCGATGTTGGTTCCATATGCTTGAATTTAATATTACACTTTTAGTTCTATCTGTATTTTATTGCTTTAAAAGGAACACAACAAAATAAAAAGAAATTACAATTACAAAATGATTTGATAACTAACAAAGGAAAAAAACAATAATACCAAAAAAATGATTATGATAAAAATTGAATATATCTGCCAGAAAAATGCCTTCTATGAATTAAAAAAATAATAATAATTACAAAATTAAAATATAAACTTCAAACATCCTCCCCCCTTGATATTATAATATCAACATTTGATAATGACAGGAGTAGAAAGAAAAGAAAATCAGCAAACAACGATTCAAGTCTAGATAGTAGGACAGTGAGTGGAAGAGGACAAACTTTGGCCACTGCTCTTCTGAGGTCTCCATCCGCCGTGTTGACTGAAACCACGCGTACCAACTTATCCTTCCCGGATACACCTGATTAATCCGTCCCATTCTCCAATTGAGAGGAGGAAGGTTGTCCTCTTTTAACAAAACCAATGTTCCAATATTGATGTTGTCCACTGGTTTCAACCATTTTGGTCTGTTCTGTAGTCTGGAAAAATACTCACATGACCATCTTTTCCAAAAGTCTGTCTTGATCTGTTCAACCAATTGCCATCTTCCTTTAAGACTGGAGCCGCTTTCTCTGACTAGGGATGGGACTGCAGTCAGTGGCATTCCAATGAGGAAATGTCCAGCTGTCAACGCAGTCAAGTCTTCAGGGTCATCTGTTAGAGGGCACAATGGTCTTGAATTTAGAAATGCCTCTATTTGGATTAGCACAGTTGTTTATTCTTCAAATGTTAATTTAGTTTTACCCACGATTCTACGTAGATGATATTTTACAGATTTTATTCCTGCCTCCCAGAGTCCTCCGAAATTAGGTGAGTAAGGAGGTATCAAATTCCATTTGATCTCTTCTGAAGAAGAGAATCTCAAGAATGATTGAATTGAATAACTTTCTTAAGTCTTTGTAAACTCCGACAAAATTAGTTGCATTATCAGTGTTTATTTCTGCCGGTCGACCTCTACGGGCAAAAAATCTCCGAAGAGCAGCCAGGAAGGCTTCTGTTGTTAAGTTGGTAACAAGTTCTATGTGTATGGCTTCAGAGAACATGCAGATAAATAATGCAATATAAGCCTTATCACATCTTGCATTTCTCAAATTCGATGTTTTCACAATCACCGGTCCAGAAAAATTAATTCCTGTTTTAGTGGATGGTCTTGTCCAATTGATCCGGGATGTCGGCAAATTGCCCATCAGTTGTTGTACAGGCTTTTTTTCTAAATCTAGCACATTTAATGCATTTAAACAGAATTTGTTTTACTAGACATCTTCCGGATGGTATCCAATATTTTTCTCTGGTGGTTGATGGAGTTAATTGTACACCTGCATGTAATAGTCTATCATGGTAATGTCTTATTACTAATTGAGTAATATAATGTTCCTTAGGTAAAATAATTGGATGTTTTTGATCAAAACTCAAATAGGCATTATTAATCGTCCACCCACTCTGAGTAATCCATCTTTATCAAGAAAAGGATTCAAATTTATTAAAGGACTTTTCCCACTTAAGGTTGTAAGGCCTCTAAATGTCTTAAATCTATTTAGTAATCCTCTTGTTGAGCACATCGAATGATTTTGTTGAAAGATGTCTCAATTTCTTCAAGTGATAATGCTCCGGATTTTTCCTTTTTGAGAGGTTTTCGACAATTATAAAAGAAACGAAAAATCCATCCTGTTATCTTTTTTTAATTTGTTCAATGATGAATATATTGTTATGAATGAATAAGATATGTTCCTTTTAACAAAAAGGTTGGTCTTAATTCTTTGTTCACTTAAGCATTGCTCATTTATCACTGGTATAGAGTCGTTATAGGGTTGTGATGTTGTTTTCAACCATGGTGGACCGTGCCAACATAACTCAAGATCGAGCAATTGATCCAATGATATTCCCCTGGATGCAAGATCAGCGGGATTGTCCTCTCCTTTGACGTACATCCAATGACATGGTAATAGCTCTTGTATATCCTTTACCCGATTATAAACATAGGGTTTCCATCTGCTATGCTCTGAAGCCAACCAACTCAGCACTATGGTGGAATCTGACCACAATGTAACCTTGTTTATATTCAACGACATAGCCGTACAAACGAGTTTAGTCAGCTGAGTTAGCAATAGCGATGCATACAATTCCATGCGTGGAATCGTAGTGGTTTTTAAAGTAGCTACTCGGGCTTTCGCTGTAAATAGATATACATCATGTATTGAGGAATTATGGATTATCTTGATATAAACCATTGCAGCATATGCCCTTTGTGAGACATCAGCAAATCCATGTATTTCATAAGTTGTAAGCTCATAAAGTCTTATCCATCGAGGTATCTGTACCTGGTGTAGTGATGCTGGATCATTTTGTAATGCCTTCCACGATTCTTGTAATCCAACTAGAATAGGTTCATCCCATGTTTGTTTTGCAGCCCATAATGTCTGAATCATCAACTTGATTTTAAGTATCGCCGGCGCAAATTAACCAAGGGGGTCATATATTTTTGCCATTTGTGATAAGATATTTCGCTTAGTTGGGGCATTCTTGATTATTTCAAATTTCCTCAATCCTATTTCATCATTCTTCGGGTTCCAATTAATGCCCAATAAATATTTTTCCCGGTGTATTCTCACTGTCAACATTAGCATAGAAAGTTGATTTGTCTATTTCTTGAAGTGTATCCAATACTGTAGGTTTATTGGCAGTTCATTGTCGTAATTTAAAATCGCCTGCTTGCAACAATTGGTCTAATTCTCTTATAAGTTTGCGCCCATTTTCTACAGTTTCACAACCAGTCAACAAGTCATCCACATACAAATCTGATTTAAGAATGGCTTCTGCCGTTGGAAACCTAATTTGTTCATCATGAGCCAATTCTCTCAATACCCTGATGGCCAAGAATGGTGCACAAGATGTTCCGTATGTCAAAGTTTTAAGTTCATACTCCTTTAAACCTTGACCTCTGATTCATCTCTCCAAATTATTCGTTGATACCGAGTATCTTCTGGGTGAACTAAAATCTGCCTGTACATCTTGGTAATGTCTGCAGATATAGCTATAGGTTGAGATCGGAATCTTAACAACAAAGGGAAAATGTCCTTTTGAAGCTTGGGTCCTGTATGTAAAACATCATTTAAAGAATAACCCGTTGTTGTTTTTGAAGAAGCGATTCTCAGCCAGGAAGCCAACGATGTAAGAAGCACCGGCACTGCTCCCGACTCAGCTTCTAAGATAGGTGTAAATTCATATATTTTGCTTTTTTTCTTCTTTTTCTTTCCTTTTGTTTTGGGTTGATGAAACTGTATTTATTTCTAAAACTTTTAAATACGCAGTAATAATTACCAACATTTTTGGCTTAATAGAAAATGAAGCCTATATTAACAATTTGTATGATATTAATATTATTTGCGGTTATAAAGGAACATCATCCTTTGAACAAATATAGCCTTAATACTTGTTTACCTTTTGATGAAAAAATGCGCAAGCTAACAGGAACTCGAATAAAGCTTAAGGTGGCTAAATATTCAGATTTTGCCTGTGTTATTGCAATGCTGCTTCTCATTTCCGGAATTGAAACTAACCCTGGGCTTAGAACAATCCCTAAACAGACTACCATTGAAACTACGTCTGAGAAAGAAATGAAGAAAATGCTTGTAACAATCTCTGAAAAACTTGAGGGTTGGATGGAAAGAATTGAGACCCGTCTAGTTTTAATTGAAAGAGGCGTAGGAAATATGGAAAAACAATTACAGTCCTTAGAAAGAACACTAACCTCAACTACCAAAATTACTGTCGAAAACTCTAAAAAGATAGCAGACCTAGAGGAACAGATTGAGCAGCTGGAGAGAAAGTCGCGTGAAAAGCAAATGATCTTATACGGAGTCCCGAGGAAGGAAAATGAGGAATGTCTCACGGTGGTGAAAGGGATTATTAAGGATAAAATGCAAATTATCGAAGAATTGAATATTACCCAATGTCATCGACTTTCCAAGAAACAAGACGCACCTATTCTAATTGAAGTACCGGACTATAAAGAAAGATGGTTTATTTAAAAATGCATTTGCTTTGAGGTAATCAAGGATTTCGCTGACTAGAGATTATATTGCTAAGATAAGGTCTCAAAGGCGCGTACTCAACTCAAAAAGGAAATAACTTCATCTAAAGGGTATCAGAGCAAAACTCAGAGAGATGATAGACTCCTAGTAAATGGAACTACATTCAAAGTCCTTAACGGACAGGTTGTTGACCCTAATGCTACTAAAATATAGCCAACAATGTTCAATAAAAAGGATAAATATCAAATTAAATATATTGAGAAAATGAATAAAATGATAATAAATTACTGGAACGTCAATGGTCTATGGAGACTAAATTCGACTTTTCTATTTCAGAGTATGTAAAATAATACACTATTTTTGCTCTATCAGAAACATGGATTGATTACAATTTTCCGATGGACATTTGCGGATATACCATTTACGAGTCTTTTGCTATCAGAAATTCTAAAATTGGTAATGTTCTGGGGGAATTGTAGTTGGAATTAGCAATTCTTTAGGCATCGATATAGCAGAAGTAGAAATAAAGTCTAACTGGATAATAATTTATTTCAAATCAAATTCATTATGCAAAGTATGCCTAATATTTACATATCTACCCCCAAACGAAACTACAAAATCAAACTTATATAAATTATCTAAATTAATTGAAGAAATACTATCCTAGGGATACGAAATAGTACTCGCTGGTTATTTCAACTCTCGAATAAGAACTGGGGGAGAATTCCATAATGTTTTTGGGCTGCCTTCGCTCCTCTCCCCAAAACGTAATTCTAAGGATAAGGTGACTTCGTCACACTCGAGTCAATTTCTTGAGTTTGTTGTTAGCAACCTGATGTCTATTGTAAATGGTAGAACATTATCTGATAAAAACGGTAACTACACCTACATTTCTGAACATGGCTCATCTGTTGTGGACTACTGTATAATTACACCTTCTCTTCTAGACTGTATTGTTGATTTTAAAATAGAAGATATCCCCTATTCCGACCACTTACCAATTACACTGACAATAAACCTAGATCCAGATTCTACTTACGTAAATATTTCGAAACAACCAAATAATAAGCATTCAATTCATGCTAACTCAGTATGTCGAAAAAAGTATAAATGGGTACCTGAAAATTCAACGCGCTTTACGCAAACATTAGAAGATATAAGTGGAAATTGTAATGAGTCAATTGATAATATAATAAATACAAAAACAGACCAAATAAAAAAGCAATGGTTAAACTGAAATGCAAACTATATTGAAGTCAGCTGGTTCAAAATCCAGACCTTGGTTTGATCATGTCTAATCCTACCCAATCATGATGGTTGTCATGCTTTACAAGCTTGATACCTTGATATGATTAAGTGAAGATAAGAAAGAAAAGAAGAGACAAGACCGTAACACATACATTAAAACGAAGAAAGAATATAATGCTTTAATCTATATATATAAAAATGAATGTATGTGTGTGTGTGTCCTTTATGCCTGACCAAACCACTCATTGGAACGCTATGAAACTTTGGGAAGTTATTTAGTATAGTACTAGGAAGGTTTCTAGCAAATAAAATTTTTGAAATAACTTTTCGCCTAAATATAATCAAGATAAATATTCTAATTTATCTGTTATAATTCAACAATCTGCTCTAACTATCATCATGCTTTTGTAATGTAGAAAATTAGGAAAGACAAAATTCAGGATGACACGGAAATTTATTTGTGACAATAATTTTGATACAAGTCCAAGGCAAGATACTATTCCTTTAACTTCCAATTACCAAGGAAACCAATTAATATTGATTTTATTCAACTTATCGAGTATTTTTCAAGGGACCGGGAAAAAATGTTCACTTTATCGAGAGATTCGTTAGACAAACCTTTACTCGGGTAAAACCCGGGCGAAGCCAGGTACATTCATACAAGAATAATGATACAATTCCAAGGCAAGATACTATTCCTTTAACTTCCAATTACCGAGGGAACCAATTAATATTGATTTTATTCAACTTATCGAGTATTTTTCAAGGGACCGGGAAAAAATGTTCACTTTATCGAGAGATTCGTTAGACAAACCTTTGCTCGGGTAAAACCCGGGCGAAGCCGGGTACATCCGCTAGTAAATTATAAAAAGAAAACCTACTACCAAATAATACATGAAAAACTAAAAAATGTTCGTGATTCCCAAAATTTCAGGAAAACAATAGCTACCTACAAAAAAAGAGGCTGTATACAGGGGAATATACCGATGCTGACCTGGCAACAATATTATACGGAGCTTCTTGCTTCTGAGAGAGTATTTGAAGTTGTTACTTCTCTGAGCACTATATCCCCACCTGATAATAAACTAACCAAAGAAATAACCATCTTCGAGATTACTAAAGAAATCTCTCGCTTGAAATGTGGTAAGGCCAGTGGAGTCGACGATGTTCCGAACGGTGCAATAAAAGTCCTACCTCAGAATTATTTGATCATTCTGAAAGATATATAATAGAATCTTAAGAACGGCTTCACTCCCTTCAATATGGTCAAAATCTATTATTCACCCTATCTTTAAAAACGGTGATACAGAAAATCCCGCGAATTACCGGGGAATATCTCTGTTATGTAATTTGGCAAAACTCTTCACATCAATACTGAAAACCCCTCTATATATTTGGATTGAAAATAGAAAAATCATCCCAGAGAGTCAGGCCGGTTTCAGAGCTAATCATTCCTGTCAAGATCACATCTTCACTTTAATATCACTGATTCAACTTACACTGAGGAAAAAAAGAAGAAAGTTTTATGCTTTTTTCGTGAGAGAGAGAACATCAAAAAGGAGTTTGACTCGGTTCCCCACTCTTTACTATGGAATAAATTGACTGATATGGGCGTAAATTATAGTTTTGCGAATTTAATCAAAAATTACTACTAGAATATGACAGCAGCGGTCCGCTGTAATAATTCCTACACGGAATTCATAAAAATAAGATCAGGTGTTCTGCAAGGAGAACCACTTTCCCCATATTTATTCCTGCTTTTCATATATGATCTCAGTAAAATATTTGACGACTCGAATTTGCCAGGAATATATTTACCTAACTTTGAAAACATACATATACTGCTTTATGCGAACGATATAGTTTTAATTGGTGGATCTCGAATTAATCTTCAAATGAAAAATAATATTTTAAAAACAAATTTAAAAACTAATTTTTTAACTTTGAATGAAAGCAAGTCGACAATAATGATTTTTCGAAACGGCGATAAACCAGCACGATCTAAAAAAGGGTACTGGGGCCAATAAATCATAAACTCTACACAGAAATATTTATACCTGGGATATCCGCTAACCCCATGAATTTCATTTACTCAAACAGCTCTTGATTTTAAGGGTAAGGCCATAGCAGCTATAGGAGCATTATGGGAGATTCTTATGAAATCCAAGTTAATTTTTTTCACTCAACAATGAAGCTGCTCGATACCATAGTTATAACAACTCTACTATATACTTCTCCAATCTGTTCAGATGAACAAGAATTAATATTGAAAAAAATCCAATATACCTTTCTGAGACGATATCTAAATCTCCCAAATTATACCTCAGGATATATTTTAAGGATAGAAACCGGAAGAACATCTCTCGCAGTGATAGCAAAAAAATTATCGTTAAAATTCTGGCTAAGAATGCTAAAATTGGACACTACGAGATTACCTTCAATTTGTTTGGCTCACTTGTGGGATGTTTATACCTCTACAAGACAAAAATATTGGATTTACAAAGAGTTTAATAAATACATTAAATAACACCGGTTTCTCATGGCTTATCGGATGCTCGGATCATAATTTAGTTCAAAGTTATATTCCTTTGATTATTAGGACAATGTCAGATTAATCGATACAAGAATACCAATCAAGAATAAGAAATTAAAAACTTTATCCACATTATAAAAATGCCCATACTCAATAGAACACAGAATGCTACCTAACTGATGATTTCCCTTTGACAGTCAAACGATGCATAGCTCAATCGAGAATGCTATTTACAGTTTTAAAAAAATCCACTTTCTGACGTTTGAGGCCGAAAACCTAATATGTACACTGTGTGACAAGGAAATTACTGAAGAACTCCCCCATTAACTGATTAATTGTACAGCCCTTGATGAAGAAAGGTGATCAATAAATTAAATGTACCAACATTTCACCCTACGTATTCCTTTCAAAAATATCAGCAAACAAATCTAACAATAGCTTACTATATTTTTTAGATCATCATTATGTAAGGACCAGTCAACAATTGAATGACTTTGAGACAAATAGTAAAGCCAGTTCAATTTCTATCTTACTACCTATGTAAATAAACACAAGATGATTATTACCTTACCCAATTGGGAGAATCTGTATGGGGCAAGTCCCTAATAAAGGCTTTTGTATGTGTGTTTGTGTTTTTGAAGAAGCGTTGAATACAACTCACAATTTTGTGTTAGAGCTTTTTTTTTATTATAGGATGATGAGGAAGGTAAAATGCTTTATGATCATTTCTGTTTTCCTTCACCTCATTCATATGGCCTAAATCCAGGTATTCTTGCATGAAATCCTTGTAGGTCTGATATACTTGGGGCTGTTGTTTCAAGATTTTCTCCATTCTCAAAAAGCAGTTAATGGCTTGAGGTTTTGATTCTCCAAGCAAACTGGGGTCCTTAAAGGGAAATCTTACAATGTATCTACCAGATGTTTCTCTCTCATGAGTTGTCTTGAAATGAATTCCATTGAAATCATCTTCAAATGTATCAGGTTTGGTTTTGAGTTCTTCTTCCCATAAGGAAAATATTGGTTCCTATTTATTGAGCGTACAAAATATAATGTGTGCAGTTTTTGATAGTTTCTGGATTTCTTTTGAAAGATTTTAATTTCTCCAAATAAAAACCATCTTAATAGTGTTTTGATTGCCTTTGGTTGACCATCATGTCTATATTTGATGGCTCCCTTGAATAGAGAAAAGGCAATATCTGCGCCTAGCAATATGTCAATTGGTGCGGAATATTGATATTGTGGATCGTCTAGTTGCAGGCCTTGAAAATAATATAATGATGTTCTTCAAATTTTAAATATGGCATATAACTTGTCACCTCATCCAAAACAAGATCATTTGTTTTAAAAACTTTGGATAGGTTGAAATGGGATGTGAAATTGAGATTTATTACTCCATCGGGTCTGTCCAAAATCTGTCCTTCTATTCCGCCTAATTCTACTCTTGTCCTAGAAGGTTCCAAATTCAGTTTCTTCAAACAGTCCCGAGTTATTAGTGTGGCTTGACTTGCTGTATCTATTAAAGCTCTACAAGGCTAATATTCACCTTGATGATTCATCACCATAATTGTTGCGGTAGACAATAGTACAAACGAGTCCTCTTGGTTAGACATCAAACAGGTAGTGTTATGAATGGAGGTCACGCCCAAAGCATCATGGTTTTCCTTTACACTTGACTCAGCTTGGTTTTTTTATCTGGTTCTTCAATTTCAGGAATTCCTATTGAATGTTCTTCAAACTTATGAATAGCGGCATCAATGTGAATCAATGTGTTATGTTTTCCTTGACACTTTCTTCACTTGAATTCTGACTTACATTGATTGTTCCTTAAACAATTGAAACATAACTTGATTTGATTGACTTTTTTCCTTCTCTCTAATGGCTCCATGCCTTAAAAGGTTGGGCATTGATAGATTTCATTCTCCTGTTGACATAGAAAACAATTGTCTTTGTTAGATTGTGTACTTGCAATTTCATGGAGCGTTTAATTAGGGGCAATCCCTTTTCTGTTTCACTCGTATTGAGTGTCTTGGCATGGTTTTCTGAAAATTTCAATAATTCTGAACAGGAGGGTATGTGATTACTGTCAATTGTCATGTTCCAGCTGCGCTTTGTTGATTTGTCTAGTTTATCACTTAGGATTTTCCCAAATGTGATATCATTAAGTTCATCTAGTTTATAACCAAGTGTTTCTAGAGATCTAATGATTTCACATGAATTATCTACCAAAAATAGAAGTTGTGTGGATGATTCTATTGTTAGCTCAGGTAGATCTATTATTTTTTGCATTAGGTTAAATATCAAATATTTTTATTGTCATATATTTTTTTCCAACAAATCCCAAGCCAAAACAAAATTATTTTCTGTTATTGGTATGAGATTAACAAGTACTAAAGCCTTTCCTTTCAGACAAGTCTTTAAATACTGTAATTTAACTATATTTGTCAATTTTGTTAATTGACTGTTATTAATAATAGTAGTCTCAAAAATATTAGAAAACGAAATCCAATTTTCTATTTTTCCATCAAAAATTGGTAGTTCTATTTTAGGTAAATTAGCATAATTCTTATTAACTGCATTGTTACCTAGAGGTAAATTCACATCTGTTGTATATATATTAATTAATTGTTACCACAGAGTGTGTGTAAGCTCACAGTAAAATAGGCGCTAACCAAAACTAATATAATTTCCTTTGTTTAATATTAGTTTTACCCTTTATATTTTGTTCTTTCTCTTGTAAATCAATAAATATATTGTTTAATTAATAATTTTGGAATCAGTTTCATTAAACATTCTAAGCAAAGTCAACAATTGGTAGCAGAGCGTGGTTGTTTGATATAAAGCTCAAACGCGAAAATATTTAATCTGAAGATTAAGCAAGAAGTTTATTCTGATCGGTAAACTGAAGCATTTCTGAGAAGATTAAAGGTATTTATATAGATTAAGTTAAATTATATCTATATATTGCATGTTTAAAAGCTACCCAATATTTAAATAAATTTAAAATATATATTTGTATTTAAAATATATTGGTTTGTTTATATTATAGTTCAAAAGGCGAAAATGGCTGAATATAATTTTTTATCCCAAACAAAAATTGAACCATTAACAGAAACTAATTATCAAATTTGGGCGTTAAAAATCGGCGAAGTTCTGAGAAGAATAAAATTATTTAAATGTGTAATTTCCGATCCAGAACCTGATATGGAAGACAAAAGTTCTTGGGAGATTTGGAGTGAGAAAAATGATGAAGCATTTGGGATAATCATCAGTACGTTGACAAATGAACAAGCTGGAATGTTCATATAGGAGAAACAAATGCAAAGAAAGTATGGGACTTACTGAGAAAAAGATACACAGGCAATTTAGAAGATAAAATTATTGATATAGGCTTAGAATTAATGAACTTTAGAATGAAAGATAATGAAATTGTAGATGAATATATATCGAGGGCAAAAAAAAATATTGCTGCGGGACGTTCATCATTAGGGCATCAATTTCCCTCAAGAGAACTTTCATTTCATATTGTCAGAGGCATACATCCAAGGTATGGAAATATTGCTATTGTCTTACAATCTAAGAGAGAGGCAACAATCGAAGCGTCTATTGCTACTGCTGTATGTATTAAGAATTGTACCCCCCACAGGTATATCAAGCACCATACACCTATACAGAGATGGAATGGGAGGAAACCATCAGTCAAACACATTCGAATATTTGGATGTTTGACACATTGGCTTGAGAGCAAACCAAGAAGAAACAAGTTTTCACCAAAGGGAATATTTATTGGTTATTCCATTAAAAGAAAAGCTTACAGAATCTATATTAAAAAAATGGAAATTTCATAAGTGGTGTTCGCTAAAAACTTTCGTTACAATGCATCAATTTCGACCAAATTTTCAACATTTATGTAAAACGAGATGGAGCAGGTTTTGCTTAACATCAAAATATTTTTCCTAACATTAACATGCGTAACTTCGCTGTTATCGATTAAATACAAAAAAAAATCAACAGAGTTAATTTTATTTATATAAAATACAAAATTAAATTTCAACAGAGTTAATTTTTTTACATACTAGCTAATAATCTCAATCTAAAAAAAATATTCAAAACAAGCAATTTTAAGATAACACCATATGTAAAACAGTCGGCCAAGAAAACAACTTCCCTCGAGTAAAACCCAGGCGGAGCCGCGTACACCCGCTAGTATATGATATAATGACAAAGAGAATCCAAGAAGTCAGATCTGTAAAATTTAGTGAAGAGAGGAATTGATTATGCAAATGATATTCAAGAAAACACTAAATGTGATAATTTGACCTATAAAGGAAATGGTGAAGAAATAGTTGCTAAAGACTTTCTTATCTTGAAAGAAGACAATCCTGTCACAGAGAGTGAAATGAAGTCTCAGGAGGATCCTTCAGTAAAACCAGGTGGGGACTGTGAAAATGACTCATCATAAACTGAAATGATAGAGGAAAGATGCGTAAAAGGAGGAAGAAAGAAAAGAGAAACAAAGAGCATCTTAGAAGAACGGCACAAAGCAAGACTTGAAGAACAAGAAAGAAAATTGATCAAAGAAGGAGTTCGACGCTCACAAAGAAAAATGGATAGGAATGATGCAAACTTAATTATGGAAATAGATAATTATATCCCGGAGAACTTTAAAGAAGCAATGGATAGTGGAGAAAGAAATGAATGGCTCAAAGCAATGGAAGAAGAGCTCAGTGAGATAGAGAAACATAAAGTATGGACACTAGTACCAAGGGAAAATGGTATGAAAGGCATCAATAGTAAATGGGTTTACAGTACGAAGAAAACGCCAAATGATGGCATATATAAAAGAAAAGCCAGACTGGTTGCTGTTGGATGCAATCAAATCAACACAACATAATTTAATAATAAAGACTTATGATGTGAAGACAGCTTATCTCTATAGTGAGTTAGAAGAGACAGTACACATTGGACAACCAGATGGTTTTATGCAAAAAGGAGAAGAAAACAAAGTGTGTAAATTGGAAAAAAGCCTGTATGGTCTACCACAATCAGGAAAATGTTGGAACAAAAAGATCAATGAAATTTTATACCAGTTGGGAATGATTAGAACCAAATGTGATCCATGCGTCTATAAACTCCAGAGAGGAGAAGAGTATGCAATACTGGGTCTATATGTAGATGATCTCATCATTGCTGCAATTAGTAAGAAAATTAATGACAACCTAGTCTCAGAAATAGAAAAAATATGTTACTATAACAGAAAAGAAAGATAACGAACCATTTATTGGAATTGTAATAAAAAGGGCAGAAGATTGATTTTATTTATCTCAGACTCATTATATTGATACAATTCTTCACAGATTTGGACTGGAAGAATGCAACAGTGTGCAGACACCTGGAGATCGATATCAAAATTTGGATGAGTTTTTGGACTCTAAGCCAGCAGATAAAACTGTATACCAGTAAATGATTGGATCACTTATGTACCTTTCTACTGGTACTCGACCGGACATATCCTTCAACGTCAGCAAATTATCTCAGTATAGTAATGATCCAAGAAAAATACACTTAACTGGATTTAAGAGGATCTATAGATATCTGAAGGGAACAAGAAATAAAATGTTTGCATATAAGTCAAAAGACAACAATATAACAATAAGTACTGATGCGAGCTGGTGCACAACCCGAGACGCAAAATCCTATTCAGGCTATACAGTCAAACTTGGCAACAACTTAATAAACTGGAAAAGTAGGAAGCAAAATTTAGTAGCCTTGTCTACATATGAAGCAGAACTTACTTCAATATGTGAAGACATTTCAGAAGTATTATGGTTAAAGGGATTACTTGAAGAACTTTGTGAAAATGTAACTTTCCCAATTATCTTGAAAAGTGACAGCCAAGCTGCAATAAACTGGATACAATCTGACAAAATTACTTCACAAACAAAGCACATAAACCGAAAGTATTAGTTTGTAAAAGAGGAAATTCAAAATGGAATCAAGCTGGCATACACTAAAAGTGAAGACATGGAGGAGGATATACTAACGAAGAGTCTACCTAAGGACAAACTACGGACATGTGCATATAGCCTTGGACTTGCTGATTAGGGCTTACACACAGGGGAGCGTTTGTTGTATATATATTAATTAATTGTTTCCACAGAGTGTGTGTAAGCTCACAGGAAAATAGGCGCTAACCAAAACTAAAAAAAGTTCCTTTGTTTAATATTAGTTTCCCATTAATATTTTGTTCTCTCTCTCTCTCTCTCTCTCTCGTAAATCAATAAATATAATGCTTAATTAATTATTTTGGAATCAGTTTCATTAAAAATTCTAGGCAAAGTCAACAGCATCATTGTGAAAATGTTGAGTAAACCGAAGAATTTTCACCTCTTGTTTACAATATTTATCGGTTACTTTCTCTATTTGTAATAAAAGTTCGTCTGTATCTTTTATCCTCATAAAATATTCATATGCTTGTTCCAACTGCTGTTTAATCTTCTCGATATTTTTTAATATTGCATCGAGTTCAAAACAATCGGCTGCGTTATTTTCTATATCCTTTCCAACTTTTCTAAATTAAAATGTAGTGTTTTGATTCTTCTTATTTCTGTTTCTGTATCCATGAGGTTGACTTGCAGTATCAGGCTTCTATCTAGCTCGAAGGACCAATGTATGAAAAAGTGAAAGTTGTATAAGCTTATGATTTTTCTTTGTTTTAAAAATGAGTCGATGTTGGTTCCATATGCTTGAATTGAATATTACACCTTATTTCTATGTATTTTATTGCTCAAAAAGGAACACAACAAAACAAAAAAGAAACTACAATTGCAAATGATTTGATAACTCACTAAGAAAAAAAATAATATTACAAAAATGATGATGATAAAAAATGTAATATGTCTGCCAGAAAAATGCTTCTATGAATTAAAAAAATAAGAATAATTACAAAATTAACATCTAAACTTCAAACACTCTCTTCAAAGGAATACACTTTATATCGCAAAAATATTTTGTCAAAAAGAGCTCTAAGTTTCAACTAATATTTTATTAAAAAAAATTGAAAAACAGCTCAACATTAAATGTGAAACCATAACTGGTCGTTAGTAAATCCTCGAGGTTACAAAGTATGTGATAAGTTTACATTCAAGTATCATGAAGAAAGGTTTATGCCTGGCCGGCATTCAGTTTTAGAATTAAATATACTTCGGCCAGTAAATCCTTTTATTATCTCGACATTTTAAAAAAATCTTTTGTCCTCGTCATTTCATTCAATTAGTTTTCAAATAAAAAAGCTTAGCTGACTTGGCCTTTTTTAAACAATATTATAACACATTTAATGATAAAATGAAGGCTCAAAATAGCTTCATTTTGAAAAATCGATCAAGTTGCATAGTAATAGGATTGTGCTTTTGTTTCTTATCCCTTGTGGGAGCTGTAGACCCGCTGGCGATTCTCCACCAAACTCTGCAGCCCTGGCAGAGGCGCCATGTTCATTGTACATAGTATGATGCATATATATGTCATAATTTTCCTAATTCCCAAGGGATATAATTTATTTTTGCCATAATTAGTATGTTAAAATGTAAATACAAATTTACCCATCTATAAACTGTACAAAATAAAGGTGGGGGCCAGCGCGCGCTGGCGAATGCTACGGCACGGGGCCGCGTGCGCGCGCTCACGAGTGTGGAACAAATTATTTTTCGAAGCATACATGCACAACGGCTGCGCCCTTCCATTCGACAACGACAGATACGATAAGTAAAAGTCGACAGAAAGAAAACCTCAAGATAATGGACAAGGCAAAGAGACAAGCAGGCCAGAAAGAGGTCGAGTTATCTAAAGAGAAGAAGTCGGTGATAAATGCACTAACAGCGATGATGAGAAGACTAGGGCGGGACGCGCCCACCACTGCAGCCAGATTTGACGAATCAAGTTCCGCGGAATCGTTCTTAAGAGAGCTGGAGTGGTCTCCGGGATTCCAAAGCAGCAGCTGTGACGAACAAGGCCGAATGGAGAGGCAGCGCAAGAGGGAGAGCTCCGGAGGACACTCCAATCCATGGACTACCTCCACGAACCCAACTGAAGGATCAAACAGGTCCTTGAGGATCTGTACCCCCCACCCGAGACACCGAGCCACCAAGAGTTCTATCAACTACGTTGCGGGCCTCAAGGCTTACAAACATATCCGCAAAGAAATGGTCAATGCTCTCGCTCAAGGAATGCCCTCCTACAGTCGAAATCTCCTGCTGATTGCAACACCCAGCAGCCCGTCGGAATGGTTCACTCTGGCCAGGAGAATCTATGGGATCGGCAGAGACCCGAGGCGTCCCGGCATTTCCTCTCCCACAGAACGCCCATCTCCGTGCCAATCCGGTAGACAAACAATCAATCCTTTAAGGCGCTTATCCGAAGATGTGCCTCATACCCTGAAGCGACCAGGAGAGTCTCCATCCACCACGCCTACACCAAGCAAACACTGTCAAGGGCCCCATTGGAACAATCAGTGCCCACAACGGTCCATCTTGCCTGGGCAGCGTACCGAGCATCCTCGACTATTGACACCGCCGCGGTATTTTCGTGATCCAAGAGACAGCGCTACCGAGTAACCAGAAGTACAACCCACACGCCATGACTCTCAAGTTGCTACTAGCAAACCATTTATGTTCATTTCTAATAGATACTGGCGCTAACATTAATGTTATTTGTTTAAAACAATTCAAAACATTAGGAACTAAAATGTTCCCTTTAAATAATGATATTACTATTAGGACTTTGTCTCATAATATCCAGCCTGTTGGATTTACATTTATTTTGGTTACTGTAGAATTCATTAAGGGGGACCACTTGTTATTATATATAATAGATAATGCTCTGCCATTTGGCATTTTTTCTTTAAATTCATTGAGGATATTTCGATTAACTATTGATTTCTTTTCAAAAGTAATATATCAGGATAATATTGTCAAGTAGCTCCATCCAGATGGGACAACTGTCAATCATCCCTGGACCCCGGGGGGGACCACAGGTGTGGGGGCTTCTGGGAAGCTGATCTGTAAATAAGGAAAACGGGACGGTGGCTAACGCCGTTCATTTTGAGGATTAGCTTTAACTGGGGGTAAGTTGTACTCTCTCTCTCCCCCTATAATTACCCCTTATAATAAATTAATTATCCCCAAACTTGCCCTTGCTTTATTTATCTCCGCGACATATTTTAGTGGAGACGCTGGGTAGCGTGACGGAACTTCGAAGAAGTCGACGTCTACAGGGACGTGAACCAATTCTTCAACCTTTGCCACAACGAATAGAAATGGAAGACGACCACAGACCTACTGTTAGCGGATCCTACCTCCCTTGTCAGCGCCAACGAGATCCTTCTGCCTTTTCTGAAGATGGAAATATAAACCCTGGACAATGGTTGAAAGAGTACGAGAGAGTGTCGAAGTACAACAGATGGGACGAGACAATGAAGCTTGCCAACGTCGTATTTTACTTGAACGGAACTGCTGGAAGGTGGTTTGATAATAACGAAGAATCACTCAACTCGTGGAGAAGCTTTGAAGACGCATTCCGCGGTGTGTTCGGACTGCAGGAGGATTCTGCTCGACGCGCCGAGGAAGTTCTGAAGTCAAGAACACAGAAGGCCGAGGAATCCAGCGAGTCATACATCCAGGAGATTCTTAGTCTCTGCCACCAGGTGAACCCTCGCATGGAAGAAGGTGAGATAGTTGCTCACATTATAAAGGAAATTTCGGAGTACACATACCAGGTATTGGTGGCGAAAGACATACAGACAGTAGATGAGATCCTGAAGTTTTGCCGTCATCTGACAACCGTCAAGCAGCGCAGGATCGGCCGTAGGAAATTCGCCAGGTTGTCAAACGTAATGCCCATTTCGTGTGTTGACGACTCAGACGACTTGGCCAGCTTAATTCGCCGCATCGTTAGAGAAGAGATACAAAAGGTTTTCTCAGCACCTGAAGTGGTCAATCCTCTCCGAGAGGTGAACGCCCTGGAACAGACTGTGAGGGAAGAGGTCAGCCGTGCTCTACAACCTACCAGACCACAAGTCAACGTGGTACAACAACAACCACGAACGCCCTATTATAATATCGACCGACCAACCCAACCCAGGAAGACGGAACATTGGAGAACCTACGACGACAAACCTATCTGCTTCCACTGCGGACGACCCGGACATGTCGTCCGTTATTATAGGGAACGACGGCAGGTCTTCGCTGAAACCAGGTCAAGGAATGGCGGAGAAGGAAGAAATGTTGGATTTTCGAGTCGACCCCCGAGATATGACGCCGACGACGACTATGTAACGCCCCAAACCTCGACGTACTTCTACCGGAGTTCTTCCCCACATCCAAGCCGCGCAAGGTCGCCGGCTCGAAGACAATCCCAGTCGCCAGCCCGTCGTTTCAGCCGTTCTCCCAAGACTCAGAATGTGAAAAACTAAGTGGAGCGGCTTCTAACGGGGGTGAGGTTGCCATTGAGGAAAATCCTCCAGGGTATATCGCCGCTAAATTAAAAGAAAATTTTGTTATGGTCGAAATAAATGGACGCAAAATTAAAGCATTGGTGGATTCAGGAGCAGACTTTTCTGTTATTTCAGACAAATTTCGACGCGAACTAAAGACACCTCTCTTCAAAGAACAAGGTCCCATGCTTAAAGCCGCAAATAAAAATTTAATAGAGACCCTAGGAAAATGTGTCCTGAACATAGAAGTTAATGGTCTGAAGATACCCTTTGAATTCGTTGTTAAGGTGGAATGCAGCCATGACATCATATTCGGATGGGACTTCTTCAAGGCCACCGAAGCCGTCATTGATTGTGGCAGAAATGAACTCCATCTCGGGGAAACCTCCGTCCTGGAATCTCGAGAGGAGGAAAACCAGAGATTGTTTGCTTCCGGCGACTTTGTCATCCCGCCTAAATCAATAAAGAAGATCAGTGTGATAAACGAAGATGTATGCGGTGTTAGAGATGTTTTAGTCTCAACTTCTAAGGGCTTATTATTAAGAAAAGAAGTTCTTATACCAAACTCATTGGTTACATTTCGACACGGCCGAGGTAGCATTTGGGTTGCGAATGGAGCGTCTTGGCCGCAACTGATTCCATCAGGAATGAATATGTGCACCATGGAAAGTTATGAGAATGGAAATATCTGCAGTCTTATCAAATCCTGCGATAAGTTACAAGAAACGCAGCTAAAGTCACGTGAATGGTCACAGAAGCTAAACCTTACTCTATATCCAGGGCTGTCTGAAATTCAAAGGCTACAGCTTATTTCATGCCTTGACGAGTTTATTGACATATTTGACTTTGGGGGAACTCCTATTAAGCCCACCAGTACTGTGAAGCACAAGATAAACACAGGAGACCACTCTCCTATCAAACAGCGGCCCTATAGAGTAGCACCAAGTGAACGACGACTAATTCAAGATGAAGTGAACAAGATGATTGATAATCACATCGTGAAGCCCTCTGAAAGTCCTTGGTCATCTCCTGTTATTCTAGTTCGAAAGAAAGATGGGACCTGGAGATTCTGCGTAGATTATCGTCGATTAAATAAGATAACAAAAAAAGATGTTTACCCGCTGCCACGCATTGACGATGCCTTGGACAGTTTAGCCGGCTCTAGTTACTTCTCCACGATGGATCTTCGGTCCGGGTATTGGCAGATTGAAGTGGACGAAAAAGACAGGGAGAAAACTGCCTTCATCACTCCAGATGGGCTGTATGAATTCCGAGTAATGCCTTTCGGTCTATGCAACGCTCCAGCAACGTTTGAAAGGATGATAGATAGTGTTCTGGGCAGTCTTAAATGGAACATGTGCCTTTTCTACCTGGACGACATCGTAGTTTACGCACCTACCTTTGAGGAACATCTACGTCGTCTACAACTTGTATTAAGGTGCATCCAGAAAGCTGGACTAAGCTTGAACCACGAAAAGTGTCTTTTTGGATCAAGGAGGATAAAGATTTTAGGACACCTTGTTGACGCCAATGGAATTCATCCAGATCCAGATAAAGTTGAAGCCGTCTCTAAATTTCCGAGGCCAAAGAATATCTCTGAACTGAGGAGCTTTCTTGGATTATGTTCCTATTACCGAAGATTTATTGAAAATTTTGCTGACAAAGCTAGATCTTTGCATGACCTACTGAAGACTGAAAAACAATTCTATTGGGATGCAGCTCAAGAGAAAGCGTTTGAAGTCTTTAAAACAGCTCTAATTTCAGAGCCTGTCTTGGGACACTTTGATGAATCCGCTGATACCCATCTACACACGGATGCAAGCGGACATGGTATTGGAGCTGTTCTTCTACAAATACAAAGTGGAAAGAAGCGGCCTATAGCTTATGCATCTAGAAGCTTGACAAAGGCTGAACATAACTATTCTACAACGGAAAAAGAATGCCTTGCTGTAGTCTGGTCTATTAGCAAATTCCGTCCATATTTGTTTGGTCGACCATTCACGGTTGTCACTGACCATCATTCTCTATGTTGGTTGGTAGGACAGAAAGATCCTTCTGGCCGTTTGGCAAGATGGGCGCTGAAGTTGCAAGAATTTGACGTGACCGTTATCTACAAGAGCGGACGCAAACATAAGGATGCCGATTGTCTGTCAAGGAGCCCGCTTGAGAACGATCAACCAAGTGCTGTGATGTCACTAACCAACGTCGATAAAGAGCAGACTAAAGACCCGGATTTAGCTAAAATAATCGATAATTTAAACTCAGGCTACACCAGAAAGGAATTCAGCATTATCGACGGCATCTTATACAAGAAAAACTATAGCACAACTGGAAGACCCTGGCTTATGATGATTCCTAAACACTTAAGATCGGAAGTTATGGCAGATTTACGTGACGCTCCTACAGCTGGGCATTTGGGTTTCGCCCGAACGTATGACAAAGTGAAGAAACGATTCTATTGGCCTGGCCTTTATAGAACTGTTCGCCAATATGTAAGCCATTGTCGGGAGTGTCAATGAAGGAAGAAATTACCTCGACGTCCGGCTGGACAACTTGTATCCATACCACCGGTAGAAAAGCCATTCCATAAGGTCGGGGTCGATCTCCTTGGAAGATTTCCAGTTTCTAAAGATGGAAACCGTTGAATCATTGTGTGCACCGATTATATGACAAGGTATGCCATAACGAAAGCGATCCCAGACGGAGGAGCAATCGAAACAGCTAAGTTCCTGGTTGAAGATGTTATCTTGAAGCATGGAGCTCCTAGAGAAATGATAACAGATCGCGGAAGAAATTTCATTTCTCAAGTAATAAAAGAGATCAATGCTCTGTGCGGAATTATGCACAGATTTACAACGGCCTACCATCCCCAGACCAACGGCCTGACTGAAAGGTTCAACAAAACTCTGGGAGACATGTTGTCCATGTACACAGGTGTCGAGCAGAAGGACTGGGACCAAGTTTTACCCTACGTAACTTTTGCTTACAACACTGCTAAACAGGAGGCGACCGGCTACACTCCGTTCTTTCTTGTCCACGCCCGCGAGGCCGAGACCTACATCGATGCCGTACTACCCTACCTACCAGATGAGATCTCTGACGACTACGTTGGAGAACTTGTGACCAAAGCTGAGGAAGGGCGTCAACTCTCCCGATCACGCCTTCTACAATCACAGGCGAAAGACCGTAGACTTTACGACCAGAAACATACTCCAGTCTATTACCAGAAGGATGATCTTGTGTGGGTTTTTACTCCCATCCGAAAAGTAGGGCTCTCAGAAAAGCTACTGAAGAGATACTTCGGTCCCTACAAGGTGACCAAGAAGCTTTCAGAAGTTACGTATGAAGTAGAGCCCGTGGACCCGTCTCCCCGATCACGGAAATCCAAGGATATCGTTCATGTTATTCGGATGAAGCCCTACCTGGACCCTGAAGAACAACATTCCATTCTGCTAGGGAACACAGGCCGTGATGGATTTCCTTCCAGAACAAGGGCTGAGACAAGCTAATCAGCGGGTCGCTGTTTTTTCTAAAGAGGGAGTAATGTCAAGTAGCTCCATCCAGATGGGACAACTGTCAATCATCCCTGGACCCCGGGGGGGGGGGGACCACAGGTGTGAGGGCTTCTGGGAAGCTGATCTGTAAATAAGGAAAACGGGACGGTGGCTAATGCCGTTCATTTTGAGGATTAGCTTTAACTGGGGGTAAGTTGTACTTTCTCTCTCCCCCTATAATTACCCCTTATAATAAATTAATTATCCCCAAACTTGCCCTTGCTTTATTTATCTCCGCGACAATATCATGTTAGCACAGTCACAATATTGTTTTAAAGATTATTTTACGCCATCATTAAAAAACTTTACAATTCAACCCGACCGTAATAACCATACAATGCCCCACACTACTCAATATTTTCCTCATGACAACCTTAAAATAGTACCATAAATGTAGAAATTATATAGTTTCACATTCTCATCTAATAAATGGATGTAAAAATCTTATTAGAGAAAATATTGGTTTGTGTTCTATCGATAAGTTTTCAGTACCTGCTTTAAATATCGACCCAGTTAAAATTATACCTAAGAGTGATAAAATTATAACACTAAGACCATATAGAATACCATATAGCGATTACCTTGAAATATAATATCAAATAGAGAAAATGTTGGAAAATGAAATAATAGAACCATCAAATAGCCCATATGCCGTTCCCGTAACACTCGTTATAAAAAAGGATGGCACAAAACGTTTTTGCGTAGATTTTAGAAAACTTAACGAATTAATGTCTGTATATAGTTATCCCATACCACTAATAGAAACAGTTCTAGATCAATTATCTAATTCTAAATACTTTTCCACCATAGATATAACCTCCGCCTTCTGGCAAATTCCGATCCATCCTGAATCTAGGCCCCTACTTTCATTTGTAACCCACCTGGGGCAATACCATTTTGACTCAAATTAAGTCCCCAAATATTCGAAAGGCAGTTAAATCAATTGATACAGAAACACAAATTAACATTTTCTAATCATTATTTTGATGACTTCATAATCCATTCAACAGTTAAGAGGAACACTTTGGACACTTTCAGGAATTTTTTAATTTTTGTAAATTAGAAAATATAAAATTAAATCTTAATAAATGCCAGTTTTTCAGGACATCTATTGATTACTTGGGATATAAGATTAGTTCATGTTGAATATATTAATCTGCGATTTTAAATGTATCTTTTTGACCAGTACTTTTGTTTTGTTTTTGCTTTTCCTAAAATGTTTTTTTCTTCTTCTTCATTATTATTTGTTCTATATGCAAAGCTTTGTTTTTGAGACTTGACTAAACAAATTCAAGTTTATTATATTTTTGTGTGCTTTTAAAGTTAAAACACAACAGGTTATGGACCCAACCACGCATTCACTGCGAAATATAATAAAAATGAAGAAACGGTAAGCCTAAAAAGAATTATATTTTGTTTATCACGTTAAAATTTATATTAGTAATGGCTGGAATGGATAATATTAAAATGGGTATGAATATTCCCAAATTGGAAGGATTAATAAACAGGCCAGAATATGAGAAAAATATAAAATTGCTTTTAACAATAAACAAAGTAATAGGCGTTGTTGATGGAACATATAGAAAGCCAATAAAACAAGAAACAAATGAAGAAAAAGAGGCATATGTAAAATGGGAAAGTGAAGATTCAATATCCCAATTGTTATTTACAACAAGTGTGATGCCTGATGTGAGTCAACTAATCATTCCCTGCTCAAATGCTAAAGATATGTGGGACAAATTGTTAAGTGTCTATGAGCAAAGCTCTGGTCAAAGATTAGACATGCTCTATAATAAATTCTTTAGTTTTAAGAAGGATTCTACAGATGATATTTCAAAGCACATTTCAAAACTAGAAAGTTTATGGAATGATATGCAAAATGCACTTACTAAACAAGAAAATTTGAAATTGTCTGAATCCATGCTGATGTGCAGAATCATAAACACCTTGCCTGATGAATATTTTGATTTCTAAAGTGTTTGGGAATCAGTGTCTAAAGAAGAACGTTCTGTAGACAATCTCACACAAAGGCTTCGGTTACTCGAAATAAGAATTCAACAGCGAGATGAATGCAGCGCATCAAGTTCGACAGTACTAATGGCAAATGCATATGAAAATAAGCAAAATTAGAAAGGAAAAGTTACCAAAAGTAATGAAAATTATCAGAAAACAAGTTAATGTTACTTTTGTCATAGAAAAGGACACTTGGCCAAAGATTGTAGGTATGAAAAACAGAAGAAACTAAAGGATAAAGAAAAGGATGAAACTAAATTAAAACTCAATTCAAAATTAAGTGAAAGTTTAATCAGTGAAAGATTCAATGAACAAGATGAAGCCATTTGGATTGGTGACTCAGGAGCTACTAACCACATTACAAGAAATGCAAGTTTCTATACTTCTTTTAAGGATTTTCCTTCCCAACAGACTGTTAAAGTTGGAAGTAATGAAAAATTGATAGCTTATGGAAGTGGAACTATAACAATTGAAACTTGTGTAAAAGGTAAATGGCAAACTAACTACCTAACTGATGTATGGTATGTTCCCAATTTCAGTCGTAATGTGATGTCATTACAGTCCACATTGGATAAAGGGTTTGAAATGAAAATGGATGAAAAAGGTTGTAAACTTTTTAAGACAACAACTGGAGAAGTTATTGTAGAAGCAAAAAGACTACCAGGAGGCTTGTATGGTATGTTAATAACAAGTATCAAACCTGAAAAATGCTGCAGAAATGCTGCAGAAGTAAATTTAGCCAAAACCCAAAATGTCAATATGCTACAACTATAGCATGAAAGATTTGGACATCAAAATAGAAGACATGTTCAAAATGGCTTAAAGAACAAGGAATAGATGCAGTCATGGACAATGAACCTTGCGAGGCATGCATTTATGGCAAACAACATAGACTGAGTTTTGTATCAAGAGAACAATATGCTTCTAACCAACCTGGAAACATAATTCATGTAGATGTATGTGGCCCTATGCAGGAGGTTTCGAAAGGAGGGATGAGATACTTTGTGTGTTTCAAAGATGATTTTACAAAATACCGATCAGTGTATTTCCTAAAAGAAAAGTCACAAGTCATTGAAAATCTAGAGAAATTTCTCTTGGAAACAAAGACTACTGGACATATAGTGAAAGAAATTCTCACAGATGGAGGAAAGGAGTTTGTAAATAAAGAAACCTTAAAAATTACAAACAAGTAGGTTATTAATCATAGGATCACAATGCCATATACTCCACAATAGAATGGTTCAGCGGAAAGAGAAAACAGGACTTTAATAGAAGCAGCTCGTCCAATGATATATGCCAAAAATATGAGCCTAAAGCTTTGGGCAGAGGCAGTTAACACTGCTACATATGTTTTGAATAGAACAGGGCCAACACACAAATTGAGGGAAAGACACCTTATGAACTATGGTTTTATAAAAAAAACAGCAGCTGATGTGTGAATGTTTTGTTCATGTGCCTGATGAAAAGAGAAGAAAGTTAGATGCCAAAAAAGCGATAAAGGTATTTTAGTTGGTTATTGCAGTAACAAGGATGGGTATCGAATCAGGATGCCGAACTCAAACAAAGTTGTAACAAGTAGGGATGTAATATTCAAGGAATCTATACCAACATTTAGCCTTGATATTGAAAAGAGAAATAAGGAACTTTCAAGTAAGCAGATTGATGAACAAAATGATACTCAAGATAATGAGAAAATTGAAAGCAATGTTCAAACATCAGACGTATACAATCTAAGAGATCGATCAAATATATCAAAACCTCAAAGGTATATTGATGCTGAAATAAAATTGCAGAAGGTCTTGAACCCAAGACATACAAAGAAGTAATGGATTCTCCAAATGCACAGTTTTGTAAAGAAGCAATGAATGAAGAAATGAATTCTTTAACGGAAAATGATGTATACGAATGCACAACATTACCACCTGGCCAAAACCCAATTGATTGTAAATGGGTATTAAAGACCAAATTGAATTCTAAAGGAGAGATTACAAGATATAAGGCAAGACTGGTGGCAAAAGGGTTTGTACAAAAGAAGGGTATAGATTATGAAGAAACATTTAGTCCTGTGGCAAGACATGACACCATAAGAACTATTTTAGTAATTGCTGCTAATGAAGACTTAAAATTGGTACAGTTTGACATAAAGACAGCCTTTCTATTTGGAGACTTACAAGATCAAATTTATATCAAACAACCTGAAGGATTCAACAATGGAACAGATCTTTTATGGAAATTGAAGAAAAGCTCTATGGACTTAAACAGTCACCAAGATGCTGGAATCAGAAAATAGTCAACTTCATGAAAGAAAGATGTCTGAAGGAAAGTACAGCTGACCCCTGTTCATTCTTCAGAAAAACAAATGATCAACTACTCATTATTGCCATATATGTTGATGATGGAATCATTGCTGGTACAAATGAACAGGAAATCAAAGAATTTCTTGATGAACTAATGTTTTCATTTAAGATCACAAGTGAACCATTAAATTACTTTTTGGGTATTGAGATAGAGCAGCAACCAGATGGGTCAATCTTTATAAATCAAAAGGCATATATAAAAAGAATTCTTGAGAAATTCAATATGTCTCAAGCGAATAAAGTGGGAACACCAACTGATAATTCTACTGTTCCTGGGGAAGCAGATACAGTGGTACCTCGACATACGAGTTTAATTCGTTCCGCAACCTTGCTCGTATCTTGAATTACTCGTATCTCGAAGCAAATTTCCCCATACAAAACAATTGAACTACCATTAATCCGTTCCAACCTCCAAAATGTCACCCCAGTTATTTTTGTTACGTGGTTTTAAATAATAAAAACGTATTTATAAATATCAAATATTTATTGCACAAAAACAAAAAAGAGAATGTAAAGAAATAAATTAGATATTCTCACTGGTCTTTGCCTTTTTCGCTACATTTTTCTCGCTTTCACCTGTAGGCTGTTTAGAAAAAAACATGTCCAAGGAGGTTTGTTTCTTCCTCCCTCTCAGAATGTTCCGGAAATGAGTTAGGCAAGTGTCATTAAAAAGGTCATATGCACGACCTGTTGCAACTTTTTCTGGGTGTTTTTTTTTCCACGAACTGTGAAACTCTCTCCCACATTCCTAAGATCTCCTTTATCTCACTTGTAGAAATAACCTCCTCCTCTGACTCCTCAAAACCAATTACTTGCATAACCTCAGTATGCTGCTGTGACTGTAACTCTTGTATCTCCTCAGTCGTCAGTTCCTGGGTGTGCTCCTCGATGAGCTCGTTCACGTCTCTCTCTTCCACCTCTAAACCCATGGATTTCCCCAGAGATACAATCTCCTCCTCTACTGAAACACCGGGTTCCAATTATTCATAGATCCTTTCAGCTACAGCTTCAGGCCACAGCTTTTTCCATTTCCAATACCGCTCCTCTTTTTAAAATTCTCAAACCAGCCCCGGCTGGCTTTAAATGACTCTTCCGATGCCTCGTCGATGGAAGTCTGCGGGGTTTGCTTCAGCAAATCTCCCTAGATCGCTCTTGCCTTCTCGAAAATGATGGTCTGCGTCAAGGTATGTCCTTGGAGCTGCTTTTCTGTCACCCACACCATCAGCAGTTTCTCCATATTTTCATGAAGGGAGGTTTGCAGCTTGGAAATTATCGTAGGCACTTAGCCGGCGTTACACTCTTTATTGACTCCTTCCGTTTAAGCACAGAACATATCATGGACGTACTACGGCCATACTGCCTCGACAAGTCAACAACTCGAACACCTTGCTCATTTTTTTTCTATAATTTCACGTTTTAATTCAATACTCATCATCTTTTTCTAAGCACTTGACTTTTACAAACTTTCTTCCGATCCATGGTTATAAAATAAATGAACTAAAACTGAAAATGTAAACGCGAACACAAAACACAACTTATCACAGCGGAAGCAAGCTGCTAACTGATCGTGATAGCGCGACTGCGTGTTACTACCTGTTGTGTTTTAACTTTAAAAGCACACAAAAATATAATATACTTGAATTTGTTTATTCAAGTCTCATAAAACAAAGCTTTGCATATAGAACAAATAATAATGAAGAAGAAGAAAGAAACATTTTAAGAAAAGCAAAAACAAAACAAAAGTACTGGTCAAAAAGAAACATTTAAAATCACAGATTAATATCTTCAACACTACCGAACCGAACTCGTATCTCGAATTTCGCTCGTAACTAAAAGCAAAAAATCACTTGCTCGTCGGCTCGTATCTCGAAAAACTCGCATGTTGGGGCGCTCGTATGTCGAGGTACCACTGTATTCTAGAAAATGTTCCCTTTCGTGAAGCGATTGGTAGTCTGATGCACCTGAGCTGCTTAACAAGACCCGATATCACTTTTGCACTGAATAAAGTTTCTCAAAAACTTACAGCACCAACAAATATGACTGGGAAGCAGTTAAACGAATCTTCAAATATCTAGCAGGAACAACTGAATATGGAATTATGTACCAAAAGGGTAATAAAGTAGGAGTTTTGGAATCTTTCAGTGATGCAGATTTTTCTGGAGACCAAGAAACTAGAAGATCTACCAGTGGAGTTGTGTGTAAACTGGCTGCTAGTGCTATTTCTTGGCTTAGCCAAAAACAAAGATCAGTATCTTTGTCAACAACTGAGGCCGAACTCGTGGCAGCAAGCAATACAGCAAAGGAAGTCATTTGGTTAAATAGACTTTTCAGTGAAATTTCTCCACTAAAAGAACAACCAATTATAAAAGTTGATAATGAAAGTACAATTAAATTGATCAAAAATCCTGAATTCCATAAGAGAACCAAACATATAGAAGTAAGACACTATTTTGTGAGAGAAAAGTATTAAGAAGGTATTTTAAATGTAGAACATATTTCTGGAAAAGATCAAGTTGCTGAAATTATTACCAAAAGCCGCGTTTCCAAATGCTGAGATATCTACTGGGTATGAGGGACATTTGAAATCTGATTAAGGGGAAGTGTTGAAGATATTAATCTGCGATTTTAAATGTTTCTTTTTGACCAGTACTTTTGTTTTGTTTTTGCTTTTCCTAAAATGTTTTTTTCTTCTTCTTCATTATTATTTGTTCTGTATGCAAAGTTTTGTTTTTTGAGACTCGAATAAACAAATTCAAGTTATTATATTTTTGTGTGCTTTTAAAGTTAAAACACAACAGTTCAGGTACCTGCACTCCATGTTAGAAATATAGATGTAATTAATGCTGTTGTATAGTTATTATTCAATTAAACATTACTCACCAGATGAAATTATTATTACTAATTGTTTATTACACTTTATATTTATATTTTTTAGATCAACACGTTGTTTACATTATACATCGTATTATTATTGTTTATGATGATGATATATTCTATATTAAAAACACAGAATACTACATTCCCTCCTTCCTTTAGATGAAAGGAATCATGTCCTTATATCTTGATGATGGCTTGACGACTCTTCCACTCCTGGTGATCACGGGTTCCTTGGTAGTCGGCAAGGGTGGAGAAACCTCTTGTGGCAACTGGTGAAGAGCCTCGGCATCAAGTCTATCTGAAACAACTGGGTTAAATGTAGACCCTGTTCTACTTGAACTTGGTCGGTTTAAAGAAGTGTCCTTGTCTTGGTTTGAGGAATTATCATCTGGTATTTGTACATCAGAAGAGTTGAGGTGTTCAATTCTTGTTGAATCTGAACTAAGATTTTCCTGGCTCTCTTCTGGAATCAAGTCAGAAATGCCTTGATTGGTCTCTTGAGTAGGAACATGTTTCAAATGTTTAGCATTTCTATGAATTATTTTCCCATTTTTAGTGTTGACTAATTTAAAAGAATTTATTGAAGTGTTTTCAAGAATGACATGATGTTCTGATCTGAAATTTGAATCAAGTTTTCCATTATTTGGATTTGCCACATAAACTAAATTTCCAATTTCAAAATTATGAGGACTAGCTTTCCGAATTATATCATTATATGTTTTCATTTTTTCTTTGTAGACCATATTGAATTCTTTGATGTTGGATTCATCTTCTTCTGCATCATTAACAAGTGAGCTTAATTTAGTTTTGATTTCTCTTGAAAATAATAGGAATGCTGGAGTCTTTCCTGTAGATCTGTTTGGAGTAGTTCGGTAAGACATTAAAATTCTGGATAAATCTTCTTTCCAATCTTTCCCTTCTTCAGAACTTAAATTAAATTGTTTCTTTAGAAATCTATGGAATCTTTCTATCTTCCCATTACTTTTTGGGTAATAGGGTGAGGCTTTGATGTGCCTGATTCCACATTCTTTTAAAAATCTTTCCATTGATGTACTTACAAACTGTAAGCCATTATCTGTTACAACTTCATGTGGATAACCATGTCTTGCAAAAATCTCCATCAATTTTTTAATAATTGTCTTGCTGGAAATGTCTTCTATTATCATTGCTTCAGGATATGAAGAATAGTAGTCGATCACTGTTAAAACATAATGATGGCCAATTGGACCAACTATGTCAATTCCAAGTTTCATCCAAGGTTTTGATGGTAACGGAACTATTTGCAATGGTTGATCATTTATCAATGGTTGATTCCTTACACAAATTGGACAGTTTCTAATCAAATTTTCAATGTCAAAGTCCATGTTTATCCAAAAATATTTTTCTCTTAACAGTTGTTTGGTTCTTGTCATTCCTTGATGTGTTTCATGTGCAATTCTCAAGACTCTCTTTATTAGTTTTGAAGGTAGCAAAATTATACTTCTTTTAAGATAAGATTATCAAAAATTGAGAGTTCATCTTTATACTTATAAAAACATTTGAATTCTTCATTCAAAGGATATGGCCAAACTCCCTTTTGAACCATATCTTTCAGTTTTTGAAACAAAGGATCTTGCTCTGTACAAACTTTTATCTCTTTCAAAGACAGTGCTTGAAGCTCTTCAGAAGTGATGGATAAGACTTTATGAACATAGTCCTCCAGCCATTTTTCATCACTTGTGTTAGAAAGAGGTTGTCTTGAAAATATATCTGCAATATTTTGCTTTCCTTGAATGAATTCAATTTCAAAGTCATATGGTTGTAATCTCCAACTCAATCTTTGAATTCTTGGAGGCAGAACAGCTCCATTTTTAGGATTCAGCATATAGATTAGAGGTTTGTGATCTGTTTTTAACACAAATTTCCTTCCCCAAATATAGGTGTTAAAATGTTCAATTGCCCATACACATCCCAATGTCTCTTTTTCTATTTGTGAATATCTTTTTTCAGTATCAGTTAAGGATCTGCTGGCATATGCAATGGGTCTTTTAATGCCATTTTGTTGTGTTTGTATTAATACTGCTCCAAGACCAATAGGGCTTGCATCTGTGATTAATTCAGTTGGTGAGTTCAAGTTGTAATATGCCAAGCATGGCTCTTTTGTTAGTGACTCTTTAAGATCCTGAAATGCTTTATTTGTTTTCAAATCCCAATTCCACCTAACATTTTTTCTAGTCAAATTATTTAGAGGTTCTGCCAATTTAGAAAAATTAGGTATGAATTTTCTTAAAAACCTACAAGTTCCTAAGAATGACCTTAACATCTCAATATTTTTTGGTATTGGAAAATTTAAGACTGCTTCTATTTTCCTATTATCAGGTTTAATACCTTCACTACTAACAATGTGACCTAAAATATCCAATTCTTCCATTGCAAATTTGCACTTATTCCTGTTGAGCCTAATGCCTACTTTATCAAATCTTTGTAAGACTTTTCTAAGCCTTTCTTCTAGTTCTTGTCTATCTTTGGCGTAAACTACGACATCGTCCAAGTAACAAATTACACCTTTCAAATCAAGCAAAATTGAATCCATTCCTTTCTGATATGCCTCTGGAGCACTTGATAGACCAAAAGGAACTTTACAAAATCTGTAACACCCACGGTGCGTGATGAAAGTTGTAAGGGGTCTTGATTGAGGGTCTAAGTCAACCTGCCAAAACCCTTTTTTTGCATCCAGCTTTGCAAATACTTTAGCACCTTTAAGGGCATGTAACATATTGTCAATTGTAGGAATTGGATGTCTTTCTCTCAATATTGCTTTATTCACTTCCCGAAGGTCTATGCATAGTCTAATTTCCTCACTATCCCTTTTTGGAACTACTATTATGTTAGAAACCCATTCAGAACCTTGATGCACTTCTTCAATGATTCCATTCTCTAGCATCTTATCAAGCTCTTGATTTACTGCTTCTACCATTGCATAAGGTATACGAGGGCATCTCTGGGCAATGGGCCTATAGTTGTATTTCAATGTCACTTTATGACTATAGCCTTTTATAGTTCCAAATCCATGGAAAAGATGTTCATGTTCTTGAACAAGAGTTTCTATATTAGTAGACATTGATTCATTTACACGATTTACCCTTTTAATTATACCTAGTTCAAAACTAGCCTTGCCTCCCAACAAAGATTCAACTTTTTTATCAATCACATAAATTTCTTCTGAAATTGAATTTTCTTTCCAAGAAATCACAGCATTGAAATAACTATAACATGGAAGAGGTCTATCTTGACCATAGGCAAAAAAGGTTCGGTGGTGTCATGTAATTTTGGCATAATTTTATGGCCATATTATTCAAGCATCTTATTATAGCTTATAAAAGTTCTATCACTCCCTGTATCAATTATCATATTTATTTCACTGCCATCTATTTGCACTTTTTCTTTATTTTCAGCACTTGTATAGTAAGTATATTCATCTGAACTTTCACCTATTTCAGTCTTATTTTCTTCTTGTATGGTGTTAACTTTAGTTTGATTGAAACTTTTGTGGCTTCTATTATTATTTTGATTTGGGCGGTTCCTGCAAGCTCTAAAAAGATGTCCTAATTTATTGCAAAATGAACAAGTCATTTTTTTAGCACCACATTCTTGTGCTGAATGTGTATCTAATCCACAGCGATAACATTTAGGCTTTGAGGCACCTGAAAATGATGGGGTACCTTGATTAGTGAATCTACCTTTGTTGAAATTATTAGCATTATAGTGCTTTTTAGGTTTATTTTGAACTCTATTTAGTGTTTGATCATTTTGAGGTTCAAGAAGTCTAATTTCTTTTCTAGAAATTTCTAACATTCTAGCAATATCAATGGTTTTTGACAGTGTCAAATTTTCTTGTTGCAACAATTTTACTTTAAGTTTTTTGTTGTTACATTTTTCAATTATTTGGTCTCTTATCATATCAGCTTCTAAATTCCCAAATTCACAAGATTTAGAAAGCTCTCTTAAAGAAATTAGGTAGTTGTCGATCGATTCATCATCTTTCTGGACTCTTTGTCTAAATTTAAATCTCTCAGTGACCACATTTTATGAGGTGTGAAATATTTATCTAAAGCCATTTTAGTTTGTTCATAATTTTCCTTTTCATCTGGCAAGTTGAAAAATATACGTTGTACATTTGGCCCTAAACAATGCAATAGAGTTGCTCTCTTAATTTCATCCGATTTTTTTTAAATTCCAGATGCTATTTCAAAAATGGCATAGGATTCCATCCATTGCTTATATTCCGCAAATAAATTGCTTGCATTCATATTCATGGGTAAAGGTGGCGTCAGTTGGCTGCCATACTTGTTTTTTTAGGGCTACAGTTATATTTTCAAATTCTCGTCGCCAATTTATGTTGTATGGTTATTATTTAATTAAACATTACTCACCAGATGAAATTATTATTACTAATTGTTTATTACACTTTATATTTATATTTTTTACATCAACACGTTGTTTACATTATACATCGTATTATTATTGTTTATGATGATGATATATTCTATATTAAAAACACAGAATACTACAAATGCCATAAAACCCCCTACTAACGTAAAACCCTTGCAATCATTCCTAGGCGCCATTAATGTTTACAACAAATTTATTCCAGATTATGCGCACATTAGAAATCGTCTAAATCAACTTTTGAAAAAGAACGTTAAATTGAAATGGACGTCAGACTGTCAAAAGGCGTTTGACAAACTCCAACAACTACTTTCATCAGGTCCCATTCTCCATCTTTATAAATCAGATTTGCCCTGTCAAGTGTACTCTGATGCATCTTTGCAAGGGATAGGAGGAGTATTGAAACAGCTCCATCCAGATGGAAACTCATATCCAGTACAATTATACCCGCACTCTGCGCAAATACGAGCGCAATTATACCATCACCGAATTAGAGTGTCTGGCCATAATTGAAACAGTAGATCGTTTCTAGATCTATCTGGCGGGAAATTGTTTCACTATTTTCACCGATCATTGCGCCTTACAGTGGCTGAAAAACATCAAAAATCCGACAGAAAGACTCTTTCGATGGAATTTGAGATTGTCAGTCTACGACTATCAGGTGAAGTTCATCAAAGGCACCAAACAACTAGAGGCTGACCTGTTATCCCGAAATCCGTTTTGTGGTCTTCTTGACGCTACGCAATTAAGAATGTACCAAAGTGAACTTCGGGATAATCCCAAGTATGTTCACCAAACCTCAGGCCTGATTACCGTCACCAGACGTGGTGTGAGCAAAATAGTTGTTCCGCCATCCTTACGACTCACCATACTTAGAGAAGCCCACCAGAAATTCAACCATCCAGGAATTTCTTGATTGACTAGGATCATCTCCGCCTAATACTTTTAGAGCGGAATGTCGATAGACATTCGTGCCTTCGTTAAGAATTGTAACATCTGTCAAATGAGCAAAACCCCAAAAGGACCGAAGTATGGAGATTTGGGCGAATTGCCAGAATCCCCACTGCCATTCGATCTGGTCTCTATGGACACTATAGCCGGGTTTGCTAGATATGAGAGTGCGAAAAAAAATACCTGCTTGTAGTAGTAGACCACGCGACTCGATTCGCATGGACATTTCCATTTCGTTCCATCAGTACGACCACATATATTCAAGCAATAAAAATGGTGCTACAAAGTGGTTGTCCGAGGCATCTCCTTACAGATAGAGCCCCAGCCTTTACATCACTGAGGTTTAGGAGATTTCTAATCTCCCATAACATCCAACCAATGCTCACTACCAGCAACCATCCACAAGCAAACGGTTTAACAAACGTTTGAACGCAACCCTGAACGGAAAACTTAGGCTCCTCCATCTTCAAAATCTTAGAGCTATTTGGACTATTCTCCAATCCAAAGTACAAGGTGCGTTCATTAATTTCCAGGACTGGTTAAAAAATAAAATAAATAAAAAATCTAGAGAAAATATTTTTTTACAGAGTTGAATATTGGACATTCGACCACACCTGACTGAAAGCACGTGTCTCGTGGCGCACGCGCCGATCTAAAAATAGAACAAAACAACTTCCTTGTAAGGTTCGCATTTCTAATTTTAAAATGGCCATTTTCGAAGAGCAGAGAATCTGCATTAAGTTTTGTTTTAAATTGAAAAAAGTGCTACTGAGACGTATGAATTGATTAAAGAAGCTTTTGGCGATGCAGCTTTATCCCGTTCAAGAACTTTTGAATGATTTTCACGCTTCCAAAAAGGTCGGGAAAAGGTAAACGATGATCAGCATACTGGGCGTCCAAGATCATTTCGTTGCGAGGAAAACAAGCTCAAAATAAAGGAGTTAATTAATCTAACAAAGAATTTCTATTAAAGACTTATCTTCAGAGACTGGACTATCTGTTTATTTGGGGATAATGAGGTGTTTAAGGGAGGCAGTGCGCCTTAAAAGACCTGAAAGATGGCAAAACAATGACTGGATAATTCACGTCGGTAATGCGCGGCCGCACACAGCCCATGTTGTTTTGCAGTTCTTGGCCAAGCATTCAACCATACAGATCCCTCATCCACCCTATTCCCCCGACTTAGCCCCCAATGACTTATTCCTCTATCCTAAATTGAAAATGAACTTGAAAGGACGGAAATTTGACAACGTTGATATGATACAAGCTGAATCGAAGGCAACTTTGAGGAACCTCTCAAAAAGTGATTTTATCTCCTGCTTCGACAATTGGAAAAAAAGATGGAACGGGTGTATTGAGGCAGGAGGGGCATATTTTGAAAAATATTGATTTAGTTTTTTATTTGTTTTATTTTTTCAAAGATACAGAGCAGTCCTGGAAATTAATGAACGCACCTTGTAGTTAAGGCATATAACGATACCCCTCATTCTGTCACGAGATTTCCCTCATCATACCTTATGAACGGCTCCTTGCCGAAAGAACTGTCACAACATCTAGATCCTTATCCATCGGTTACTGAATATAGTCGCCTAGCGTTACAAAGAACGAAAGAACGTCATAAGCTAGATAAGATCAGATTTGATAAAAAATCACAAGTCCCCCGACTTTGAGGTAGGCGATCTAGTCCTTACCAAAATTTACCAACACCTCAATACGGGCAAATTAGTGCCTTACTTCAGTGGACCATATGAGATAATTGAGGTGATATCTCCCTATACAGTTAGAATCAATATACCTAATCAAGCTCAAAACTTAGACACAGAAATTATCCACGTAAACAAATTGAAACACTATTCCGAAGACACTAAGTACATCTTCACACCTCACTCAACGAACAATAGCGCGCCAAAATCATATTTTATTTACCATCATTTCCCACATGAAATATTTCATGATGCTTATAAGAATTATGCATCTACATTAAGTAACCCATTTAATCACATGAACCCCGATATTTTCTTAGATAATGACGAACCAAAATTAACAGCCAGATACATTTCTACTCCTGACACCATACCAAAGATTGATATCCAATCAGAACCTTCCCCTACAACGAAGATAATGCTTCCATCCTCACCAACACGTAATCATACTCCGCAAATTGGCCCTCAATTACGTGCTCTACTTATTAATAGTGACAATGCGAAATTAGAAAATAGGTCAGTTATAAGAAAAATACGTTAGTACCGTTGCCCATAGTTAAATATTTTAATAGGATTAAACAATTACCTTTTTTTTTCTATCCCTCCTTACAATGGCGTGTATCAACCCAAACGTCTCTATGACCTTTATACATTTGCTGATTTATTTATTGCCGTCGTCCCGATTAAGACAAATCCAATCAATCTTGATGTATTGTCTTGAAAAGCTTTCGATGGTCCTTTGGAACACCTTCAAGGACTTCATTAATCACTCAGAAAAGGATGGTGACCACGACATTAAGATTGATGACCCCACATAAGATTCTATCGTCAGAGAATTCCTATATAAAATGGCGGAAATCTATTTTTAATTAGAATAACACCACCTGCGTTGCCCATTGACCACTCCGAACTGATAGTTTTTCCCAAATTCATTTCCTTTTAAGGTGTCATCAGGATTACTGATAGTCACAGACTCGTCTTGAAACGATCCGTTCAGGATGTACGTCACAGAATTCGATACGTTGCCCTCTGACTATTTACAATAAACCATTATGTTCACACACCAAAATCAAGAGATATTCTCCTTGCGCTACTTCATTGACATGACAACCGTCCCCTTTTCTCTCCATCCCAAACGAGAAACCTTCCGAGGACTCCAGTGGCCCAATTTGAATCATCCTACCGAATTGTTCGCCACGACCTCATTCCTCAAACGTACCCTGAGCACCCTTTTAACACCCCTTTTCTTACGTTTCCTATGTAGAGTACGGTACAGAGGAGGATGCTCAGCCCATCACCAATCCATCAACACTCCAGGAGATCCTCTCACGCACAGAACACCCTCACAAACAGATGAATACACAGTCGTAACCAAATCACACAGGTTCGTATCCTGCCAAAAACAATCAAATAAAATTATATCCCATAGTGTCGCATTATCCTTCCACAGTACAAAACATTATCTTGCTATAACATTTAAACCTTGACTTTACTAGTTTATGTATTATATATCAGATTTAATATTGTGTTCATCTCTAACTGTATATTTTTGTTAGTATTTTATCACACAAATTTTCCAATTTTTGTACCATAGTATTAGAATTCAATTTATAAAATTGCCTCCCAGTCTCAACTTAATAATTTTAAAATCATTTAAAAATTATTTATCCCACACAGGTTCCATCTGTCATAATTTGCCTAATGCCCAAGGGATATAATTTATTTTCGCCATAATTAGTATGTTAAAATGTAAATACAATTCACCCATCTATAAATCTGTACAAAATAAACATGGGAGTCAGCGCGCGCGGACGAATGCTACGGCACGCCGCCGCGTGCGCGCGCTCACGAGTGTGGAACAAATTCTGTTTCGAAGCATACATGCACAACGGCTGCGCCCTTCTATTCGACCACGACAGATACGACATATATATATAATTATCTTTTTTTAAATAGTGCAGACTGTGCACTTTTGCATGTATTGACAAGATGTAAATAAAATTATTTTAATTGTCAATTGTCTTATCCCTTTGTGTAAAGATTACACGAATTCCATGAGTTCATGCTCCTCGAGCTGTTTTATGATAAGCAGCGACTCTCCCAAAGGTCCAGTTTAATGCATCTAATGCAAGCCAAAATGTGTTCTGGAGCTGCAGGTGCCAAGCTACACTTTGGGCAAGTGGGGTAGATTTTTTTGTTATTTTCTATCTTCAATGGCTTGAGATGCACTGTTCTAAATCTTGTTTTTGTTGTTTGATGCTGTCTATTTCTGAGGTTCAGAGCTCCTCCTGGTGATGAGTTGATTTCTGAAAAAACAAATATAATTATGAGAAGTTACTTATCTTTTTTGGTGCTTCAGTTGGAGGGCTGGAAAATTTCTTCCCCTAAAATTTTAAAACTACATTTTTAAACGATTTTCTTAGAACCTCTCCCCGATCTGTCTCTACTGCTGCCTTCCCTATCTCTCTCCGTATTTCCTTATCGCTTTCCTCAAAATTTCCGCCAATTTTTATTCTATTTAACAAGTAAAATAAAATCTAATTTTCTAAAATATTCCAACTGTTAAAATAAAAATTATAATTAAAAAATATTATTCAAAATATTGTTTTAATTAAAGACTATTATTAAAATCTCTATATATATAAAAATGAATGTTTGTATGTCTGTCTGTATGTCCGGTATACAAATTCGCAGTAGTTCACTAATTCAAACCAAAATTTCCATACATAGGTAAAAAAATAGGGGGAAGACGATAGGCTATTTTAAAAAATATATAAATCAATTATTAAAACTATATATTTTTATTCAGAAAATGATGATGAGGATATTGCTGTATCATGTTTGATTATCAGCTACAAAATTATATCGGGAAAATATTAATATTAATATTTAATATTTAATATATCTCTATATATATAAAAATGAATGTTTGTATGTCTGTCTGTATGTCCGGTACACAAATTCGCAGTAGTTCACTAATTCAAACCAAAATTTCCATACATAGGTAAAAAAATACGGGGAAGACGATAGGCTATTTTAAAAAATATATAAATCAATTATTAAAACTATATATTTTTATTCAGAAAATGATGATGACGATATTGCTGTATCATGTTTGATTATCAGCTACAAAATTATATCGGGAAAATATTAATATTAATATTTAATATTAATATAATAGTCACGACCGTCTTTCCTCAATTCCTCATCGCTGTCACGGATGCGCGCGCATCATCATTATGATCATTATCTTCTATAGAAGCTTCTATCTTTATAATTATGTATATTTACAAAAAGTCAATTCGCTCGCGCCTCTAGCGGTGAAAATGAGGGGTAATACCAGCTGACCTAATGTACATGTAAAGTTTGGAGCGGGACGTTTCACAAGAGTGACATCCACGGCTCCAATTTATAATTGTAACAAGTAGTAATGGAATAAAAACATTCAATCGGGTAAAACACGGGCGTTGCCCGGGTCATTCGTCTAGTTAATATATAGTCACGACCGTCTTTCCTCAATTCCTCATCGCTGTCACGGATGCGCGCGCATCATCATTATGATCATTATCATTATCTAATGATAATAATAATAATTATTATTATTATACACTTGGTTCTTTTTTTATGCGGTAGATGCGTTCCAGGGGAATCCGCATAAAAAAAATCGCACAAAAAAAGACATACATTTATATGTAAAATGATGGATACGTTCCATTTATTAAAAAAATCGCATAAAACCTAAATAATGTTTTAAAATGCACCAGAAATCGCATAAAAAAGATTTATAAATAATAAGATTTAATTTTTTTCTCATCATATTTTAATAAATGGCACATATGTGTGTTAATAACAAAAACAAAACTTAATATGTAAAAAAAAAACATAAACAAAACTTTATTTAAAATCATATTAAGAATGTTTTCATCATTATTCGCTGTCTGATAATATGCGAACCCGTTTGTGGATTGGTGCAAGATCACTTTCATCACTTGTAGATAAAATTACGTCATCAGATCTACATGGTAATGCTTCTTTAGAAACTTCAGTGATTTTTTTTTCTTTGACAAGGTAGTCAGTAATCAAACGCTGTGATGGCTTGACTAGTTCTTTGTAGAGTTCTCTGTAGCCAGACATACAAAATTTCAGATCACGTTGGTATTTTAAGGCGCGTTCTACATCATTATCATTTTGAATAAAAAAAAAAATCCAATTTACCGGAAAGTTGAAGGCCTTCCCGAAGTAATTTTTCGTCCAGTGGAGTAACATCTTCCAGTTCGCTATCTACTGTTTCGAAATCTTTAGTAGTATCTACCATACTTTCCAAAATATCATCATCATTTAGGGCTTCGTCCACAAGCAATTCTTCTATATCATGCTCGCCAAAATCATCAAAACCTTCCCCACCTATTTCCTTAGCAATTGAAATAATATCCGATGTTACTATTGTTGTTCTATTTGATTCATTTCTCTTTGATACGCATTCAGGCCAAGCAGCTTTCCAACATGCATTTAAAGTTTGTGATTTTATCTCGGCAATTGCTAACGCAACATGATCTACACAGTTCAAGATATTAAATTGTTTCCAAACTTCAGTAACTGTTATTGTATCGGATTCCAGTTTATCGAAAATGAATTGGAAAGTGAATTTTACATAATATTTTTTAAATGTTGAAATAATTCCCTGATCTAATGGTTGAATTAGGCTCGTTGTGTTTGGAGGGAAAAAACTACCTTTATATTTGGATGTTCTAAGTTTGGATGACCTGGTGCATTGTCAAGAATTAATAAGATCTTAAATTCGAGACCCATCTCTTTCATATAATTTTCTACTTCGGGTACGAAGCATTTATTGAACCATTCAGTGAAAATAGCCGTTGTTACCCAGGCCTTCTTGTTTGCCATCCAATGTACGGGCAGTGTATTTGAGTCTTTTCCTTTTAATGCACGTGGTTTTAAAGATCGATTTACAAGCAGCGGTTTTAACATTCGATCGCCAGATGCATTGCTGCACAGCAATAAAGTAACTCGATCTTTAGCAGCCTTAAAACCACTGGCATTTTTTTCGGACTTTGCAATGTAAGTACGGGTTGGCATTTTTTTCCAAAACAATCCTGTTTCATCAGCATTGAAGATTTGATGGGCACAATATCCTCCATCTTTAATAATTTTAGCCAACTTTTCAGGATATTTTCTAGCAGCTTCTTCATCTGCAGAAGCCACCTCACCTTTTATTTTTAGATTATGAAAAGAATGTCTTTTTATAAAACCAGTTAACCACCCTGTGCTGGCAGAGAATTGTGGATTACTTTCACGTGAAGATGTAGATGGCTCTGATTCTTTTAACTCCTTGTAAAATTTAAGGGCTTTCATCTTGATTAAATGTCCATCTAACGGAATTATTTTTTGAGTTAAATCTTCAATCCAAATTACGAGAGCCTTTTCTGTTTTTTCTATTAAAGTGCCTCTTGAATATGATGAAATTTTAGAACACAAATTTGTACCAGATCTGACTGATCTTCTTATTGCCGCTTCATTTTTTTTTTATTGCTCTTATAGTAGACTAGACGAATGGCCCGGGCAACGCCCGGGGTTTACCCGAGTGCGAATATATTTTAAAAACGTTGACTTGGGTGGTCGCTATTAACAGGGTGGTCTGTATAGACAGGTGGATGTATCACACAGCTGATAACAGGGTTGTCTAGAGTGGTCGCTATAGACAGGGTGGTCTGTATAGACAGGTTTATGAGAGAGGCACAAACTTACAGGTTGTTGACGCCGCAATCCCCAGAGAGAGTGTTTTTTGTTGCATCATGCTGTGACTCACACGACGACCCAAGGTCAACAGGGGTGGAGCAGCAAGCTTAAGCCTATCACCGTCTGGCGGCGCTGCTTGCGAGTTATATCTACAATTCTGCAAATAACTCTAAGGATATTCAAGATATTCAAGAAATTATTTTTCGAAAACCTTTCTGGGGATATACCTAATAATATCCCAGAATTTCATGGCGATTGGATGTATGGTTTTTGAATAACAGGGTTGTCTAGAGGGGGGCAGGGAGGACACGTGTTCCCTGACAGCCAATGAGCGCGCATTCTATCCGTGAGCTTCAGACAAACAGACAGAATAAGGTAAATATATAAGTAGATTCGCCTAAATTATAACGTTTACCTATTGCTGTTGATCTTTCTCCTTTCGCCAAGCAATCGAGAATTATAATTTTGGTTTCTAGCGAAATTGCACTTCTTTTTTGTTTTTATTATTGTCACACATTTTCTTTAAGAGGACTAAAAATTATAGAAAAAAACTTAATGTACAATTACGCACTAAAATTATTCAAAAAACTTACAATTCACTTGAGTAAATTTATCTTCCGGTTTTCGGTAGTAACCTTCTTTCACAAAGTTTTATTTTCTAATGCTTTCCAATATGCAGGCTTTTTTAATTAGTTTCATACAAAAACAAAATGCAGCATAAAAACACGCAATTTTAACGAGGTATTTTTGTTTTTGTCTCTTTTGTTTTTAAGAACAAATCAAGAGAAAACATGTCAATAAAAGAAAAAAGAAATTTGTAACGGCAGCTGGCACGCCGGCGGGTTTTCAGTTTTGATTTCGGTTTTGCACGAGTTGTGTAAGACACCGGCAGGCGCGGAATAAAAGACATTGGAACTTCCCCTCTACTGTTTGTTGGATAACTTAACATACAACCAGGACGTTACAAAATTCTTTCTTTGTATTGATTGCGTAATAGTAGAGTTGTAGTTGTTATTCTTATTCTTTTTCAGAAAAAGTGAATCACCAAAAAAAAAATTTTTCGAAATTCGAATAAATTTTTTTTTCTTGCACCGCATAACTCCAAAACCGCATAAAAAAAAACGCATGAAAAGAGAACAAAGTATTATTATTATTATTATCAACATATATAGTCACGACCGTCTTTCCTCAATTCCTCATCGCTGTCACGGATGCGCGCGCATCATCATTATGATCATTATCATTATCTAATGATAATAATAATAATTATTATTAGTATATTATTATTATTATTATATATAGTCACGACCGTCTTTCCTCAATTCCTCATCGGCCGCTGTCACGGATGCGCGCGCACAGGGAGGTTACGTGCTCGCCGGCAGCCAAAGGGCGCGCGCCGCCGGCATTACGTCATAGATTATAAACACAAGGTAATAAGGCCAAATAAAAAAATAGTGTGTGATAAGGCACAATTTGGATTATCTACTTATATAATTGCCTTATTCTGTCTGTGTGAAGTTCACGGATAGATTTTGGTCAGAATGGATAAAATAAAAAAGTGTCAAGGGATGGGAATCGAACCCACGACCTTCCGCTTACCGGGCAGATGCCATGACCACTAGGCTACCCTGGACATATTTTTCCGTTCACATTTTTATTTTTATATTTTCAAGACACACACAGTTTGGGGCGGGACGTTTCACAAGAGAGACATCCACGGTGCCAATTTATTATTGTAACGAATAGTATTTTATTTAAAAACATTTTTAAAATATATACGCACTCGGGTAAAACACGGGCGTTGCCCGGGCCATTCGTCTAGTATCTCTATATATATAAAAATGAATGTTTGTATGTCTGTCTGTATGTCCGGTATACAAATTCGCAGTAGTTCACTAATTTAAACCAAAATTTCCATACATAGGTAAAAAAAAAAACGGGGAAGACGATAGGCTATTTTAAAAAATATATAAATCAATTATTAAAACTATATATTTTTATTCAGAAAATGATGATGATATTGCTGTATCAAGTTTGATTATCAGATACAAAATTATATCGGGAAAAATTCCAAAAAGCAGAGACCTCGGGTGAAACCAGTTAATTATTTTGTACGCAGGAACAAAATTTTAACAGAAAAACATTAATTCGAGCAGAAAACAAAAGCTAGATCATCTTTCTATAAAAATATCGCTTCTCAGACACAAAGTTTGGAGCGGGACGTTTCACAAGAGTGACATCCACGGCGCCAATTTATAATTGTAACAAATAGTATTTGAATAAAAACATTTAATCGGGTAAAACCCGGGCGTTGCCCGGGTCATTCGGCTAGTATATATATATATATATTGTTGCATCATGATTAATGCGCCTATTTTTAAAATTATTTATAATATTATTTTTAATATATTTAAAATTTAAAATATAAATTTATTTATTTTTATAAAACAGATTATTAATATAAAATATTATGTACTATAAAACATTTGTATTTTGATACACTAAATACCCTACATGCTTTAAACTTTGATGTGGTAAATAAAGAGAGATTCTAGGTGCTACCTAAATTTATAGTTGTCTTATTATTGACTGGTTTAACCTTGTAAGATGGTTGAGACACGTTCTGGAAAGATGCAAGACACGTCTGAGGAGAGACTCAAGACTGAAGAATCTGCCAAACCGCAGCCCAGTGCAACAATTGGTAGAGATGCAAGTGCCGACCCAGTTGTTTTGAACCCCAACATAGACATCCCCAAATATGATGGAACAGAAGACCCTCGCCCATGGATTGAGTCCCTTGAAGAAATTGGCTTCCTGTACCACTGGGCAGAATATATTATTTCTCGCTATGCAGCCATGAACATGATTGGTAGCGCCAAAACCTGGCTGGACCTACACAAAATAAGTTTTACCAGCTGGGAACATTTCAAGAGCCGCCTAATTCAGGATTTTGGCTCAGACGCCAACAAAGAAGAATTGAAGATGAGGCTGAACAGAATGCAGCAGTGGAATGAACCTGCAATCAGGTTTGCAGAGGATATCCTGGTTCTGTGCAACAAGGTCGACCCCCAAATGGAAGAAGAGAATAAAATAAATTGGGTTATTGGAGGGTTAAAGAAAGAATACTCTTTTGCCCTCTACTTAAACCCTCCTAAGAATACCAACGAACTCCTAAGATTGTGTAAAAAGATGGATTTGTTTGAAAATAATTATCAAGAACGTATAGAAAAATCAAAGGTTCTATATAATGGACCACGCTCTCCTCGTTCCCGCCATCAAGAGCAATGGAAGAACGCTCCGTCGTTCAGAAGACCAGACCAGAACACCTCCAAGCCCCAGGCCCCCGCTCCGAGGTACTACCAGAACACCCCCAAGCCCCAGGCCCCCGCTCCGAGGTACTACCAGAACAAGCCGCTGCCCCAGGTATCTGCCCCTAGACGATTTTACACTCCCATTCCTGAGCCAAAACCGGTCTACCCAAGGAAAACCTACAATAAGAGTCCAGATTCAAACAGGAATAGGACAGAAGACGGGAGACCAATATGTTTCAAGTGTAACAAGCCAGGACACGTAGCGCGGTATTGCAGAGTCAAGTTTGTGAGGATCGTAGAAGAGGACCCCTCAGTTTCCCAAGACAAGAGCCAAGAAAATCTTCAAATGGACGAAAGGAAAGATTATACACGGCCTCGCCTCTATGCGGATGTTTGTAATGACACACAAATGAATATTCCTACAGGGAATAGATATTCCGTGTTGGAAGATTTAAACTAAGTGTCGCGCCTGATTCCTTCAATCAAAGCAAGTCGACCATAAATGGAATTAGAAAGTTGGACCCTAGGTACAAAATTAATATTAATGTGGACAAGATAGGGTTATGCGAAGCTTTGATTGATACAGGCGCCGATCTTTCAGTGGTCGACCTAAGAACAGCACTTTTTGCTGGCCGTGAAATAAATAGTCTCACTAAAACGTGTTCAGGACCCGATGGAAAAAAATTAGATATGGTAGGTAGCATTATTTTAGGTTTAAAAATTGATGACACTGAATTATCCCACGAATTTGTAGTAATGGACGCGCATCTACGAACTCTTATTCTTGGACGAGATTTCCTTAAAAAAATGAATGCTAAAATTGATTGTAAACGAGAAACAATAAAATATAATTTGATGAGTAATCATGACGTAAGCAATTATGATCTAAAAAAATAAAGAGCACTACAGATACCGTTATACCTAAACTATCTATTAAATTGATTAGGGCCTCAATAGAAGCAGAGGATGGCGAATATGTCATCGAAGAGAACAACAGAATGACTCAAACAAATGGTCTTCGATTGGCAAGAAGTTTGCTTACTGTCACAGATAAGAAAACCCATATCTGGATAACGAACCCTTATCCTCGACCTGTAAAAATCATGAAAGACCAAACATTGGCTTATGGAAGTCTTCCTGCAGGGGTAAATTTTATAGAGAATAAAGAGAAGCAGAATGAAAATGACGAAATACAATTTCAAATAAACAAAAATTTATCATTTAAAGAACAAGAGAGGTTAAAACAAATTTTGGCCAAGTATACTGATTTGTTCTCATCGAGGTTAGGTAGGACCAGTTTGGCAAAACATCAGATTCATACAGAAGACGCAAAACCAATAAAGCACAAGCCTTACCGGGTAAGCGCTAAGGAACGAACCATCATAAAGGATCAAATAGACGAGATGCTCGAAGAAGGAATAATTAGACAATCTTCAAGTCCCTGGTCCTTTCCCGTTATATTGGTCAAAAAACGAGATGGCAAATACAGATTTTGTGTGGACTACAGGAAATTAAATGAAGTAACTGTGAAGGATGTTTATCCAATCCCAAGAATTGATGATGTAATGGATACTCTCCAAGGATCCAAGTACTTCTCAGCAATAGATCTCAAATCGGGATATTGGCAAGTCGAAATTGAAGAGAGAGACAAAGAGAAGACGGCTTTCACTACTGCACATGGGTTATATGAATTCAACGTAATGCCCTTCGGTCTATGCAACGCCCCTGCTACTTTTGAGAGGAACATGGACAATGTCCTCGGAAATCTGAGATGGCAGATTTGCCTTTGCTACCTGGACGATGTAATTATATACAGCTCGGACTTTCCAACCCACATTAAAAGACTTGAAGCTGTCCTCAGATGCTTCAGCGAATCTAATTTAAAACTGAACGCCAAGAAATGCAGATTTGCTTTCGAGGAACTTGAGATCCTTGGACATATAACCAACCAAGAGGGTATAAAACCTGCCGAATATAATATCAAAGCCGTTAGAGATTTTCCTCAGCCCAAGAAGGCCAAAGAAGTGCAATCATTCCTAGGAATGTGCTCATATTATAGAAAATTTATTAAAGATTTCTCATTAATCGCTGACCCATTGACCAGTCTCATCAGAAAAAATGTGCAATTTATCTGGACAGGAAAACAGGAAGAAGCGTTCCAAAACCTTAAAAAAGCTCTTATGAATCCGCCAATTTTAGGTCACTTTGATCCAAATGCAGCCACCTGCATTCACACAGATGCCTCTAACATCGGCTTAGGCGCAACACTAATTCAAAATATCGGTGGCGAAGAGAAGGTAATATCATATTTGAGCCGAACCCTAAGTAAACCTGAGCAAAATTATTCAACCACCGAAAAGGAATGTTTAGCTGTAGTGTGGTCGATATCAAAATTACGGCCCTATTTATATGGAAGGCACTTTAGAATCGTAACTGATCATCACGCACTATGCTGGCTTAAGAATTTAAAAGATCCGACCGGTCGATTAGCACGATGGGCACTGAAGATTCAGGAATATAATTTTGAAATTATACACAAATCGGGAAAAAAACATCTGGACGCTGATGGTCTATCTAGAGGACCCTTACCAGAAAACGAATGGGACGAGGATTATGAAAGACTATTTTTGAATCAAATAATAGACGAAAAGGACGATTTTATTGAGAATATTAAGGAGAACCTTAGTGGAAACAAGCGTTCAATTACACAGAACTTTAAAAAGGAAAATGGGTGTCTCTACAAGAAAAATCCAAATCCTGAAGGTAGAGAATGGTTGCTGGTAGTGCCAAAGAAGAGAAGGAAAGAAATCATGAGTGAATACCACAACCATATGCTGAATGGCCATCTGGGTGTCGCCAGAACCACATACCGATTGAAGAATAAATACTATTGGCCTTCCATGCTGAAAGATGTTTCCGAATTTGTAAAGACGTGCCATCTTTGCCAAAGTCGGAAAGGTTCAAATCAGTTGCCATCTGGACTTCTACAACCTATTCCCCCAGCTAACTACCCTTTTGAAAGAATCGGAATTGACTTTGTTGGCCCCTTGCCATCAACGAAAAGAAGAAGGAAATGGATCATTGTGTTGACGGATTATTATACCAAGTATGCTGAAACAAAGGCAGTACCAGAAGCGACAGTGAAAGAAGTCTCTACATTTTTAATCGAACATATATTTTTACGTCACGGGGCTCCAAGATTTCTTATCAGCGACAGAGGTTCACAATTCACTAGCAATTTGATGAAGGAGGTTATGAAAATGTGCAAAGTTAAACATTGCTTCACAACGAGCTACCACCCCCAGACTAACGGACTAACGGAACGGCTAAATAGAACTTTAATCAATATGATCAGCATGTATGTGAATACGGATCAGAAGAACTGGGACGAAATCCTTCCTTTTATCACCCACGCATATAATACCACAATTCAAGAAACCACAGGCTACTCTCCATTTTTCCTGTTGTTTGGGAGGGAACCCATGTCCCTCTTAGACGACGAGAATATCCCAACGGACAGTAACATGGACGATTACGACGAATATATAGAAAACTACTTAGATAAAATAGCAAGGAGACGAGACAGGTAGTCATTAACAACACAGAGAAGACTCAGGAAAGAATGAAAAGAAACTATGACAAAAAACACAACGAGAGAATCTATGAACCAGGACATTTAGTGGCAGTTTGGACACCAGTCAGGAAAATCGGAAAATGTGAAAAACTATTGAGAAAATATTTTGGGCCATATCGAATATTAAAGAAGCTGTCCAACGTAAATTACTTAATTGAGCCGAAAGATAATCCTGGCCAAGACCCATTGATTGTCCATGTCTCAAGACTCAAACCCTATTTTGAAAGAATTGATGAGGTCACTCACGAGGACGTGACGACCTCTGGAGAGGGGGAAGTGTTGCATCATGATTAATGCGCCTATTTTTAAAATTATTTATAATATTATTTTTAATATATTTAAAATTTAAAATATAAATTTATTTATTTTTATAAAACAGATTATTAATATAAAATATTATGTACTATAAAACATTTGTATTTTGATACACTAAATACCCTACATGCTTTAAACTTTGATGTGGTAAATAAAGAGAGATTCTAGGTGCTACCTAAATTTATAGTTGTCTTATTATTGACTGGTTTAACCTTGTAAGATGGTTGAGACACGTTCTGGAAAGATGCAAGACACGTCTGAGGAGAGATTCAAGACTGAAGAATCTGCCAAACCGCAGCCCAGTGCAACAATATTAAAACAAAATTAGATGATTAGTTTTTATTTAAAAAAATGAAATATATTATAATATAATAAATTATATACATTTTAAAAAATAACTAATAAAAAAAGGTGAAGAGATGGGTTGGTTTGACAATGAAGAATGCTCGACGTCCACTTCGTTCTTGTCAAGGCAGCTTCACCATTGTCCACCAGCTTTCTATGAGGCACTGTGGGTGAGCTTTGTGGAGGTCGCCGTAGTGGACTCCACACTGGGTCCCCTCCACTGTATCAACTGTGCTTAGGTGGGATTCCCCAGTTCTTGTTTATTTTGGCTACTGTTTCTATTTCTTTAAAAGTAAGTTTATTTTTCCGTGGCAAGGGTTCTTTTGTGCCCTTTTTCTCTAGCGCATCAGCAGCTAAATTGCCTTCAATGCCAACGTGTGAGCGTATCCATTGAAGGTGAATATTTGAGGTTTTTGAGAGTTTTTGGAGATAACCAATTATGTTCTTGCTTACTTTGTCTCCAAGTTCCCCTGTGTGACTCAAGTGTTGTATAATTAGTATTTCTGATTGATTTTAAGGCTTCATAGATGGCTATAAGTTCTGATCTGAAGACTGAGCAAAAATCTGGGTTTCTTCTGTTTATTTTCTCAATGCCATTTGTAGTTTTAATGAGACAGCCACTGCCAGTGTGTCCTAACTCGTCTCTGCTACCATTGGTATAGATAGTTATTGCATTTTTAGGAATGTGTTATCAATTATTTCTAATGATAATTGTTTCAAGTTTTCTGGATTTTGGTATTGTTTGTTGGTGGGTTTAAAGTGACATAAAAATAACCTTTTGTAGTGACAATTGACAATTAAAAATTATTTATTGTCTTCTAGACAATATTACATCTCAAAGAGAAAGAGAGAAGAGAGAGGTATATACATGAAAATGAAATATTTTGTAGTGGTTCGCATGGAGAAAATTTTTCAGCTAAATAAATTTTTTCCACTTTATATTTTAAAAATCCATTTCTTTTGGCCAGGAGGAGAGGGCCTTCTTTTTTGAGTCTTAGATTGGATTTCCAATTAAGTTTATAATTGGAAGTTCTGTGCTTGTTTCCATAACTCTTGATTTTGTTTATACATTTTGGCAGATTGTAGCTTCTTCTATCCTTTAAGAGCATAATGTCTGCCTTGTAAAGTACAATATCATTAGTGGAGGTATTTCAAAGACCTGTAATAATTCTGGCTACGCTTAGTTGTATCCTTTCCAGTGATTTTAGATTTGTTTCAGATGCCCACTCTCTTCCTGAAATATATTTCAGGAATTTTAGTCAATCTCTTTCTTTTCTAATATGTTTACTGTGTTAGAACGGTTTTATTTTATTTTAAAAATTAATACATACAATTTTAGTTAATTGAAAAATAGTTTAGTAAAAATTAAAAGGAACAAAACAAAATATTCAACTTATACCTTAGAGTGATTTACATTCTTAATTTTACAGCAGTGTGACAAGATATATATTTTAAAACATTTAAAAGAAATAATTATTAACTAATATTTTATAAAATATTAAAATCTCTGAAATTGAATTCATATATTCAACATACTGGAATTAATTTCTGGATCCAGGGTGTAGCCGAGATATTTAGGATATTTATTTTATTAAAATTGTTGTTATTTCAGAATAATTTTTGGTCTTATTTTGTATAGTTTCTTATCAGTAGTAAAAAGACAGGTTTCAGATTTTTGGGGGTTAAACTCTAATTTATGCTTATTAGCAGGTTTTTCTAGATGGAGAGGAATTTTGTTCAAATCCCTTTCAGATTTTTTCCAGTTAGTGTTGCTATTCCATAGAATAATGTCATCAGCGAAAAGTGTGTGAAAGTTTATGCGAAATTTTTTCTATGCCTGCAATAAATAGGGTGAAGAGAGTTGGGCTAAGGACTGACCTTTGTGGTAACCCTTGGTAACATTTGAAGTTTTAGAGAAAGTACCATTATATTTGGCCCTGATGTATCTATTTTAATCCAAGTGATAGATTTTCCATCAATTTTGAAATGTTTATATAATTTTGTAATTAACTTGTTATTCCATACCTTGTCAAAAGCTTGTGTACGGTCTAAAAAAGCAGCTATGGTGTGGTTAGTTGGTTTTCTGTTTTGTGTATCTTTTACCTTTTGTGTGAAAAATAAGAATTTGTCTAATGTCCCATGTCTTATCCTAAATCCATATTGTTCTTCTGGTAAGAGATTTCTTGTGTTGAGGTGGTAGGTGAGTTGTCTGAGAATAATTTTTTCCATTAATTTGCAGCAAATACTTGTGAGGGAGATAGATTGGTAGTTTTTTTTTTTTTGGGTCATCAGCAGATTTGTCAAGTTTTTTAATATAGTAATTATTGTTGCAATTTTCCAGTCTTGAGATAATTTTACAGTTTTCCAGGAATTATTGAAAATATCAAGAAGTTCTTTGCCATTTATGCTCAAGTTTGATATCATTTGGCCATGGATTCCATCTGGCCCAGGAGTCTTGTTTAGGTCAGTGTTTTCTAATGCATAATCTAGCTCTTTCATATTGATTTTTTCATGAAAAATATTATGAGTGCTGGTGACGTTTTTACAGTCATGAATAATCTTTCGGGCCTTTTTTCAAATTTCTTATCTTTTATTTAAAATTTTATTTTATTACTTATTTGATACGAATTACCTTAAAGATTGGCAGCATTTTTGCCATTAGTTGCTGGGGTACCATCTGTATTCTTAATCATATTTGTGTTTTCAGTTTGTGGCTGGGCACTGTCAACTTGTTTTGTCAAATGCCAAAGTTTTGTATTTGTGTTTCTTCGAGTTCAGGTTTTCACAAATTTGTTTCCATTTTTCCCTTTTCATATTTACGTAAAATCTTTTTATTTTTTCATTCAAAATGTTCAGTTAAGTTCTAAAATTTGTTTGTTTTTGAGTGCACTTTTTTTGTAGTTCATTTTTTTTAGTTATAAGTGTAACTCCTCTTTTGCTGGTCCTAAGCCCGGATGAAAAAGGAGGAGCAGTAACAAGCTCATTAAAAAAACCTGGGCTCAGCTGGCCCGGCTGATATTACCCTGTAAGGGCTCCTAATCCGGGAATACAGGATGAGCAGCATTTGTACTCCATGTTAGGAGCGGCTGTACATGGCGTCTGTTCCTCATGGCAGAGACGGCCATTTTTGGAGCTAAGTTGACCTGCCACTGAGTAGTGCTCCCAGTCTTAATGACAAAGGCAAACACATTCTACTTCATCCAGTCATGATGGTTGTCAAAACACCATCAAAAGTCTCAAGCTTTACAAGCTTGATACGCTAATATGTTTGAGTGGAGATAAGAAAGAAGAAGAGTTATGTGTTTGAATATCTTTTGCCTGGTGTGTATAATTTGGAATTACCTCTCGGTATTGAACTTTGGCTGCTTTAATAATTATGTTTTTGAAAGATATCCAATTTTGTTTTCAGATCTTTTATTCTAGTTTGGTGCTATTCGAAGTCTTCATTGGTGTTTTGCTGGCAAAGATTCCAATTAGCGGAATAGGATTGTAAAATATCAAAGTTCTTTAATTTGTTTTAAAATCATTTAAATCTTTGAATATATATTTAATAAAACTTTGCCTAGGATTTGTCTTTAATTTTAAATTAGACATAGAGGTACATGTATGTTAATGATAAGAAGAACCTATCATCTAATGATTTCTTTTATTATTCAGAATTAATGTAAGGAAATTGGTCAATTAAGGGAATTAAAACAAAGTGATCACTATTAAGAGGCAGCCTCTTCCAGTGTGTATGGCTGTCCTTTAATTATACAGTCTAAAAATTTTTTGAAAAGTAAAAAAAAAAAAAAGTCAAACCGTGCCTATAGTTAGTGAACCAAAATCTCTGTCCCATATATAAAAGGGTTTTACTTTATATAGTTAAAAATTTTATTTTTGATTTTTTTTTTATTTCACAAAAATAAAATTTCAATTATGTTTACTAATTAAACTTATGCATGTTACAAAAGTGATTAAGAAATACCCCTACTATGTTTAGGTTGAAAGAATCTATCTTAACTTGGCCTGACTTGACAGTCTCCAATGAGAGCCCACCTCCTTTAGAAACCTGGTACAGTCTTTTTTTTTTAGCAATCTCTAATGGGGAACTCCACTGTATTGTATTTTAATCCTTCTCTAAATGATTGAACTTATTTTTCACATATTAAATGAAGATTTTATGGAAAATGTTTTTGTTCTTCCAGAAGAATAGAGAATTCCTGAAGAAAAGAGACTTTTTCTTTAGATGGTTTGATGCATGTTTCTTATGTCAATATTTCACTATTGTTCCTCTTGAATTGATATTACAAACGTGATAGAGCAAAAAAAAATTTTTTTAATCATAATACTACTAAAAATAATAAATTTTTAATACAGTAAAACCCTCTATAGTGAACCCCAATGGGACAGAGCTTTTGGTTCACTATAGCCACGGTTTGGCCATTTTTTAAACTTTTGTAAATTTTTAGACCGTATAATTAAAAAACAGCCATACAAACAGTAAAAGGCAGCCACTTAATAATGGTCACTTTTTTTAATTCCCTAAATTGACCAATTTCTTTACAGTAATGCTGAATATCAAAAGAAGTCATTTGATAGGTTCTTCTTATCATTAGCATACATGTCTATGTATCTAAACCTAGGTATTATTTAAAAATTAAGCCAAATCCCCTAGGCAAAACATTAATCGGACACGAAACATGTTGATACGATAGCGCGATCAGTAAAATTGCGAATAAAAAACGCTAATTTGCAAACACAAAATCGGTAATAAAAACGGCCGGCCAGGGGGAATATCCGCGAACCCTGAATGAGTCATATACCCAACAAGAATTCCATTCTAAAAATAGAACTGTAGTAGTAGTTTTTGAGAATTTATAAGTCAATTTGTTTGTGGCCTATGAGACACGGGAAACTTGGGGAAACTTTTTTTCCTTCTTCTTCCACAATTCCAATTTCCACATATTATTCTAAGGTGTATATTAAATTTGTGTTTTTAACCTGTTATTCAAACCATTTCTGGCTTTAAAATTATTTGGAATTATTTTTTAGCCTAGGTTAAACTTGATATAGAACGCTTCTAAAAGGGCATACTGCCACTGTTTTTTTTTTTTTAGATTGCCATTCTTTGTTTCTTTTCTTTATTTTGGAAGCCATTTGTATTTTTCTTCTATTTCAAAATTGTCAAATGCAAAGATATTCTATTAAATAAAAGTATAATTTGTAAATATTTATTCAACATACAGCAAAAATAGAATGGAAATGAAAACAAACAATGCCGCTAATTTTTTGTTTTGAAATCATGATCCGCGAGCTGAAACATGCCAAAATTTTGTGGTTTTAAAAAAATTTTAAATCACAATTTTAAGTTTGTTTAAGCCTAGTATTTTTAATAGATTTTATCATTTTGGGACCAAAAATAGGTTTGCTATAGCGGTAGTTCGTTATTTTTAAAATCACAAAGTTCGTAATAACGATGGTATTTTCAATGGAATGGAATTGGGAATCGCCGTGGGTTCGTTATAAGGGAAGGTTCGCTATATCCAGGGTTCGTATTAGCGGGATTTACTGTATTACTTTATAAGCAAGATACCAGTCTTAAGTCTTGAGCAAAAAATAAAATAGAAATAACTTTTTTAATTAAACCAATAATAATTTGACACTTATGATAATTATGAAAAAAGGCATCTCCTTATCGTGCAACTGTAAGTTGCTGATGGCTTGCGCCATCTATCGAAATAAATATCAACTATCCTCGTTGATTTTTAATTATTCCAGAATTGAGCATGAAACATCCTAAATAAATTAAATAAAAAAGGCCCAAGTAAATCTCTCAATTCATGTATGAATTAAAATATATTTACTAGATCATTTTGGAAATAGTATTTAATATTTGGTTGTTCTCTAAAAAAATTACCACTAGCAGTAAATGTTAAGAATTATCATCTAACCGACCTTTAATTCAACCGAAAGCTCTCTGATTATATAAAAAAAAAATAGCCACCCTCTTCAATGACAACTTTGGAAAATGTTAACCCTTTGAACACTGGGTGTATTAGGCCTCAAATGTGTGTAAATAGATATTACAATTAATACACATCTTGCACTCGTGCTTATTTAGACACAATGCTTTAAAATACAAATAATGTTCATTTAAACATGATTTAACAAATATTACTCAAAAATAAACAGCAATATGAACTTTTTGTTTGCCTGCAAAGTATGATTTTTTTCAAAACCAATTCCCAAGGGGAAGGTCTGGTCTTATGGTACAGGTCCTACAAAGTCAAAAGGATTTTTTTTTCTTAACACCCTGTGTTTTGAGGTTACTGCTCGCTAATCAATCCCTTCAACCATGATTTGGGTCAATATCTGGTACATATTATTTAGCTTTTCATCATAGAGTGAACTCATACGAATTCTATTGAGCGTCTTCCTAGGTAGAAACAAAACAAGATCTCTAATTAACTCCTTTCCAAATAACATTTTTCATCACTCTTAGGCCATTTTCTTCCATTTATTTTGTAAATAAGGAGGAATTTATTGCTCCTACTTTCTATAAGTGATTTGACCTTTTGTTGCAATCTTTGAGGATGTTACTGTTGGAGAATAGAGGTGCAGCATACAATTTGGAGAAAACAAATTTGTAAAACACATTTTTCTAAAGAATGGCGTGTTATCAATCCAATCTTGATAATGATCAGAAATTCTGGGCATATAAATCATTCCCCAGTTCAAATGGCACCCATAGTATCTTCTGTAATATCCTTCTACACACACATATTCATAATCAGAATTTTTATTGTTATTTCTGTCATCTGAATCAATTGAAGATTCATCAGAAGTATCTGATAACAAAAAATTGTTGATAGGCTAGTGATCGATAAAATTGCCTTAAAAAAGCTAGAAATTGCAAATTCAAAATCTGTAGTAAAACGTCAGCAAGAAGGAATATCCACAAACCCTGAATGAGTCTTACACCTAACAAGGCTTCCGTTTTAAAAATAAAACTGTAGCAGTCATTTCTGAGAATTTATATTTGTTTGTGGTCTGTGAGACTGGGCACTGGCGTCTAGCTGTGCCTTGATCTGGCACATTGAATGATTGAATGAATGAAATCTTTGGAAAGAAAAAAAAACACCGGGGAGATATCTTGGAAGCAGTTTTAAAAATTCAGTTTTCATATATGGAGGACGAGCTTTTTCATTGGTAAGTTATAAATGAAGCGAATCTCTATCTTGATTTCAAAATAAAATATTTTGATAATTTTAAATCTAAGAGAATTTTAAAATATAATCTTTTTATAAACATAGCTATTTATTTCAATCGAAATAGAAGTTTCCTGGTGTGATGGATTTGTTGTAGTCATTTTAAAACCTTGAAAAATATTTTTTTACACTTAAATATGCCTTTGATGATTGCAAAAATTATGAAGCAATCATGATGACTTGGCAGTTTTCTTTATGAAAATATTATTTTGGTGAAATACACTTTATGGTCATTATCTATAGATTTTGATGACATACAGAAAAACAAAGAGCAGATTCGGAATCAGCGCCATTGGATTACCCAAAAAGTATTTTAAATGCTCAAACATCAAAAACTTTAAAATTTTGTAGACCTGTGTATTTGTTGCAGTCAAATTTTTTGACTGAACAAATATTTCTTGCTTTCTTCCAAGAGAGAAAAAGTCTTGAGAAATAAACCATGTTGCTAAAAAAGTATTTCCATTTATTTAAACAGAAAAGAGATATACATTGCATAACTTGGGTCAATAACACAGGGGGAGGGGGGGGGGAATCATTCTAATAAGGAAGACTATAGGAACCAATAAATAATAATTGAGAAAAGCTTGCAAAGAATTTGTTGATAGAGTGGAGGAGAGAGAACTAAAAGCAAAATTAATTAAAATTTATTAATATTTTTACAAAGACCCTAATGTCAGACCAACTCTGGCTGGGATATAGTTGTTGTTTATTAGGTGTAAAAATACAAACTATTTTAAGATATAAAGAAAATTTCAAAACAATTATTCTTTGTTGTGGGAAGTCTTCAGCGGCGAACCGTAGTCCATCCATCTTCGTCATCAGGGTTACGCTGCTCCTTGGCAGGAGGCCCTGTTGACGCTGCAAAGCATAGCAATGGTCAGGTAGGCAAACAATGTTTAGCATCATTTAAGGCACATACCAATAAACATTGTTATATTGTAATTAGTGAACAATTAGTAGATCATATTTAATAAATTGTGCAAGACTAGATCTACATAATAAGTGAAAAGACTTCACTAACAGAAATATTACTAGAATCACCAAACTAGGATGGAGGTACCATAGTCATGTATTTTTTTGTTAGAGCAATAAGAGTAAAAATGTCATCTATAGAAAATGGTGTACAATTGATGTGCAGAGAGGTTCCATAGATGGTGCCTAGATTTGGTGTCTATTTTGATGGGAGAGGCAACTTTAATTTTTATATAGATAGATATTAGAAAACAAACTGACTGGAACAACGGATTATTCCAATAAAGTTGAGTTTCCAACCTAAATGGTGAGGGGCCATTGGATTACAATTTCTATAATTAGGTGTCCCCAAATACTACAGAATCAATTCAATCAATACCTTTATTAAGACATTAAAATGAATTACAAAACGAGAAAATAAATATTTCAGCAGCCACCATTAAATAATTAGATTCAAATGACTAAAAATAAAAGGGGCAGGGAACAATTGTCATGAAACTTTACGAGACTCAAAACTTTATGAGATTTAAGATGAAGCAACTGATTAAAGTTTTTTTTTTTTTTGTTTCTCTAAATTTTTGCCTCATCACCTAATATATGATATAATTGTTTAAATGGTAGAAACTGAAATATTTTCTACTTTTTGTGCATTTTAAAAGCTTATTAAAAAGTATTTTAATTAGGTAATTATTTATTTAATATGTAAAGTCAATAATTATAAATTTACAACCTTTCCATTTCCAAATAATTTACAAAATTTATGAAAGAATTTTAAATAATAAATTTTTGTAACTTTTCTGAAAAATGAAAAGTTGATTGGATTTTTATAAAAAATAACACAAATACTAGAATTATTTTTTTTTTCATTAGTCAAATTTCACTTTAAGAACATCACTTGGGACCAAGGTTATGTTCTTTTATAGTTGTTTTTAATAACCATGGGTTAAAACAACCTGGGCTTGGGAACTTAGAATTATAATGTTATAAACAAGGTCCCAGGTCGTGGCTTCCCCAAAAATTGATGGTTTATAACTCTACCATCAATCCCCCCTATAATAAATAAACATAAAATGTCTGGCAATTAAACAAGGAGAGACTGAGAAATTATTGTTCAAAGAGTCAAAAGGCAACCCATTGAATATATTTATATAAAAATAGTGTGCCATAAATAGCTGTCAAAGAAAAAAAATTTCCCTCAAAATATTTTGAAATATTTAAAAGTAAAAAAAAAAAACTGTCAAAATAATGGAAACATTTTATTTAAAGTACAACCCTGATGTTACAGACCGTCAAACTCTTGGTACCTTACAATAATCTTAGCAACTCAAATCTGTGGAATAAGGTGAAGATTAAACCACGTTCTTATTTATTGGTCAAAATAGCTAGCACAGCTTTTGCCTTCTGAGTGAGGGCATTGTCATTAAGGAACCAACTGCCCAGTTTTGAACAACCAGATAATACTTGAAGAATCATTTCAAAATAATAATAATCGTTAAGTTTACCCTTCAGGGATAAATTAATGGGATACTATGTCATGGCTGTCGTTAAAAACAGACCAGTATTTTACTTTTGAAGATATTTTTTGCTGTTTGGTTAGTATGTGGCAGCAAGATCATAGCACTTAGCAGTAAGAAAATAGCAAAAACACCAGGTTTCACCCACTATCACAATTGAGCTAATGAATATTTGGTTTTTACTAGTTGATTCAAGAATTGTCATTTGCATACTCAACATTCATGCTTTTGTTCATGATAAAATTGTGAAAAAAGTTTTAAAATTATAAGTATTTTCTCACAATGAGTTTCTTTTTATTAAAAAAAAAAAAAAACGTTAGCTTTCAAGTGATAATCACTCTTCAATGGGCTTAATAAAATATCGACTTTATTCCACCAGAAATATTTACAAAAACAAATGCGCGCAAGCATGGATATTTATAACTGAAAATTACTAAATCTGAAAAACAACTGTAACCTAAACTTCAAACCAATGCAAATTTACTCAATTCAATGCCAAGACTGCAATGCTACCTACATAGGTGAGACAGGAAGATCAATACAAGTTAGACTCAACGAACACAACAGAAATATCAGAACAAAAGACCAACGTTCAATGATCTATCAACATATTGCACAGACCGGTCACAAATTTAACATAACAGAAACGAAATGCCACTACAAAAACATTAAGAACAAATATCAATGGTTACTCTTAGAATCTCTCATTTCCAATGAATATAACAGCATAAACAGGAAGATAGATTTACCATCACAATACCGATTTCTCAGAAGAAATCAATAGATCAATTTTATAGGTTCTGGATGCCCTAAAAATGAAAATTATATTCATATTCAACATATTCCATAAAATTGTCAAATTACAAACCAATTTAAAATTTTCAGTTATAAATATCCACGCTGCGCACGTTTGTTTTTGTAAATATTTCTGGTGGGATAAAGTTGATATTTTTTATTAAGCCTGTTGAAGCGCGATGATCGCTTGAAAGCTAGCATTTTTTTAATTAAAAAAAAAAACTCATTGTGGGAAATAGATTGTAATTTAAAAAAAAAATTCATTCTTTTAGTTATGCGAAAATACATAAGAACAAAGTTGGCAGCAACTTTTTCTTCCCCAATTTTCCCTTATATTTTGAAAATTTTTCCTTGTTAACATCTAATATATGTGCAAGCATTCACATGTCAAATGATGTTCTTCTGGTATCTTTCTGACAGATTTTCTTTGTTAAAAGAAGCATTTTCTATTTTCAAAATTTTCCTAGCGACTTTCAAAACTTGTAAACCACTTGAATATTTGTGCAAGAGATGAACAATTATCACCATAAATGTTCCTCCTTGAATAAAATGTTTTAAAGAGCTTTTTAAAATTTAAAACAAATTAAATTGGTTAATATATTTTAAAATAATAATATTTATTAAATATATAAACACCAAAATTAACATTGGTTCTTTGTTAAAGGTCCGATATGGAAGGCTGCTTGTTTACTTACTTACCTGACTACAAGATCCAAGTCATTTCCTGTCTTAACCTTCAAACAACAGTGAAGTCTGGTCAATTCGAAAAGAGAGGTTTTCTTTATGAATGATAGTTTTTTTTGTTATATATATATATATTGGGTTTATTTTTTATTTTATAACAAAATTATTTTTCAATTGTCAGAGGTTGTCCATAATTTAAGTATTTTAATGACAAGAGTGTCGAAACATGATTCAGTAAACAACTTACGTTTTGCCGATGACCTCCAGCTTCCACCTTCTTCTTCCTTTGCTGGTGCTCTTCGCTTAAACTTATCAGAGTCCCTGGGTCCGTTGCGAGGTCTATCCCCGTCACGATAGCGGTCCCCGTCGCGGTTCCTGTCCCCATCGCGGTAACGATCCCCCCCATCTCTGGAGGGCCCATCACGGTATCGTTCCCCGTCACGGGGTCGGTCTCCGTCACGGTACCGATCTCCATCACGGGGTCTATCCCCGTCACGGATCCTGTCTCCATCTCGGGCAAATCTGTCTCCATCCCTATTATATCTGTCTCCATCACGATTGAATCTGTCCCTGTCCCCATCTCTGCCAAATCTATCATTGTCTCTGCTAAATCTGTCCCCATCCCTGTTGAATCTTTCTCCGTTGTCCCTGTTGTACTTATCTCCTCCATACCTGTCACTGTCTCTGTTGTATCGCTCGCCATCTCTGTTGTACCTGTCATCCCGGAATCGGCCCCCTTCCCGAGGTTTTTCATCCCTTGCAAAGCGTTCTCTGGACTGGTCCCCATCCCTGTCAAATTCCCTGGATCTATCTCCATCCCTCAGTCTGGAGAAGCTTTCAGTCGGTCGGCGATCAAAGTTTCTGTTTTTGTCCATATCACGGTTCTTGTTGACATCTGAATCATCTGCTCGGCGCCAGTCTCTATCTTGGTCGATAGGGCGGCGTATTGGCGGCTTCTTGTCTGGAGAGACATGGTTAGAAATGTTCAGTCGGATGTAGAAATTTACACTTACCTTCATCCTTCCTCCAAGCATTCTCTCCTCTGTCTCTGTTCTCTCCTCTGTCTCTGTTCTCTCCCCTGTCTCTGTTCTCTCCTCTGTCTCTGTTCTCTTCTCTGTTCTTCCTCCAACTCTCCTCTGTAGACACTTTGGTGGGAGGTGCTTCTTTCCGTAAAGCTGCGAATAAAATATCATATGACAAGAGTTCCTCAAATTCAAACAAAGAAGCATTTTTTAAAATCAAACCTAAATTGAAAGGATCTCCTTAATGCTGTTTGATAGGCATTACAACATGGATTAATGGAAAAAAAATGACTTTTTCTTAATTAAGAATTAAGTTAGTTTAGAAACACAAATCCCTAAAAAGGACCCCTAGTTGCAGAGCCAGTGTCCTTTAGAGAGAGGCATTCTCTTACAAGAGAGTAGTTACAGAATTTGGCAAAAATGATTATTTTGATGTCCATTGTCATGGAGGTTTCTACTGTATTAAAATAATACACACATTTGTCAACACTTATAAATTTTTAAATAAATGAAAGGTTTTAAAAAACATAAAATTAAAATGTTTTATCACTTTCAACCCGAGGGATGCAAATTCGCATCCTTGCCGATTCTGCATCAAGCCTGAAGGAACCAAATTCGCATCAATTTTCAAAATTAAATATAAAAATCGCAGGCGGCCGACACAAATTCGTGTCCACCGGGATCTTGTCCTATACCTATCTATCAGTGGGTTAGCAGCACAGCCACTTAATAATGGTCACTTTTTTTAATTCCCTAAATTGACCTATTTCTTTACAGTAATGCTGAATATCAAAAGAAGTCATTTAATATTAGGTTCTTCTTATCATTAGCATACAAGTCTATGTATCTAAACCTATGTATTATTTAAAAATAAACCAAATCCCCTAGGTAAAACATTATTAATTATATATTTAAAAGGTATAAGAGTATTTTAGAACATCTTTCTCAAATAATATAATACTATATTTATTTGAAAAAATATGCCTCTAAAATCTTGTTGTTTGAAAGTGAAATTTGAAAATCAGAATTGTCTTAAAATATATATTGTTATTTCCATCAAAGGAATAAAGCTCTGTGTATTCTGAATTAATTGAGGATGAATCAAAAGTATCCAATTAAGAAAAATTGGACGCAAAACATGTCGATACGATAGCCCGATCTGTAAAATTGCGAATAAAAAATGCCAATTTGCAAACGCAAAATCGGTGGTAAAACAGCCGGCCAGGGGGAATATCCGCGAACCCTGGATGAGTCATATACCTAACAAGAATTCGATTCTAAAAATAGAACTGTAGTGGTAGTTTGAGAATTTATAAGTTGATTTGTTTGTGGCCCATGAGACACGGGTATCTTGGGGGATTTTTTTTTCTTCTTCTTCTTCCAATTCCAGTTTCCACATATTCTTCTGAAGTGTATATTAAATTTTGTTTTTAACCTGTCATTCAAACCATTTCTGGCTTTAAAACGATTTGGAATTATTTTTTAGCCTAGGTTAAACTTGATATAGAACGCTTCTAAAAGGGCATGCTGCCACTGTTTTTTTTTTTTAGAATGCCATTCTTTGTTTCTTTTCTTTATTTTGGAAGCCATTTGTATTTTACTTCTATTTCAAAATTGTCGAATGCAAAGATATTCTATTAAATAAAAGTTTAATTTGTAAAAATTTATACAACATACAGCAAAAATAGAATGGAAATGAAAACAAACAATGCCGCTAATTTTGTTTTGAAATCGCGATCCGCGAGCTGAAACATGCTAAAAATTTTGTTGTTTTAAAAATTTTATAAATCACAATTTTAAGTTCGTTATAAGCCAAGTATTTTTAATAGATTTTATCATTTTGGGAGCGAAAATAGGTTTGTTATAGGGGTAGTTCGTTATTTTAAAAATTGCAAAGTTCGTTATAACGATGGTATTTTGAATGGAATTGCCGTGGGTTCGTTATAAGGGAAGGTTCGCTATATCCAGGGTTCGTATTAGCGGGGTTTTACTGTATATACACAGTTGAACCTCTTTAATTCAACACTCCAAGGGATCAGAGCTTTCGGTTGAATTAAAAGAAGTTTTGAATTAAAGTTATATGATTAGCTAATCTAACTCACTAAAATAACATTTTAAAACGGGGGGTCGGTGGAAGGCTGGTTAAACCGTTTGGTTTACGACCACTACGACCCGGGTTCGATCCCCGCATTGGACACTTTTTTCTGTTTAAAGAAAAATGCTCCAATGGCCCCCCGATTCTTGCAAAAGTCCAACCCCACCAGCGAGTGCAACAAATAATACTTTATTCTAATTGAAGAATATAGCAGTTGAAATGAAAAAATATGGAAAATAAAAAGAAAATTTAAAAATGAAAAGAACTAATAATAATAAAGAAATTTCTCCTTTATGGTTTTATTAGATGATAAAAAAGAAGAGAAAATGTTTCTTTAATAAACGTATTCGATACAAGCTTTCGGGCTGTCAAGCCCTTCGACAGGTACAACGAAATGTGAGTAAACAAGACTATATAAAGAATCGATCTATGAGATAAATTTGCATATTTTATATATATGGCGTAAAGATAAAATGAATCAGATTTGATATTGTTGTTTTGTATAACTAATTTTGTAAGATATAAAATATGGTAATTGACAAATTAAAAACATAAATGAAGCTAAAACGGACGGAGATATTAACATAATTTTAGGAAAAATATAGCAAAATTTAAAATGAAGCATGATCATATTTGTAACACCAAACAACTGAAAAAGTAATATACAAAATAACGTTTAAAAGAGTATTATCAGAGGAAAATAACGATTAAACCCGCCATCAGCGGAATCTTAGGATTATGAAAAGGAAGGGGTGGGGGAGAGGAGGAGAAGAGAGGGTGGATGGGGGGGGGGGGGATGGTGGGACATGGAAAAAACTTAGGTTTTAGTGGCCAGCCTATAGATTCATACATATGTCATGATACTGCTTTGGTAAATCTATATGTCTATTAATACTATTATTGCTAATGGATAAAATTGCTTCTAAAATTAATCTTTGGTATTTGTTGTTGATATTGGAATATAGGGTGGTAGGGGAGGATAAATTGAAGGAGTGGCCAGTGATGTTGATGTGGTTAAATATAAGAGATCTATTGTCTTTATTGGAGATGCATCTACCGTGCTCAGTCATCCTGGTGGCCACAGATCTACCAGTCTCGCCTATGTAGGAAGCATTGCAATCGTTACACGAGACTGAGTAGACCGAGCCACCAGAAGACTGAACAACGGCAGATCTGTGTAGGCGGGTGATAGGGTGTCTAAGAATGGTACCTATACTTTTGTTATTAGAAAAATATGTATTGATTCCGTGTGATCTGAGGATGCGGGAGGTGGAGACTGATTGAGGGGAGAAGGGCAATAAACAGATGTTTCTACTGACTGTAGTGGGTTTAACGGAAAGTGGGTTATATCGATACTTATGTATAAAATGGGGAGGGTATTGGGAGAGGGCTAGCTGTTTTATGATTTTAGATAATTCTATTGATCTGAATATGGGAAGGGAGCAATGGGTAACCAATCTCTTGGTAAGAGTTCTAACTGTGTTAATTTTATGTGCTAGAGGGCATGAAGAATTGAAATTTGTGTAAAAAGTGGGATTATTGATCTTGTGGTAGACAGTAGTGTGGTAATGGGAGGGGGTGCGTATAATAAGTATATCAAGGAACGGCAAAACAGAATTAACTTCAGATTCTAAACTAAATGTAACTTCCGGGTGAAAAGAGTTAAGACAAGCTAAAATACTTATTTCCTGTCCGGTGTCACATATGCAGAAGATATCATCAATGTATCTCCGCCACATGTGAATGCCCGGGGTGAATTGTTGTTGGATCCAGTGGTCAATGGTGGACATGACTATTTCTGCGAGGGGTGAGGATAGAGGGCTGCCCATGGGAGAGCCCCTAATTTGTTTGTAAAAAAGGTTATTAAAGGTGAACGTGGTGAAATCTAAGCATAGAGAGGATAGTGCTACTATGGAATCAATGGTTTGAGAATCTGTATGGTTATCCTGCAAAAATTTTGTTAACTGATTAATAATGAGCTGGTGGGGGAGGGAGAGATACATGGAATTTACATCGAATGATACCATGGCGGAGTTAAGAGCAGGGCTGAGAGATTGAACAGATTGTATGAAGGACGGAATATCTGTTATGGCAAAGGATTGTGGGCGGGTTTTCACCAAAGGTGTGAGGTAGCCCGCCAGATATTTCGAAAGTTTGTATGCAGGGGAGAGGTGATAAGCTATGATAGGGCGTAGGGGGATGCCAGGTTTATGGGTTTTGGGAAGTCCATATATATAGGGGACACTGTTTAGATCAGGTGTGATATTGCCAGATTTTTTCAATCGTAAAAGCTTTAACCTAAAAAGAGATGGGGAAAAAAGTATCTAAAGCACCGTCATGAGGGCGCACATAGTAGTTATGAATACTACGGAAACTGAAAGAAGTTCCAGGATGTGTGCAATGAAGAAACCAAGCCAGAGACGAAATCATTGAAAGTATTTAACTATGGGGGGGGGGGGGGGGGTTGCCATTGTGTGAAGAACCATTGTCCTTTGATAGATTACTCAATAGCAAGAGCCAATGGCATTAGTACAGATTGAGAGTGAAAAGAGGGCCTGAGTTGGAATGTGGTGCAATAAGCAAGGTGTGATGCTAATCATGACTAAGTTTTAGGACGGCTGATAGACTTATGTGTTCAGAGACATACCAGATTTTGAAGGTTTTCCAGAAAGAAACCTGGAGGAGATTTGCCTCTTTAGAACAAACATGCTTAGAAGGAAGGCCGTGTTACGACGACTCCAAGGAGGCTGAAGCTTTCCACCATCTAATGGCTCGGGAGGCAGACAGACCAATCAGAAAAAAGAATCCCAGCTGGCCAGGAATGAGGTTGGGGGTATGGTTGGATGATCTTTCGCTGTATGTGACTTGCTGTATGTACTTGCATAATGCACAAAGGTAAATAAAAAGGGGTCAAAACAGAAATCCTTGTCAATCCTGCATGCTCATTTGACCATCCTGACAGCAGCAGCGTGGCGACACTATGTTGAAAATCATTTTTTAAAACTGCCAATAGAACTAGAAAACATAGTTCAATAACCAAAATGATGCCACAATTTACTGTATGCAGTAAATATAAAAACTAAAGGAATAAAGGCCACTTACATGGGGGTCTCCATGGTTTGACTTCTTCCCTGTTACATGCACAAGGTGTGAAAGGATCCATCTTGGTGGGGTAGGGAGGAGAACTCACTTTTTATTCCTTTCATCCTCTTCTCTGCGCTGTTTCTCTGCCATCCTTCTCTTGGCTTCTTGTTCCTCTTGCCTGGCCATCTCTTCAGCTACACAAACATGGTTGTCACACTTCAATAATGAGGATGAAGGGAACAGCTCTTTCACCTCTTCTCTTCTCCTCCTCCTGGCGACGTTCTGCCTCCTCTTTCTGGTGGAGATACTCCTGGTGACGCTCATCCTTTCTCTCCAGGGCCCTCTGGAGGAGCCGCACTTGCCGCTCCTCTTCCAACATGGCTTTGTACTCCTTTAACTTCTCCTGTCAGACCAGATATTCACTTGTTTAAAACGTGCTCATTTTCTCATAGTTATTACAGTTAAAACTTATTAAAATGCCCCATAGAAATATTTATAATTTACAGGAGGTATTACCATTAGGGCATTTCTTTAGCCACATTTAACAACCTGTAGATTATATAGAAAATGTTTATTGGGAATTATTCATTCAGAGCTAGGTAACTAACCTTACACAGACAATGAATAGAGAGAGCATTATACCTAGTGGGAAACATCTGCTTTCATTACATAGTATCAGCTCTGCAAGGATGGTGTTTATGCTTAGAAACAAACTAATATGTTGTAGTATTCTGTATTACATATTTTAATAGATAACTGTGTATAATAGTCACCTAGGAGCCACTTTGAGGAAAAAATCAGAATAGATAGATAGCTCAAGTTGCCTAAGGTTAAAGTGTAATAAGGAGTATTAAATAATTATGTGAATATAATAGCTTGTTTTCTGACTACTAGACTATATGTAAATACCTTGTAAGATGACATTCTTTGGTCCCCAAGTTTCTCCAAAAAGAGGTCCTTGCTTTCCATCATTTGCATGAGACGGTTGCGGATCTTGATGTCGGTCTGGTGCTCCAAGATAAGCCTCTGGATGCGCTCAGCCTCCAGCTGCTCCCAGGACCGGGCATCCTCCAATCGCTGGGCCTCATACTGCTGTACCAGGAGGGGAATCTCCTCCTGTCTCTTGGCCCGCTCCAGGTGGTCCAGCTACACATCCAGTCAGTACATTCAGCAGCAAAGCCAGGTGACACTGACAAAAATTTCCCAATTCATATAAATATTCTAAATTATAAAATATTCATATGGATGTATTTTATTTAACAAAAAAGCTCAACATATGTTTATCATGTTGAAACAAGATGTTTCTTATTCCCTTGTGTAAAGATTACACAAATTCCATTCAAACTATTTTAGTATAAGCAGCGGCCTCTCCCAAAGATCCTGTTTAGTGCATTTAATGCAAGATAAAATGTGTTCTGGAGCTGCAGGTGCCAGGCTACATTTTGGGCAAGTGCGGTGGATTTTTGTTCTTATTTTCTATTTTCAATGGCTAGGGATGACCGTTTTAAATGTTGAATCATAATTGTACACAGAGTTTGTGCAAAATCATACTGCATGTAGGAGAACTATTACAGTTTGAGGGTGGCAAAACAAAAAAAAGTTGCAAACTTGCCATCATAGGTAACAAGGTATTACAAAAAGTATACAAACTATGCGCAGAGGACATTTCTGCATTTACTGACAGCAGTTAGACTACAGTATTTAAAGATTATGTCGAAGCTGCCATGTGAAATTAAGGCATAATTAACTTTTTTATTGGGTTTTGTACATGTTTAAATTTTAATAAACCTAAAAAAATCCTCAATATTAGAAATAAAAAAATAGTAAACCATGGCTATATAGTGAAAAAAAAGTTGCCCCAAGGTTTCGCTATAGCGAGGTTTTGCCATATTTAGCTTTTAAATGGCTCTTTCTTTGTGCTGTCCAATCAAAAACATACCTTCCTCTCTTGTTTACGGAGTTTTGCTTGGTAATCTTTTTGTTCTTTGTCAATCTGAGCAAACTGCCTGCTGAGCAGCTCCTCTGGGTCCAGGTTTTCCAGCTCCTGCCAGACAGTCATCAATGAGATCATGCTTGAATTAAGGATAAATCAACCTCACCTGTTCTTCAATCTTCGCAGCCACTCTTGCCCCAGCTTCTGTCTTCTTGAGCTGGGCCAGCCTCTCCCTGCACCTCTTCTTGCGGAACTCCTCAGCCTCTTGGATCTGTCTCAGCCGGGTGCGTTCCTCAGTCTCTCTGGCCACTCGTTCCTTCTCAGCCTCTCTCAGCTTCTGTTGCCGCTCCTCCTGCTGCCTCCTCTCTTCCTCTTCCTGCACAGCTTATGTCTTTTCTGTGTCCACAACAACCTCGATTTAGCTGCTTACCTTTATGAGGGTGAGGTTCTCAAGCATCTCCTTTCTTTCTTCAATAATCTGCCGCCTGTCCAGCATCTTTTTGTGGCTGTTCTTCTCCTTCTTCTCATAGGTTCCGACCAGGTGTAACTTAAGGTCTGAGGTGGCCGGAGGTATGGCCTGGATCTTGGGCATGAGGGAGTTGAGAACGGAATGGACCTTCATTAGCTGAAGCCTCATGTTCTCACTACGCATGGCTTGCACATGAGGCCCTTCAACTACCTCCTCTTTTTGGGAGATGTTGAACTCAGCACCAAAGTAGACTCCCTGCTTTACATGATCAATGCGGACTTGGAGGTCGTTGCGGCGGGCAGCATTCACCACCATGTGCTCTAAGTAGAAGATGTCTCCAAAGGGGACCATTTCCAAGAGATGCTCAAAGGTGATAGAAGTGTAAACCTGGGATACACCTCGCAACAGGCGCATCACAGTCATGTCCTGCAGGGGCCCAACATATTGCTGCAGATCTGGCCATTCTTCAGTCAGGCGATTCAAGATGGCTGAGACACGATGACACAAACGAGTGGGGTGCATGTCCACTTCAAGAAGCCGGTAGAGCTCTTGGACCAGAGGTGGGCATGCATTGTAGATTCCCATTCTGACCTGAAGTCAAAGTAATTTAAGTTAGTGAGTTGAAGGAAACTATGATATGTAGCTTACCATGTCTTTGACAAGCTGGATGCGTGTAGGAGGAGAAGTCAGGCTTAGTAGGGTTGCCAGTGCTCTTGAATTTTTATCCAGAACATTTTCATCGGTTTCAACCAGGCGGTCGAGATCCGGCCGTGAGGGGGCTAGAGGCACAGCCAGGGTGGCGATTACCACGCGTGAGGCCATGCGCTGGATCTCTTCTGTAGTGATGTTCTTCTTGAGCTCCCGGGAGAGCTGGAAAAGGCGGAGGAGTGCAGAAGCATGGTAGAGGTGGTCCCCAGCCTTGTGGAAAACCAGCCCCAACTTCTGGAAGTAGGTGGCCATGAGATTGGGCTTGGGTGGCTTCTTGGCCAGGGCCATCAGACTGTGAATGTCCTCAATGGCCTTATAGGCCTCTTGCCAGAGCTCCATAGTGATTGCATGGTCCAGCTGCACCAGACGGGTCTCCAGGTGCATTGCTTGGCTGTCTGGATGGTTGAGGTTCACAGCAGTCTGCTGGGTCTGGTGCTTGTAGATGTGCCCCAGATGGGCCCTCAACTGTAAAAATGCACCATCTATATTAAGGAGGATTTCAAAAGAGTTCTATAGATACAATTTAAAGTCAACTTTGAAATAAAAATAAAGTCTCATTATCTGGCAACAAATGTCCTGTGTAGATTCTAACATATTTGTTGTTAAAGCAAGCAGCAGCAATTACTCACATTATCACACAGCTTGCGGAACTCAGTCTTGCGGTTGTACTTGAGGCAGAATCTGAAGGCCTGCTGGGCAATGTCGTGGTAGAGGCGCTCCACCCTGGAGTTGTTGCGGAGCAATTCCAGACACTGACGGTAGGACTCCCAGAGGAATTTGACCCAGGGGAGGAGGACTACTCTGTCAGTACGATCCTGAGAGTCCTCACTGCTAACCGCACTGAGAAGCAACCTGGCGGCATCCGCACAGTAAGCAGGGTCCACAGGATAGGACTTGGCACTCACCCTTCAGGGGTTTGGACATTGTCCAAGTCATCTATGTCTATCACCTGCTGATGAGACGCCTCACGGGCTGCCTCTGTCCTCTCCTCAGCGGCCTTCAGATATCTTCGGACCACATCTTCCAAAGACTTGATGTTCACCTGCCAGATACCACCACGTGAGGTCTGTTAACCCACCAGGCAGTCGACATCCTAACTCACCTGCTGGCAGATGTTGCGATACTGGAAAAGCCCTTCCTTTGCCTGGTGACTTCTCTTCAAGTCCACACACAGTGTGACGTACATCTCCATGATAGAGTCATGAATCTTCTGCCAAGTCCGGTGGCGTCGGCTCTTGATGAGGTCCGCCAGGACATCCAGGGCCCTCTGCTTCTTTCCCACATCCAGGAACTCTGAACAAAAAAAAAAAACAGGTCTGGTTACTATGACTAGCAAAACATACAACAGCTCTTCTACATGAATAACATCCTATGTTAAAATGAAGCTCAACACCTACCAGTTAAAACAAAAATACATTCAAAGGTGACAATCCAATTAGCAGAATCAACTTATTTTGGTTCCCAGACTATCACTAGTGAATTTGGATAACTGTGGTGATGGAACTGCAAAGGAGAAAATTTTCACAAAGTGTATGCTACTTCCAAGAGTTAATGACACACTAGCTAGCTTGTCCACTACACCCTCCCTTCAATTTAATAATTAATTTGTAAAAAGTATATATATATATATAATATACTGAATATGGGTGCTGAAATGATTAAAAAACACCTGATATTATTGCAAAAATTTGAGTAAACATTTAGTTAATATTTATTCTGATCGATGGCGCAAGCCAAATCAGTTGCCTGATCAGATTTTTTTTTTATTATAAAAAAATGTACAGAAAATTTGTTATTCAATCATACATTTTGTGCAATTTGACTTGAAACAATTTGCAATACATATTTAAATGGTTTGCAACTATTTTTTATCGCGCTAATGTTTAAGAGCATATCAAATTCCAGTTGTTTAACACCAAATTAAGACACTTTTTATTACCCTTCACAGGCAAGTAGTAGAATTCCTCAGAAATATATAGAATATTTATTAGAAAATAGTAAACTCCAATTCTGGAAAAGGAGGTGTAAATTCAACTACTTGAAATTATGATCGTGTATCAAGATGAGAGAAATTCTTAAAATGGAGAAAAGTATTTATAATCATGATTCATTTAATGCTTTCAAATGCTTATATCGGCTATAGACGATCTATGAATTGATAAGACATTCAAAAAGCTTTGGTTGAGAACATAGTTAAGAACAGTTTCCTGCAAAGAAGGGAAGGCATGCATTTTTGTCCTCAAAAATTAGGGGGGGGGGGGGGGCAAGAAGCGTACTAGATAACCATACTTTTCCTGAGGTGTATGTTTTGGATGTTGAAATGATCATAAAGTCTTATGTATATACAGTAAAACACCGCTGAAATGAACCTAGGATATAGCGGACCTTCCCTTATAACGAACCTGAAAAAAATCTCATTTTTATTTTATAATAAAGTGAACTTTGGCTCTAACGAACCATGGCTATAGGGAACCACAAGTTCAGTCCTATTGGGGTTCTCCATAGAGGTTTTACTGTATATATAATATTTCTAACTAATATATAATGCCCTTTAAAGTTTAGTTTAGTCTTGGCAACCAGGTAGAATTACCCCATCCAGACTACGGCATGTAGTCCTACACCTACCCAACGGCATGCAGAGGGGTTAGACAAGAATATAAATTGATTTAAAAAAATAAAATAAGGTGCTAAGTGAAGCATTAACATTAACACCTTAATATTTTTTTTAAACAACAACAAAAAGCTTAATTAAGACCTTTCAGTTTTATACAGATTCTCCAAGTAGAAATGAAGGATACATGCTAGAGTAACAGTAAGTACCAGTAATAAGCATTGTTATTATAATATTTTTAAAGCTAATTACATAAAGGTAATATGAAATTTATATACAGGAAAACTTAGTTAAGACAATCAAGCTAATAAATAGATTAATCTGGGTAAATTTGGAGGGAAGGTAATTTCTTATACTAGGATTTACCCCGGAGTCTCAGTGAGTAAAAAAAAAGTGAGAGCTATAATTATATATTTAATATTAATACTGAAATTAATAGTTAAATAATAATAGTGAAATGACACCTTGATAATGTTGTCAAGGCTATAATGAAATGTAATAACAAAATGTGGTATCATATGTATATATTGAAGATTTATTTTCAGTGCTAATTATATACATTAAAACCTCTATAAAGTGAACCAAAATAGGCTTTTTGGTTTATTAATTGGATTCATCACCATTTGAATTAATTGGATATTTTTTTATAAACCTTTCACAATTTTTGATCATATATTTAAAGGCCAGTCACATACACAAAAAAAGGCAACTTTTTAATAACTTATTTAAATCTTTTATAACACAGAGATGGAATATTGAAACAAAATGTTATCATAATCATTATGCCTACATTTTATAAAGATTTATTTATTTAAAAGAAAATTATTTGTAAATTTTAAAATAACTAAAATATTTCAATGCTTAAATTAAAAAATAAAATATTATTGTTAATTAGTACATGAAGCCTAAATTCCTGCGTAAAAAAAAAATAATAATAACACTCGCGACATTGCGCAACGGCACTGCAAGGTGAAACTTAAAACTAACAAAAAACAAAAGTGCGTAGACGCGATCCTATCGGGGCCCGCCGATCGTCGCTGCTTGCCGCCACAGAAATAACTTTTTAGCAGTAAAGTTGTATGTAAAAAAAAAACATTCAACTGCTGAAATTTGAATATCAAAATGGTCAAACTATCGGAAATGTATTATCAATAGTGTCGAATTACAGTTGGTTATTTGATAGGCCGGAGGTCAGGACATCAGAACATGGTCGAATTATCTTCGAGTGTCGAATTAACAAGGTTATACTGTATATTGTTATGACAGACATCCAAAGGAGGATAAACTGTTCACAATCTGTGGACTGGGGGGGGGGGGGGGGGGCATACGACCAATCAGGAGGAAGAAACCCAGCTGGCAAGAGTGAGATCATGCTCCTTTCTGTTGACAGCAATTGCAGGATGATGCTACTTGTATATGACTTGCATGTTCCCCATAATGCCCAAAGTTAAATAAAAAGGAGTCAGAGATCCTTATTATTCCCGTGTACTCATTTGACCATCCTTGACACAACATTGGGGGGTGAAATAATATATTAAAATTAAAAAATATTTTTAAAACAATCGTCTTGCACTATATAATACAAAGCTTACATGAAAAGTCTAATATTTTAAAATTAAAATACAAACATTAGGCCTCCAAAGAAAAGTTTATTTTTTACTAAAAGCACCACAAGCATTTCCTTTCAATAAAGAAAATAGTTTTTTTTCCTTACCAATTCTTCACATTCTTTTGAGAACTAAATTTCATCTTGTTTTGAACCTGTCAAGCTTTAAAATCACCATAGTTCATGGCATAAAAATATCCTTTGGTTCCATTATGAACCATTTATTGGGAAGTTTTTAAACCTAGCTTGAACAAGATATAAAACACTGATGAAATATTCATTTCTGCAGCCATATGCCGCCGATCATATGATTACAACAAGTAAGTACAACAGTCCTCTTTTGCTTTATACACTAGAAATGTTACATTTTCTTATTTTTAAAAGCTTTTATTTAACTTGCTTCCCTGTCTGTCCACAAATCTTGTAATCAATTTTTAATAAACTTCTAAAGCACGGAGGAATGTGAAATTTAGTACACTTTTCAGAACCCGATGACAATGCAAGTTGACAAATTTTCAGACTTCTGGGTGGTCAGAGTGGCCAAGAATGAACAAATTCCTATATTTATTTTTTTAAGTCTTTATGTTACGCCCCTTACATGGAATTGACCAATCCGCCACAAGCAGGCTTCTGTCTATTTAAGGCCTAACCCCCAGTGAACTTTTGATTCTAAGTTTTGTAAATTCATGACTAAAAACTAACCAAATAATTGATAAATAATAATAACATTTTTTAAAAAGCTTTTATTTAAATTTATGAAGAAAAGAAATTTCTCAAAATATTTTGAGATTGCTCCCTCTTTATCAATTTATTGCATAATAAATTTAAATGCACTGAAAAGGAAAAAATAATTTTTTTTATCTTTTATCATTGTATCTGAGTGAAAATAAAAGCAGCGGGGGACGATCATTTTTAGAGAAGAGGTAAAAATATAGCAAAAACAAAAAAATCACTAATCAGTTGCTACATATTAAATTACATTAGGTTCAAAATTCATGATCATCCCCCACTGCTTTTTTTTTCACTCAGATACATCTAATTGCTTAATGACAGAAGATTTCTTTTTCTTATCCCTAGTACACGTGGTACAGGCCATGATAATCATGGTGGGTAGAAGTAGGCGACTGCTTTTACTGTAAGTGCACCACATGTCTACACATGTGAAAAGCAGTTCGACTTTGCACTTACAAATGTGCCAGAGCCCCGTTTGGTTACTTGCACTCGTTGGTGGGGTTGGACTTTTGCAAGAATTGGGGGCCATTGAAGCATTTTTTTGTAAACATAAAAAGTGCCCAATGCGGGAATCGAACCAGGGTCATAGCGGTCGAAACCCAACGGTTTAGACCATCCTTCCACCGACAGAAGATGAAATTTTTTTTTTCCTTTTTAGTGCATTTAAATAAAAGCTTTTTTTTAAATGTTATATTTATTATTAATTGGTAACTTGTTCTGAAGCTCTTTGCTTGCATTGTGTTTCACTGTCAAAAGCTTTGATAATGGTATATTTGTCTAGTAATACCTTAGGAATAAATTTTTCTTATAACCATCTTAATTTTAGAAGCAATTTTCAAATTTCTGTTAAATTTGATTAATATCTAATCTTGATAATTATGTGCAAAATGGAAAAATGTTTAAAACATGTGTAAACAAACAATTCCTCTAAATTTATTATTTTTAATCACAATCTGTGAGCTGAAATATTTTTAAAACGGTGTTGAGTTAAAATATCAAGTTCGTTATAAGCCTAGAATTTTAATTCTAATTTTATTTTGAGACTTTTAGTTTGTTATAGTAGAGTTCCTTCTCAAAAAAATTATAAGAATTATATTTTAATGAAATATGGAATTTGGTATTATTTTAGCTTCATATTAAAAGAGAAGGTTCATTATTTTCCAGTTCATTTTAGCAAGGTTAGCTAAAGCGGTTTGGGAATTGGTAAAATCAATGGGAAGATTCATTATAGAAGAGCTACGATTTTCCAATCGTCTTCTTTCATATTCAGTTTAGTGGTAAAAAAAATATCAGCATGAATTATTTTTTATCTGATATCAAGATTCTATATTATGAAATCATTATAATCTTCCTCAATCAATAACTTGTGTAACTGTAATGGGACCTCTGACTTCCAGGAACAAGACTAGGTCAAAAAACTAGCTATCTAGCTAGATAAGTCAAAGAAACTAGATAAGCCAAAGTCAACAGACTTTAAGCAACTGGCTCACAAGGTGTAAAAATTTAAATCACAGCTAACTAGACAAGTTGTGCATAAATGTTTGAATGGTTGCGATCAAAAAGAGCAATAGGAATAGATATTTTGACATATTAGCTGCTGTTACATGACACAAAATAATTTTCATATGTACAAAATTGAGAGCATTATTTTTTCTTAGTAGCAATATACTTTGTTTGAAATTTATTGACGTGACAACGTCTTAAATTAGGTTGCGGCTGGGAGTCACTTATGAAAAAGTGTAACGCCCGGTAACGTTACGATGAGTCACCGAACGAGAGTGCTGCGCGCGCAGCGCTAGAGAATTAGGCGCATTGAATCGGCGCATGCTTGTCTCTGTCTTTGTCTTTCTCGAACGTTCTTGGCGTTGGAAAAACAAGAAAGCGTCATAATACAAGTTCACACGTGTGGTTAAAGTATCGTCAGCTGTGTCTGTAGTGAAAATGTGGAGTGCTTAGATTCGTCATTTACAACAACTACAACAATAAAGGTAAATAATTGTACACTGATATTTCATTATCGTAAACTATGATTGATTGATTAATTGTTAGATTGACACAAAAGTTGAGAAACTGAGTTTATAGGTTATGTCATACTATTGATAAATGTTGATAGTGTTAAGTAAATTATTAGTTTAAAATTAATTAATTAATTAATTATTATTTTACAAATTTTAAATAGTTTCAAATTTATTTAGCAAAAATTTGAACCTTCGATCTGAATAAATGTTTTGATTTTCGAATTGATTCTTTAAAATTACAATATAAGAAAAGTGGCAGATATAAGAAAACTTTATTTAAACTGTGTTGAGCAAGAATTTTAACATCTAATTTAAGTAAATGTTTTAATTTTCAACTTCATCATTTACAATTACAAATTTTATTTAATTTCAAATTTATTTAGCAAAAATTTGAACCTTCGATCTGAATAAGTGTTTTGATTTTCAAATACCAACGCGGCTGGTGGAGTGGCGATCTATCGTAAATTATCATCGACATCTACGGCGGAAGTGTTCCAAGTTGCGATTACAGACGTAACTCGTGTCATTAAAACCAAGGGTGACATGTGCATGACTGAAGTTACTTGCTTCGCCGCTAATACTAGCTTCAAGCTTATACTCGGTGCTGTATATATTCATCCAGGAGCTAGTATGCAGGATATTGGAATGTTACTATGGCAAGGACTCGGTCCGTACATTCACAACAGCCAGTACGTGCCACCGTTCGTGCAAGTTGATTCTAGTATACCGATTCTTCTGTGTGGTGATTTTAACAAAAACGTAGAGCCTGACAACTCGTTTCTTAATTTCATGAAAAATACGCATAATCTTGATTGCGTATCAAACGTTTCTAAGTCAACTACGTTAAAAGGAACAACTATCGACTTGACTTTCGCAAGACACATTACAGCAGAAACACTTCCTTTCATTTCATATTTCTCCTATCATCGTCCTATCCTCAACAAAATCACTCAAATAGGAATTAGTTTAAGTTTACATGTACAATGTTTTAGTAAACAAAATATATTTCTATAGTTAAAATTTGTGCAATTCTTATTTTCATTCAATTCCTTGTTCCTATGATTGTGCAATTTAATTATATTCATATCAATAAATATTTTACCGTTGTCACGTAAAATCTTCGCCCGTAAAACCGACTTTACAGGCAACCATTTGTTTTTCCTAAGCCTTCTCATCTGTCATGCAACTCGCAAGTAAAATTAAAAAAAACTATTCACAATCTTATTTCAATATTTTTAGCATACTACTTTTTAATTTTTATCTCAATCATATTAGATTTGAGGCCCAATCTTTCTTAAGAACTCCTTTATGCACCCAAATGTGGTATGTATGACGGTGTGTAGTTTTAGTGAATACACCAAGTATGCCAATAGGAATGATGATAGACATTTGTTGTCATATATGATTGAAATTGAAGCATCCTTTTATAGCTGAAAGGAAACTAAACAAAAAAAAAATAGAAAATCAGAGTGATTTAATTATCTTTCATGTGTTTTTTTTTTTCTCCTCTCCCTAAGGCAAGGGAGTGGTGGCACTGGTGGAAACCAGTTTCTCCAAGCTGTCCTTCATCCTGTGGCTAACTGGATATCTTGTTCTAGAATCCTAGTTTTCCTTTGGCAACATTGGCATGTGATGCCAGTGCTTTAGATGAGTTGGGAAAGATGTAACTGTTTATCTGTGCCACTCAAGAAATCTAAACAATATTATCACAAGAGATGGCGATCTTTGACAAAACTTCTTAGAGGAAATCCATTATTGATGCTAACAATATTAGTCATCTTATTTATTTGCACACACAAGGAAATCAAAAAGTGTCAGTCTTAAACAGAGTCCCAATTACAACTGAACCTCAGGACTTTAGATTTAAATTAGATTTAATTCTAATGATTATATAACCAATTTGCTATTATAACACCATAAGTAAATGTTCCAACTACTGAATGTGTAGTTAACCTTACAAAATGCTATTGAAAAAACATGGCCATCATTATACTATTTTTTTTATTTTCAAAAAAGGAGTCAATGTTTGGAAAAATAGCTGTGCCAATAAGACATATAGTCTAAACCTCCTTAATTCAAAACACCTAGGAATTAATCAATGATTTCATCACAACATTTACTACTAGTAGACATTATTTCTCTAGGATAACCAAATGTATAATTAAAATATTATTTTTAGAAAATACTGTTGTGTAATATATTTTAATAAATAATGTGAATTGATATCATTGGAGCTTTTTTATTTAATTTTTTAAAGAATATTTCATGATTATCTTTTAGTGATGGATAAAAGTAAAAATATAATAAATACTATTTTAATCTAAGAGAAAGAATCCAATAGGAAGAAAACAAATAATTTAGAAAATATGAAAGGCTAAAAAAAAAATTTTTTTCAATAATTATCTTTAGAAGAAATATTTTATGACTGCTTACTACTTAGGCTAGAACTCAATTTAGTGTGCATTCTAGCTGATCAATCTTCAGAAAGCATGAATGCCTTTCCTCTTCAGCATGTTACTTCAAATAATGAAACATTACTATCTTCAAGACTATTGACTGCTTAAGTTAGGCTTAAATCATACAGATATAAACAAAAATTGTGAGTTGGGCGCCGATATTTGTGACTAATTGTAATACTTGTATACTTGTAATACTTTAACCCTTAACTGGACGGGTGGATTTTTCTTACGTAACTGGACGGGTTGGGTAGATTCAACCCACTTATGTAACTTTATGAAATTAGCGCTAATGATTTAAATCAATATTCAAAAATATATCGTTAATATACAGATTTTGACTTTTAAAATTTCTGAATATAATCTATTTACAGTTTTCATAAATTTTTAATAAATGGTTTTGCAAACGCTTGGTTGACATACAGAGCAAAGAGTTTTTATTTTTTACTGCGTTTTTTGATGGGCATTTGTAGCACCTTTTTGGAGTATATCAGATTGTTGTGGCATCGTAGATTCCCTTGGTGTATTTGAACCATCATTCTTCTTGAATTGTCGTCTGTAATTCCAGCGGGAGAGAATTGAGATTATGTGTGGCCAGGTGTTCAGTTCAGTTTCAGTCAATGCTCTCCCAAGATCAACAATAAAATGACTCCTTTCTTTTTTACCCTTTTTATCAATCTGATTACCGATTTTCTTTTTTTTTTTCTTTGGGAACATAGGAGACTAAAGTGTTTGTTCCAGAGAAACCAAAAATAGATGTTCCCGATTCTCTATTAGGTGCAGTTGAAATTGTGGTGAATCTAAGGTTTGTTCTTTTTCATTGTTCCTAAATATGTATGGTCATGTTCTTTCAACTTATCAACTTTATATTATTTTTTTGCTTAACCCTAGTACACGTGGTACAGGCCATGATATCCATGGTGGGCAGATGTTAGCGACTGCTTTTATTGTAAGTGCACCACATGTCTACACATGGGAAAAGCAGTTCGACTTTGCACTTACAAATGTGCCAGAGCCCCGTTTGATTACTTGCACTCGCTGGTGGGGTTGGACTTTTGCAAGAATCGGGAGACATTGGAACATTTTTTCTTTTTTAATAAGAAAAAAGTGCCCAGTGTAGGAATCAAACCCAGGTCGTAGTAGTCGAAAACCAACGGTTTAGACCATCCTTCCACCGACCTCCGGCTTATCAACTAATTCTACTGAAGTGAATTAATTGTCTGCTGGAATATTTCTTCCAAAGTGTGGTCGACTAATCTCTAAAACATATATATTTTGGGTTGGCAGGGATAGTTCTCTCTGTTGACTTGATTGATAATTATACTTATCCAAAGAAAAAAGTGTTATTTTATAAAAGGAAGCTAAAAATAGCGAAAGATAGAGACTCAAGAATGAGCCACGAGCTAACACTGACAGGAAAAAGTCTCCCGCTTCTGGACGGGTTGGCGGAATCCACCCCCACATGAAAATTTAACCCCTCTCCCAAAACTGAAATTTATAAACGATGGATGGAAAATGTTTGTATCACTGTAAAATTAGAATACACGAAAGCTGGTAGCTCTAGGTAAACGAAAAATATATTTTTTTCCTATATTAAGTTTATGCATGGGCAGAATCTACCCAACCCGTCCAGTTAAGGGTTAATAGTGAGTGTATGCTAACTACAGCCATTGTTTCCCCGCTTGTCAAAAAGTATTGTATTTTTAGCAATAAATTTGTATTTAAAAAAAGAATTGTCTAATGTTGTCAAAATTTGATATCAAAATGGTATAAAATACCAAAGGCATCAAATTAACGTTTGATATTTGATAGGCTGGAGGTCAGGACATTAAAACAATGTCAAATTATGCAAGTGTTATCAATGTGAGGTTATACTGTATTTTATAACATGAATCGTGAAAATTTCTCTTATAGAATTGTAAAAAGTTAATAAAACGAAGAGAAAAATTATTTATTTTTGCTATACATGGGCTACGAGCTTTCGGGCAGTCACGCCCTTCTACAGGTCCTGTAGAAGGGCGTGACTGCCCGAAAGCTCGTAGCCCATGTATAGCAAAAATAAATAATTTTTCTCTTCGTTTTATTAACTTTATACTGTATTTTAATTTAAAAGAATCTATGTGCTCAATTCAAACAACAAATATTTATTTTATTAAAAGATATGTAATTGATTTCTCTAAGTGAAAAAAAAAAAGTATTTTACATGGATAAGTTTGTAGGCACAATAATTTTATTTATCATATTTTGCATAGACAGGGAATTGTGTGAAGTTGGCTTGCCAAAATTTGTGCACATGTTATTAAACCAATTAGTGTATCATTGCATTGAAGCTATGATAGTTACTCTGACCAGACATTTAGCGCCAAAAGTTTTAACCAGAAAAGCTGACCATTGTGGAAATGAACAAACATTGGAATTTATTGGATCAGAATTGGATTCATTGGATAACCATATTCAATTATCCAAAAAAAAAAGCTAACCAAATGATCCTTTAAAAGGCAACACATTGTAACAAAATAAAGTGACAATTATCTCATGTACAAGTTTTAAAAATTATAAAATATATTCAAAAAGATGAAATCTGAAAACCCAAACTTTATAAATTCCTTATTTATATAAAGTAAAAAAAAAATGCATCAACTTTAAAGGAACATGCTAAATTCAAACTTCAAAATACTTCTGCTCACTTTTTTGAATACTCAAATTTTTATAAACATATAATATTACACTGAAGTCAACAAAATGGAAATAATGACCTTTTTAATATGCATTTTAAGGCAAACAATTTCCTCATATGCTTGTGTTTCATCATACCCCAGGCATTTGCCTTTGTAATCCATCCATTCTTTTCTTCCTCTATGGTCAAATATTACCCCTGACATCACAGCCATTTTTGTGGCACAATCTCACCATGGCAGAAAGGAGTGAATGAAATGAGATATGTCTAATATTTGATTTAGCAAATAAAATGCAAAAAGTCATGTACCAGTCAAATATTTAATATATCTTTTAAATTAATATTACTAATTATAATTATTGTGGAATTATTTCTAGATATTTTATAAAATTTCATAAGTGTTTTTATTTCATAGTCAAGCTTTTGTAAAGTTATTTTGTATACAAAGTGACTAAATGGAGTCTTCTCTATGATCAATTTTATCCTAATGATGACTTCTGATATGTGAACACAAGTCCTAAATATAGAAGTGGAATTTCCACTAAATTCTAAGCAATGCAGTTATCTCACATAGCTACTCAATGTGGAACAAATTACAAAAACTAAAAGAAAAAAAAAACTGACAGACTATTGTGAGACAATTTGAAATATAAGAACTAAACGGCATGTCAGTATTCATCTTATTGATTGACTTGGTAATAACAAAACTAAATGAGCTAAATATTTCAGGCCATTGCAATATCCCACAGAGGAAAAGCTCTCTCTCTTCTATACGCTTTTGAGTAATATTTATGGGGGTTGTGAACAAATTTTATATAGTCAAATCTCATGTTGCTAAAGATAAGGCGGCTTGATGAAAAAAATTGAAACAGTCCCAAAAAGCAATACTACCTATATTTCATACAGCTGGAATTCACCAGGAAACAGGTGGTGGATGAATACAATGGACCCATTCAAAGCTGGTACCCTGCTATCTAAAGAGTACAATTTAAGAGCATTTCAAAGAAAGTATCATTGATAATATCCCCTTTTTTTAAGAATCCAAAGTAAAAAATCTGACAGACTAAAACAAGACATTTAAGTCCCTTTTGGGTGATTCTTTGGTTGAATACCTGTTGCTTGCCTAGTGGACACATCTTTATCTTTACTTTAGAAGCAATGTCAGGTGATAAATGTCACATGTTGGCCTCCCACAGATTAGGAAGCACAAGGTTAATCAAATCTAAACTGTTAATAGTAACAAAATGACTGGAATCTGCTCTATTGCCAATATAAGGGCCTCTTCAAATGCCATCATCACAGCTTGTCACCTTTTTATTTATTCTATTTCCTGACCATCATTTATTCAAACAAGTCACCAGCCTTTCTCAAAGTGAATGCTCAATCAAGAGCAAAATTTTAATACAAGGCAAAATACTCGAGTCAATAATGCTCATTTTGGGTTAAAACCTTCTGGCTGACGAAATACAGAATGGGAAGACAGTGTAAAAGCCATGTGATCAAGGGAGCTTGAGTGATCTGGTAGCTAACAAGGGAACCTAGAGCCTAACTTTCTAACACCAAAGTATTGGTAGCAGATTAATGTGAGGGCTATTATATCATTGCATAGATCAACTGAATTAGGCATGCAGTTGGTTCTGAATCTTTCAAAGTAAGGTAATGTATTAAAAAAACAACCAGGAACTAAGATGATCCCCACATTAACCCTAATGTAGGTTGTGGACAGCCAGATGGAGTTATTCATCAGATCCAACAGCTCAGAGATGTTGGCCAAACCATTGGGTATAATTTTCTCATACCATTTTATAAACATAACATTGAGTAACGACAGTGATAATCTTGTCGGTATTGTTTATGCGATAAAACAGAATAAAAGAAGAAAAGTATCTTTAAAGATACTTTTCTTCTTTTATTCTGTTTTATCGCATATAACATTGAGTACATATATAGTAACAAGACTAAATACAAATTAATGAAATGTTTGTGAGATCTCATAATTGTTACAATTACACAAAAGAGAAATTAAAATACTTTGTTAAATAATATTTTTAAGCTTATATATATATATATAGATTTATTCTTCTCTCTCTTATTGACACTCTTGTATTTAGTAATGTTTATATTTTTTTATTTTATATTATATTCTATAAAACTTGGTTAGCTTATAAATTACAACAATTTTCATGCCAAAATATATATATATATACAGTTAAAACCCGCTAATACGAACCAACGATATAGCAAACCTTACTTTATAACGAACCTAAGGCAATCCCCAATTCCATTCCATTGTAAATATCATCGCTATAATAAACTGCAATTTAAAAAATAACTATTACCCCTATAACGAACCAATTGTAAGTCTCAAAACAATAAAATACTAGGCTTATAAAGAGCTTAAAATTGAAATTTAAAAAATTTTTAAATGACAAAATTTTGTGCGTGTTTCAGCTTGCGGATCGCGATTTCAAAACAATAAATTTAGTGGAATTGTTTTTATTTACATTCTATTTTTGCTCTATTTTGTATATATTTTTACACATTATACTTTTTATTAAATAGAATATCTTTAAAACGATTAATTTTGAAATTGAAAATATGTAAATGGTTTCCAAAATAGAAAACAAAAGCATTCTAAAAAAAGGCTATTACTAAAAAAAGGCTGTTTTCAAAACTTTTCAAAGTGAAACAACACAGCCAAATTTCAGAACATTTTAAAATAAAATAATTTTTCTATTATAAGAGATAAAATGGAACGCTATTAAAAATTGCTACAAAGAGGAATCAACCTCAACTCTTGTCGCGATTGAATGTGTTAGGGCTAAAAAAAAAAAAACATCCAAACAGGCCCGTGATTGCAATAAAAAATATTTTTTATGCCATGAACTATTGTGATTTAAAAGCCTGCATGACAGGTTCAAAACAAAACGAAATCTAGACTTAAAAAGAATATGTGGAAACATGAAATGGAAGAAAAACACTTATTACTTTATTTGAAAGGTACAATAAGAGTGCTTTGAAGCAACAAGAGCCCTTTTTTCAAGTAAACATTTATTATAAAGATGTTTAATGATCAAGATGATAAAGGTGTTTTAAAATCATTTTATATCTTTGAATATATAATTATTAAAACTTTGCCTTAATTTTTAAATTAGACATAGGTACATGTATGACAATGATAAGAAGAACCTATCATCAAATAATTTCTTTTGATATTCTGTATTAATGTAAGATGTTCCACCCCATGCTTATACTACAAACTTCCCTTTGTTTATAAATAATCCTTTTTCTGATTAGCCGATACTGGTGATGTCCTTAGGTGGAAACTACTTACTTCCATAGCTTCAAGCATCCACTTGTCTTTCAAGGCTTGGTTTACAAAAATAGTTTGGTATGTTCCTACTGACAAGAATATTTGCATATTGAACCTGTTTGAGAACCGATTTGTATAAGAATAGTAATTGATTAAAAATTTTTATAATTTAATTTAGTCAATTTTAAATATTTATAGTAACAAAAATTTAAGGCAATTTTTTTACCTTATAAAAATTGGTAACTAGGTGCTTTGCAAAGTTTGTCTTCCCTTCTCTCCACTGATATAAAAGCTCATTACTGTATAGCTCCTAAGGAAAAATGCTCATTTCTGATTGGTGCTTCAAGATGTCATGGCAAAGCATCTTGTTCTTCCCCTTAAAAATAGGCTAGATATTCTAGTTAGATTTATGTGGCCAGGGTGGCATTGAGCCGCCAAGTGTATCAATTCCTTAGGCATGGTACGGTTAAGATAGGTTGTTTAAAAATAAGGAATATTTTTGATGGTGCAAAAAGGTCTACAGCAAAATAATAAATCAGCAACACATTTTCACTGTGGCAGCAGAAAGGAGATCTAACCAAAAAATATTTAAGACAATATATATATATATAGAAAGCACACCTCAATAGCTATAATAATGGTGGCAGCTATGGTTACATTACCAATTTTTTTTTTTTTTTTAAACAAATTATTTTTAAAAAATTTTTCAAGTTATTTTATATACAATTTTTTTATAATTTTATATAAAATAATGGACATTTTTACAAAGTAATAGATAAACCTAATAATGAATTTTGTTTCAATAATATTATAATAGAGCCAAGTTCATGCAATTTTTTTCAATTTATAATAAACTATTTTTTTTTTATTTGTGAAACAAAAACTTTTTAAAATATTTTTTAACACACACACACACAACCAAACCAATTGGTAAAAAAATAATAATAGTGAAACAGAAAATAGGTTTTATATATATATATCATTACGTTCTAACTAAATTGAATTTTAATTAAGAGCTTATGGTATCATATAACAACATATACAAATAGAGAGAATAAACTTTAAAATGGTATTTAAAATAATTGGTTTCATCATGGTTTATAGGTTGGATGTTATTTTTCAATTGTCACTAAACCTATTTTAATAAATACATATGGCGCCTATTTCACGATGTAAAAGATAAACTTCGTACCTTTGGCCCTTTTTAGCCCATTTTCGGGCTTCACAAAGTACATCATTTTTGAATAATAATTTAATCGAATAATACCATAAATCGACTAAAATTATAATTTTTTTGGAAAAAAAGTTATGAGTTAAAACTACGAAAACGTGTCCTTTCTCATGTAGAGCAGGGTAGCTAAATCTACACCTATATTTACTAGACAAAGAGTAATACACTATAATTAGTTGTCTGAAGTTAAATAAGGTGTATAAGGAAACACAAAGGATTATTTAAGGAATTTTTAATGGGTTATAATAATAATGAATTATAATATATTTCACTCAATTTTATATTCAGACAGTTTCGAATTTGATTGTTTTTAAAGCCAAGTAACTTGTTAACAAACGGAAAAAAAATCACCATCGAAAACATTAAGGATAAATGGGAAAAAAAGTTAACTTTGTTCAATTTAAGATTATATTTCACAAAAAGTATTGAGAAAAATTGATTCATATTTATATATTATTAACAATCATTCAAAATTCTTATTTTATAGTCCAATTATAGTTTAAGGCCTGTATAAGAAAATAACTACCAAATGGGATTTCCAAATGGCTAGAAAAACACAATGTTCAATAGCACTGATCACAAAAGACCTAAAGATGTCTCTTGGTTTAGTTTTTTTGATTCTGAAAAACTATTTTGAGACATCCTCTCTGGAAATAAAGCCTGAACGGAAAAAAAGTAGCTACAAGGATCCTGCTCTGCATGCAAAAATCATTGAGAGTAAAAACGAAAGCATGTCTAACAGAGATATTGAAAAAAATGCGGAACAAAAAGTGGAAGGATTTAGAACTCAATGCAACGCGAAGATATGAAGACCCACAAGAAATAAAAAGTTTCAGGAATTTCTGAAAAGCAGAAAGCATTCATTAAAACAAGAGCCCGAAAAATCTATGGTTTTCTAAGAGAGTAAAAAAAACATTTGATCATCGAGAATTAAGTGTACAGAGAGATTGAATTCTCAACGCTTCCAGGAAACCAGTACTATATTTCAGCTGATGAGACACATTCTCCCTAAATAAAAAAAACTACGATTGAAAATCTGAAGCTATAATCTTGTGTGGCAAGCAATTTGCAAGTGCAGTATTATTATTAGAGATGTGTTGTTGATATAGGCTTAGCAAGAATACGATGTTTACTTTTAAGGATTTCTAGTTGTTTTTGTACTCACGTATGTTGTAGTTACGAGGACATCCCTTTAGATAAAAAAACAAATATATATTTATTTAAGGAACGACTTGTTCCAATACAAATATTGTTAAAACAAGCTAGCGATAAAACATAACAGAAAGGTTGAAGGTAGAAGTTGGAAGTGACGTCAGCATCGATGATGATGAAAGTCAAAGTTTGCGTAACAATTCCCTCCTTACTTTGTCTTTATTCCCACGATGCTGAGGTTCTCCAAGTGTTTCTTCATCTGGTCTCGGGATAGGTCCTTTGTGAAGATATCCGCCTCCAGGTCCTGAGATGGCTTGTACAGAAGGCAGATGTCTCTGAATTCATAACAGTCTCTCAAGAAGTGGTAGTTTCTGTTGATATGTCTACAGCGACTGCTTTGTTTAGGGCTGGAGATCCAGTTGATCAATGACTGACTGTCTGTATAGATCGCAGTTGGTTTTTCCATCAAATTCCATTCTTGCAGCTCTCGTAGCAGGTTTATTATACACTTGATTTACAGCAGCTTTCACAAGCAGCTATCATTTCCGCTTCCATTGTGGAGAGGGCGACGAGTGGTTGTTTACTACTTTTCCAGTCTATAGTTGCTTCGCCGAGCTTCAATACATATCCGCCTTAGGATTTTCCATCATGAGTGGTCGACCAGCTAGCATCGGTGTAGGACTTCAGGATTTCAGTCTTCCCTCTTTCAAATTTCACTCCTAGGTCAATTGTTTCTCGTAGGTATCTCATCACTCTTTTGATTGCTGTCCAGTGCATCTGTTTTGGTTGTCTGGAGTACTGTGAAAGTTTGCTAGTGATGTAAGCGATGTCGGGTCTGGTGTTAACAGCTAGAAACATTAGCATTCCAAGGGCTTCTTGGTAAGTGTGCTGATCACAATTGTCATCTTCAATATGATTGTCCAAATTGATTTCTTTGGAACCTGGTGTTGGAACTTCCTTACAATTTTCCATTCCATATTTCTGTAATATTTGTTGTACATAGTGGCTTTGCTGTAGCGAAATTCCCTCCTTGTCTTGTATGATCTTGATTCCCAAAAACATGCCTTTACATGTTACATCCTTTATTTCCAGGTGATGTCTCAATTTATTGATGAATCTGTTTGAGGTATCTTCAGAATCTGAGACAGTGATAAAGCCATCAACATATATCCCTACATAGAAGTATTTATCTTCATTCTTCCATTTAAATAGGCAAGGATCAGATTTAGGTTTTTCCAGTCCACAGTCATGAAGTACTTGACTGAATTTCTCATACCACGATCTTCCGGATTGCGTAAATACTTTTGTTGAGTCTGCAAACTTTGTTTCTGTCTTGGACAAATCCAGCAGGTTGTTCCATGAATATTGTGTTTTCAATATTTCCATTTAGATAGGCTGCTTTCTGTTGTGTATAAAAGTAGGCCTTGTGTTTGAAATGATAAGGTATGGATTGATTCTAAATGTTTTAATTATCTAGGAATGAGATTACATAATATAACATACAATAAAAATAAAGTTACATACTTGAGGTGAGACATTGAAGGCGGTAAACAAAGCTTATTCGATTACATCTTATTATTTACAACACAACGTTGTCGAATCTATTTCTAACATTATTAAAAATACATAACAGTCTCCCCTACTTTAGATAAGACACTTAGGGATAGTTTCCTGTTTTTATATTTCTGGTTGTGTAGACATAGTCCTCAAGATGTCGCGGGGGACGTCTTGGGCGTTGTGATCTGCGCAGGGGTGTATCAGGCATGGATGTAGGTTCCTGATCAGATGTCTGGTCGGGGTCATGATGCTCCTGTTGATTCGGTTCAGGCTGTGAAACAGTGTATTGGATCGGATCAAAGTCTGGTGATGACTGGCTTGGTTTCGATTGGTGATGTATTGTAGATTTGATGGGTTCCCCGGGTTTGGATAGTTGAAAAGGGAGGATACACGATGTGACTTATTAAAGTTTCCTTACTTAAGTATATATATATATAGCAATTTAGGCCAACAACCCCATGTATATAACCTGCAGCAAGACCTTAGTGTTGTATAATAGCAGCACAGCTGTCAGTGATGCACTATCGGCATATGTCTTTACATCATCACATGTAATACAATTTGTGCAAATAGGATAAATAAAATAAATAAAAAAGAAAAAAGAAAAAAAAAACTCTGTAATTGATTAAGAGTTGAGCTAAAGCAAGGATTGAGCATATAATATTGTCAGTACAGTGGTCTAAAGATGGAAACAACCGCGACACTATTATACAACTTCATCTGACAACCCACGAAATCGTTATTAAATTGGGCAATCTATAAAACACTGAAACACAGACACTCGCGGCAATGTATGTGGCCGGTAATTTATGGGAGACTTGATTATTAGTAACATTCCCTTCAAATAGGTAATAAACATACAACATTTTATTTAAACAGTTGGAATAGCACCCTAAGACAAATTATGTATGAAATAGGTAACAGAGGAGACAAGAAAAATTCTCTAGATATTTATTTAAATATCTTAAAATTTGGGAACATGTCTATACTGACGAGATATGCTATTTACATAGTAAAATTTAGATAGAGGTGACCTGAAGTTACTTTATAGCCCTTTAGGGCCCATGCGAAATCTAGGTTGGCTACTACACAAAAAGGGGGGGGAAACCTAGATCTCCATCTATTCTAGCGGGACAAAATATACGAACCCTAACACTCCTTTTAAGTCACTTAAAGCCCTTTAGGGCCCATTCAGAATCTAAATAGATTAGCTTCTGTTCGAAAAATAAAAAAAAAAAAAAAGGGGGGGGCTAAGCCATAATGGCAAGGGGCTTACCTTCTCTCGAAAGCGGCGGCAAGGTCTGGTCTCCTCTACGTCTCAGGCCCGTCTAAAAATCGTCCTTCTCACTGAGCGACTCCGATCGAATCTTGCCTTTTGGCAAAGAACCTTCTTTTATATCATCTCATTCTCCATTTTCATTCGCCGAAAGAAACACCAATCAAAATGGCCAACGGCTCCAGTATCAATTTCATAGACGCCCCAGGCCTCTCCCCTTCAAATAGAACATATAGTATTACAAAAACAAAAAAAAAATCTAAAGAGAGAAACAACCCCTGCGGTAGTGTAAGATTTCAGACTCCCTCCCTCTGTCCTTCCACATGGGTTGAAATACAATCCTCCCTTTTTCTCGGGATGGTATATATATCGCCCCCCCGTCTTGGCTAAAATTGACCCAGGCCCTTTTTACCTGGACTGTAATGTGATGCTTTCCTTTCTCTGGAAGGATATTTTATAAGTTTCAGTCTTTAGAGATCTTCCTTCTCCATTTTTCTCCTTTTTTTTTTTTTTTTTTTTCTGGTCACCTTTACCTAAATTTTTGGTGAGGGGAATATATGTACATATGAAACAACAGTTTCCAGCTCGGATGTCTCTGGATGTCTTCTTCTTTACCAGGCATCAGCTTTCGGCATGGAAGTCTGGTGTCACCAAGTGTCTAAGTTTCTGGGCAAAAAAATGGTCTGTAAGTCTATGTGGGAGGGAAGCCATGTATCCATTTGATTTGATTATACATACGCCTTCTGTTGGGGTATGGTTACAAAAACGTGCCCCAACAATCCTCCCCCTGCCAAGTAATGGACAAATGCGTTTGTGCTATTCATTATTCATCTGCCTTTCATCAGTTACTATGAAAGCAGGCCCATTTCTAGCAAAATGCATTTTCCATTACTAGGTGAAGTCAGGTGTACCGAAACCTATAGGGAAGATAAGGCTAATCAAAATGATGGTATGCTATTCTAGATGTTTATTATTCCGAACATTAGTGGGCATTGTGCATCCTGGCAAAGGGTTTTTTTATGTGCTATTATTCTGTCAGAACACTGTTATCAAAATAGGTTATTAGGGACAGTCATATCATATGTATGGAAGTAAGCAAGGTCATCTGTCTTACCATTCATGGGTATATATACCACCCTTCCACTTTCTTCTTTGGCCTTGAGGAGTAGACCCTCCTTGTGGTAAGTCCTCTCAACCCCATCCTTGCCTCTTGTGGTGCTGGATTCATTGCTACCTTCTTTCTGCTAACAATACAGTTAGAACATTTCCCTATTACATATTATATATAAAAATTTGGGCGCCAAGGAGTCGTTTAGAAATAACTGACTAGTCCAACTCCTAAAACATGCCAGCATCTTTATTTAAGTACCAATCAAGACATTCGTGTGGTATAGTTATACATATACAATCAAAGGGAAGGATAATTATAGTTAGCTGAAAGAAATATCTTGATACATAATGATTAGCCTATGACATGATGACTTTTGCTAAATAAAAAAAAAAAAGGTTACAGAAAACAAATTGTGAAAGTAATTATTAAATAAGGCACGAAATATGTAATGATAAAATGAATCCTTCCATGTTATATGATGGGTATAATATATATATTGAAGAAAACACGTATCATGCAGATAGTGATTAAATATGATAAAAATCATCCCATGATAGATGATAAAGAAAACTACTACAAAATTATATATGATGACAAAATATATATACTTATACAAGTAAGGCGGATAAAAGACAATAAGGATAAAATAGATCATGCCTTAAGGGAAGAATAAGCCATGACAACATGTTAAAAAAAATCGCAACATGGCCGGTAAATATTACTAATATCATGAATATCAAAGGAAATAAAATTGTTGAAATGAATAGCATATGATTATAATATAATATATATGATATAAAATAATAACATATTCAATTAGAAAATGAAAACACATTATATATATTTGTGCGCTGAAGGTTCAAGGTTTAGTATCTCAGTTAAGTTTTTCAATCTTATTCAGTCTGGAATCACGAGTTGGTCACTGGGTAATATTCGTCTATCCCGATCCTACTGGAGGGTGGGTTTTCTCTTATGTGTTAGATTCCTCTGTTACAAACTCTCAACTCAGATGGGTACGTCATTTGGAATCTTGGTTAAATGGAATATATCCCAGACCTCTATTAAACTACACAGTCCATTTAAATCTAGGGTGACAACCGTATGAAGAAAGCTCTCTGTTTGACAGAGAAACTAATCAACTTCTACTATTTTGTTTGTGGCTCCGTTTACCTTGCCTCTGGGGTGTGTACAGTTCAGCTACCTCCCCCTTCCAAGAAATTCATATTACTTTCATCTACTAATATACCCTCTATTCATTGACCTGAATCCTACAAATCTACATCTTATAAATTTGAATTTTATCAATCTGAAATTTTGGTTCTTTTACAAATTCCTTCAGAATTCTACTCCCTGTATAACTGCTCTTAATTCTACTGTCCTCAATACAACACTTCTAAAACTTTGACTCATTGGCTCGTTCTGGCGTCTCGTTCGCGGTCCCTATATTTAACTAATACTTCAAAATCTTATCCTATCATGAAACGAGTTTAAACTCGTTGAAGGTCCTAATAATTACTTATTTTGCCTCTCGAATCGGTCTTATACTCGAATTCATTCCAACAAAACGTATGGCAGGGCGAATCCTTTATTAGAAGAAACTTCCGCTAGCTATGGGGGATCAAACTGGTACCAAAAAAAATTCAATAGACGGAAACACTTCGTCTAGAATAACTGGGCAATCTCTGCCTACTTGCCAATCTTACAGGACCTCCCGTCTGCAACACCCTCGCTCCAGCCACGCTAAAAGCGTCGAAACTACGGTGTCAGATCGGTCACCCAAGGTCGCGCCGTTATACCCCAGGCTATACGGCATGGCTAAAACAAATCCCCCATCCTGCATAAAATTCAATCTATACCTCTTCGTTTCCTCTTGCGAGGAGGAGTTGAGTGGGAAATTCGGCTTGATCCTTGCCTTCCACTATCTCCAAGTCTGAGGGTCGGGATAGGGATCATTTATCCACAATCCTTAGAATTCAAGCTAAGCTAAGATAAAAGAAAATCAAAGGAAAATTATACCCCCTAACGAGGGACCTAACAAAAGGGAGCGAATATTTTCTAACTAGATAGAGTTGTAGTTGTCCTGTTTGAGGCTTCTCGGTCCTAACAAAATTCGAAATAAAAAATAAAATAAAATAAAATCGATCCTATTAAAGTCCTTAATCCTAATCTAATGTATTTTGGGCTCACAGTATAATAGTTTTTAACCTTCTACACATTCATTATTCCAATTCTTTCATACACCCTCCCCCCTATCATTCGCGGAATGCACTCATACTAAAGTTAAAAGCTGCTACAAAGGCCAAAATACTCGTTTATCAATATCAATAGATCCTAACAAATAATAACATATTTCAGGACACAATGTGAAATCAAATAAAATAATAAAACTAAAACAAATTGGGAACTAAAGCCCTATGTTACTCAAAAGAAATGCCTCTGTACAAGCTCTATATATACTAATACTTTATACTCGATAAATGATTGTTAACAATAATTGTTAACAATTCTAAATAATCTGGAAGCTAACCTACCTAAAAAAAAATCAGTGTAACTTCAAAAACTGCCCTTGCCTTGACACTAAGCGATTTTTCACGACAATTCTATAAAGACATACACAAATTATAATGGCGAATAAAGGACCATTAAACGTGACACCTCATAAAAGCGGGATTGAGTCACTCCCCTAGCCACCGTGGGTGAAGTCACTTTCTTCCTACTTCACCTTGCGTCTGTCCCCTTTGCAGTAGTCCGACCTCAACACTCTATTGAAAGATGGATTTATAGGGTTTACGATTCACTACCCAACACTAACATTCTCAAGTGCTTTCCGAGGATCGACTACGATCTGGGCCTACTTAACTTCTACCCCTGGCTTAGGGTCCCTACACTTCACAACTTTACTCTGAAAGATTGACCTTTCATGTCCTCATTAGAAACCTATTTCAAAGCTACTACCTGAAGGCCAGGGATTATAGGGTTTCTGAATTACCCAACACAAGCCATAGGATGCCTATTAGGTTTGTTGTTTTAGACATAGCCCCCCTCTAAGTTGTGATTTCCTACACCTTCCTTCACCTATTACTCCTGATAATAACTAAAATTTCATATTTACACTAAATAGTTAATTCACAATGGTATACATTATTCTCATTGGTCTTTGAAACTCGGGTTTTAACAAGAAATAGTTTGTATTAAAAAAAAAAAAGGAATCCTAATGAAGCTCTACTTTAAAAAAAAAAAAGGTTTTAAAAAAAAAAAGGTTGAAATCTCTAAACTTCTCATTCTATCGAGCTGATTCTCCGTACACACTCCAAAATCCTAGTTAGAGGCGACAGTCTAAGCAGAATTTACACTGTGTGGGCCTTTTCACCCTTGTAGACCTGCGTAAAGTTAAACTGTTCACACTAACTCTGTCAACTTCCTCTCGTCTCATTACTTCTGAGTTCGCTCTGGTTGTCACCCCTTGTGGAACCACTACATTAACGGACCTATTAGGGAGATAAGCTGGACCTGTAAGATGAATCCAATGATCTTCATCACTGGAACCTTGACTTGAATTACCATCACTAGTCTCCTCCTCCTCTGTGGGGAAAATCCTAATTGGTATATGGTATTGTTTTAACCTATCTATATGGTATTTATCCAAATTCCCAGTTTCTAGATTCTTCAAGAGATATACAGTATCACCAGCTCTTTTTAGTACCTCATATGGACCCCCATACCTTGGCTCAAATTTGTGACGCCCCTTTGTCTCATGCATTCTCTCCACTAGGACTAAGTCCCCGTTATTGAAAGTTCTCAGCCCTTTGTTTTCGAACTTAATCCTAGCTTCTTCCTGTTCATTCAAGTAGGTTTGCCTTACTACCTCTCTTATCTTCTCGACCTCCTCTGTTAGTTCCCGCTCGTAGAAGGCTGCCGTTTGAGCAATCAAATCTTCGCTTACAGGACTTTGTCCCGCTTCCTGAAAGGGTTGCGGGAGCCTCAGCTCATGTCCGAAGACGAGTTTCGCTGGCGTAAATCCTGTACTAGAATGTTCAGTGGTTCTGATAGCTAAAGCTACCATGGGTAAGATGTCATCCCAATTAGAACCTGCCTCACACCTACGCAAAGATTCAATTACTGTTCTGTTGAGCCTTTCTACAGCGCCATTACTTTGAGGTCTCCAAGCAGTGGTGTTCACTGCACTTACCCCCATGGCCTTGCAAATCCCTTTGAAAATACAGCTAATGAATGCCGAACCCCGGTCCGAAAGTATAGTTTTCGGTACTCCAAAGATAGTAATTACGCTTTCCAACAGCGCTTTAACCACTGTACTGGCACACTGGTCTCTTGTAGGTATTAAAATAGGGAATTTGGTAAATAAATCGACTATGGTCAGGATGCTAGAATGTCCTTTGGAAGTCTTCTCTAAGGGTCCTATGAAGTCTAGAGCAAGATGCTCAAATGGTTTTCCAGGCCTGAAGTGGGGAGCATTACCAGCCTTGGTTACACCTTGATTTGAGAGCTGGCAACCCTCGCATCTGTATATATAGTTTCGGACCTGTGTCCTCATACCCGGCCAATAATAATCGTCCTTCAGCCTTCTCATTACCTTCTTGACCCCAAAATGACCTCCCGTCGGAACGTCGTGGTGATATTTAATCACCATCTCCCTAATGTCTGACGGAACCACCTTCACCCAGATACCCCCACTGTTCTTAGACACAAGGTAACCCTCGTGCATTTTATAATCCTTATTTTTATAAGTTACAGTCTCGGTAGACCGTCTGTCACCTATTAGTTTCAATAAGGGGGCCCATTTCTTGTCCTTAAGCAAACCTTCCCACGTCCGATCACTATCTATCAAGGGGGGCCCACGATTTTTAATTACTGCGGCCACAACTCTCTTATCTCGTGATGGTTCAGGATCATCCTCACACGGGAACCTACTGAGGAAGTCGGCTACCGTGTTTTCTTTCCCTGGGACATACACAAATGTCACATTGAAGTCTTGGATGATCTCTGCCCATCTAGACAATCGAGCGTTCTTATAATCAGACCCCTTGTTATAAGTGATCGGTTTGTGATCGGTATGCACCTCAACCTTACTGCCCGCCAGGAGGTGTTTAAAGTGCTGCAGAGACAACACTACGGCATAAGCCTCCTTTTCGATTGTGGAATAGCGAGTTTCGGGGCCTATCAACCGTTTGCTATAGTAAGCTATTGGCTTGACAACCCCGTCTATCTCCTGTTGGAGACAAGCGCCAACCGCTATTCCACTGGCGTCTGTATTGAGGATAAATGGTCGCCCTATCATTGGATGAGCCAGTAAAGGCTCACTGGTTAGTACTTGTTTTATGGTCTCAAAGGCTGTCTGCTCTATTGTACCCCAAGTGAATCTTCGCCCCTTTCTCAATAAGTTACTTAGTGGAGCTAGGAGTTCACCTGCGTTGGGTATGAAGCGCCTGTAGTAGTTTACAGTACCCAAAAGACTTCTGACCCCCCTGATGTTGTGGGGACGTTTCAAATCCCTGAGAGCCGCGACATTATCCCACATGGGTTTTATCCCATCCTGATCAATTACATGACCGAGGTAATCTACAGAGCCCTTGAAGAAATAACTCTTCCCACGCCTAGCCTTTAGATTAAAGCGACTCAGGCGTTCGAGTACAGCGGCAAGGTCCGCCACATGCTGCTCATGAGAGTCGCTGTAGACGATGACATCATCGATGTACAAACGAACGCATTTATACAACAAATCCCCTAGGACCAAATTCATGGCCCATTGGAAGATCTGAGCTGAGTTCTTCGCTCCTTGTGGTAGACGTGTGAAACGATATCTCCCCCAGGGCAGAGAGAAAGTGAAATAATCTCTATCACCCTCCGGGATGCGAATCTGGAAAAATCCAGAGGTCAAGTCTAATGTGCTGAAGACCTTTGCGCCTGCAAAAGCACGCAGGTTGTCTTCAACACGAGGTATTGGGAACGGGAAGAATTCTGTCACCTCATTAATTAATCGCAGGTCCATTGTAATGCGGACGCTGCCGTCTGTTTTAGCAACAGGGAATAGGGGAGAATTCCATAAGGATGTACTCCCCTCGATAATTCCAGCTTCTTCCAATTCGTCTACTAAGGCCTTCACCTTTGAGACCAGCTTATTTGGGATCGGATACTGACGTCTATAGACTGGCTTTCCAGTCAGTATCTTTAACTTAGGGGCAATGATGGTTGACCCATCGCCCATATCGGAGATGTCGTCACAGAAACAGTGACTATATGCCCTAAGGACGTCTTCCCCTGTCCTGATTTTATGTAGAGGTATACTGGGTGGTCTGACAGGCACCTCACTGGCCTGTAACGAGGACAGGAAGGCCGACTTAGTCGGTTCTTCGTCCTGCTCAAAGTCTGATCTGACGCTTCCATCATGGTTGAGAGTGAGTCTTAGAGCCTTGAATCCTGGCATACCTAGGATTCCATCAAAGCCTAGCCCACCTAGATGGCAGTATTCAAATGTTGTTTTTACTTCCCTGATGGGTTTTCCCCTGATATAGGCCCTAACCTCTATTAACTCACTCCCCAGTGACCTTAACTCACTCCCACTAATCCCCTTAAGGAAGGTGGGTTTACCCAAACCTTCAGCGCTAATATCCAAGGAATCTATATTTACAATGTTGGCCTCTGAGCCTGTATCGATAATTAGTCTGATAGTCCTATTGCTCAGAGACCAACCTTTATCTACAAATGTACAAGTGATTACAGGTAGGCCGGCTAGAGTTCCCCCATTCCCTGCTTTGAGGCAAGCCGGACCTATTTTTTTGTCATGGCTGTGCAAATCCTTGCCATGTGGCCTGTCTCCCCGCATCTGAAGCACCTGATGGGTGTCCGCGTTGCTTCGGGGCCCTCATACCCCCTTGGCGCTCCTCCCTTGGTTGTTGCTGGAGGGCCTTCCTTGCGCTGTTCTTGTGGGGCTCTACCGTTGGGGTTCTGTTGGGGTCTCTCCTGCCTGGTCCCTTGTATAGTGGGCTGGTTGTTCTGAGCGGAACCTCCTCTCCGCTGGAAACCTCTGGCCTGGTTGGTGTCCCACCTGTGTCCCATATTTATCCTGGGTTGCTCCCTGTGGGTCCTCCTCAGGTCCTGGTTTTCCGTCTCCAGGTTCTTTAACTTGGATTCCAGCCGGGCCATCTGGCTCGTCAACTCCCTCAACTTCCTGGCACTCCCCTCTTCATCTTCCATTTGGCATCTGGAGTACTCGTCATCCCTTTCTTCGATCTGGTGGAGACTGCTCACAATTACCTCCCATGACTCATTCTGGAGTTGGTGGGCTCTCTGCCACAGGTTTGGACAGAGTCCAGTGAGGAAGATATCAGCGACCTCAGTGATGTCGATCCTCAGGCCATCTGACTCGGCTTCTGAGGCAAGGCTCCGCACTCTGTTCGCGTATTCCTTAACCTTTTCTCCGGGCCTTTGTCTACAGGAGAAGAACTTCTTCCTGGCTTCTCTCTTGGGGGCCCTCCTGGAGAATCTCTGTTCCAGGTTTTCCTTTAATTCGTTGTATCCCAGTTTGATCTGGGAGGCCTGGAGGGCGAACTCTCTCGCAGCTCCTCGAAGGTGATTGTCCAGGAGGATCCTTCTCCTAGAATCATCCAGGGCTTTCACATCGTAGACCAATTCGAAGTCCCGGATGAACTTGTCGAATGGTATGAGCCCATTTCCCTCAAACTTCTCCAAATGGTATAGCGCAGACGGCAACGGCGTCTGGCTGGGTGAGGGGTCATCTCCAGGGTGCATGGTTCTCTCTCAGTCTGCTGTCTGAAATATTCCAGATTAGTAGTGGGGATTGGAGAAGAGAATCTCATGTATTAATGGGGGCAGGGAACCGAGGGGTGAAAGATGGGTTCATGGCCCAAAAGGGAAAGGAAATGGGAGAGGTACATGTTCATCCATGTGGGTGGATAGTAATCTTAGATCAATGCTCTTTCTGGGTGTATTGAAACTAACTAGCCATGATGGTAGAGGCGCTGTTCTCACTGTCTCTACTGTACATCAGAATGGACTATAATTATTACTAGTGTATTATTATTCCAATAGCCTATGACCTTTAAACCTTTATACCTTCATATACACTCGACGGGGTAGTCACCTTGTTAAAAAAAATCTATAATGTCATAGATCAGCTAGAGGGAGAACATAACAAAATTGTGCGAATAGTCTGTTTCAACTACTGATTGTAAGCCTATTAAACTCGTTCTCTTTAGGTTGGCTCGCTCATTAATCTTCAATCTACGTTCAATAGTCATATTGAGTTCACATGGATGCTAGATGTAAACTGTATCAAAATAGTGTAGTTTTCTAGTTTCCGAATTATATGACAGTTAAAAAAAAAAATTCTGGAAATATCTCGCACTGGCTACTATAAAAAAAAATTGAATGGGGTACATCTCTGATCTTACAGGATACCTCATGGCTCATGGAATTGAATCGCTCATTTCTCACTAAAATATTCACACAGGGTATGGAGGTCTCCAGCGGTTCTATAGCTATTGGTCAACTAAATTAATTAATGGCAGGAATTGAAGCTAGTTTAAATGCTCGTGTGCTGTTTTGTCATGCGTCTTTATGTCATCTGCAAAGGAAAGTGTCGCCTCAAAGGACCTAATTCTGGGACTAACATCCGCTGCACATTTCAGGAAGGAGTGGTCGTCCATACAATAGCAAGATATCATTTTGCTGCCAATGTACAATGTTGAGCATTTTCCATGTCGTCATTTTGTCGATCCCCAATCTTCTAGGGTGTTTCTTTAAGCATTTCTCGATGTCATTTAATGCTTTATGCGATCCCGCCCGGCATTCAATAAGTATTATTTGATCGTACCAATCTCCAGGAGACCATCCCATTGCGGCCGAATCATTTCCACCCAACTTATAACGCCGTCCATATCGCGTAATTGAAATTAGTGTAAAACTCAAAGAATAAGACCTTAATCTCTTAATTCTTTACTAATTTCAGTTGGCTCAACATAAATCTTCTCAATTATTATCTTAGTACAGTGGTGTGACATGTCACACTTCTTCTAGTTCTTTCGCAGGCTCGATTAATCCCAGTGAAAACCCGTCCAGGCGTCAATCCCGTGCTAACCCGTCATGCATGACTTCAAATTTAGAAATTATTAGACCTGAATATTTGCAGTGGCATCTACTTCCACTGAAAGTATTTAAGGCATAAGGCTGCCTCTTTAAATCACTGTCTTTACTCCCACATGCCTGTGTAAACTTTAATCATGACCTTATCAATTCTCAAAATTCTGCCTATCGAGTATCCTGAGAATCAATGTTCTTCTTGTCTACGGCGGATTAACACAATAATTGTTCCCTAGAGTTATCTGCGTCGAGTGGTCAGTCTGTACTACTAATTCTCCACTCTAACTCCAGGACTCCTTTATCTACTCGGGCTGTTCAAAAATTTTCAAGACAGTTGTTCAAATCCCCAATGATAATCTGCTAAATTTCGATAATTATTGGAATTCTCATTAAACAGAATAACTACACCTTTCTGACACAGAAATATCCAGCATCAAGATATAGCGCACCGTCCAATTTCTTTATTTCAAGACGGTGTCAAATTACAACTGAAGGAACATACTAAGCATATAACTGGTTTAAATTTCATGTAATCTCATCATGCCTTCTGCTGGCAAATGTATTTACTGTAAAATTCAATACTATCAAGATGGTTTTATTTGTCTTCATCCAAAAAAAAAAAAATGTTTCAGAAATAGAATCTTGGAAATCTCTACTATAGACAAAAATTGTACATTTGTCAATTCAGGATAACCTTCCCTTGTCAGAGTGTATATAGGATATTTAAGATCATATGCAGTTGGCGACATCATGAAAAAAAAAAAAAAGGTCGGTTGCAATAGACGCAACGTTATTAATCAAGACAATAGGTCTCTAATTTTCCAATACTGCAAAGGAACAGGTCACACTTTCGCATTAGGAGAACCTAGAATACATTACAATAACATAAACAGCAAATATCAAAGGCTTATAATTGATTCTCTATTATTCAGAAAACACAATAGCATTAATAGAAATAGATTTGCCCGAAACATATAACACAATATATCCTAGTACCAGCTAATAATATCAACAATAATATAAGTAACTTATATGTAATAGCCAATAACTATTATAAAACTACTTAAATAATAGAATTTCTAACCTATAAGATAATTCATAGAGTATAGCAAACAATAGTAGAATATGTGTAATACCTTAATCCAAAAAAATATGTCTTAAGAAAACAAATAATATGCAAAACTTTCTAATGTATATATATATGTACATAGAATCATAATAGTTTTAGCATCAGGTGACGTCATATTTTCTTGATATATTGTATATGTTTCTCCTGTAGAAGGGCGGACAAGCTCGAAAGCTCGAGAAGACCAGAATAAAAGATACTCATCCCCATAGACGTTTTACTTTGATATCAGAAATCAATGATAATATTAAGGTTTTGCCACAAACAATGTGAATCGTAAAAGACAGCGGCGAGAGATGCGGTATACACCGCCTCAACATAACTTTCATTGCCTGATAAAAATGCCCGTGAAACGGAAAGCATAAATTAAAATTCACGATTTATAATAGACTGTTAATCTCAGGATGCGTGGACTACTTCACCAATACTTAAAAATAGTATGGCTTTTCATTAGGTATATATTTCTAAAGTATAGGGGAAGAAACATATACTAAATTCGAGCCCCGCGGCGGGCGCCATTGATGGGTTCCCCGGGTTTGGATAGTTGAAAAGGGAGGATACACGATGTGACTTATTAAAGTTTCCTTACTTAAGTATATATATATATAGCAATTTAGGCCAACAACCCCATGTATATAACCTGCAGCAAGACCTTAGTGTTGTATAATAGCAGCACAGCTGTCAGTGATGCACTATCGGCATATGTCTTTACATCATCACATGTAATACAATTTGTGCAAATAGGATAAATAAAATAAATAAAAAAGAAAAAAGAAAAAAAAAAACTCTGTAATTGATTAAGAGTTGAGCTAAAGCAAGGATTGAGCATATAATATTGTCAGTACAGTGGTCTAAAGATGGAAACAACCGCGACACTATTATACAACTTCATCTGACAACCCACGAAATCGTTATTAAATTGGGCAATCTATAAAACACTGAAACACAGACACTCGCGGCAATGTATGTGGCCGGTAATTTATGGGAGACTTGATTATTAGTAACATTCCCTTCAAATAGGTAATAAACATACAACATTTTATTTAAACAGTTGGAATAGCACCCTAAGACAAATTATGTATGAAATAGGTAACAGAGGAGACAAGAAAAATTCTCTAGATATTTATTTAAATATCTTAAAATTTGGGAACATGTCTATACTGACGAGATATGCTATTTACATAGTAAAATTTAGATAGAGGTGACCTGAAGTTACTTTATAGCCCTTTAGGGCCCATGCGAAATCTAGGTTGGCTACTACACAAAAAGGGGGGGGAAACCTAGATCTCCATCTATTCTAGCGGGACAAAATATACGAACCCTAACACTCCTTTTAAGTCACTTAAAGCCCTTTAGGGCCCATTCAGAATCTAAATAGATTAGCTTCTGTTCGAAAAAAAAAAAAAAAAAAAAGGGGGGGGCTAAGCCATAATGGCAAGGGGCTTACCTTCTCTCGAAAGCGGCGGCAAGGTCTGGTCTCCTCTACGTCTCAGGCCCGTCTAAAAATCGTCCTTCTCACTGAGCGACTCCGATCGAATCTTGCCTTTTGGCAAAGAACCTTCTTTTATATCATCTCATTCTCCATTTTCATTCGCCGAAAGAAACACCAATCAAAATGGCCAACGGCTCCAGTATCAATTTCATAGACGCCCCAGGCCTCTCCCCTTCAAATAGAACATATAGTATTACAAAAACAAAAAAAAATCTAAAGAGAGAAACAACCCCTGCGGTAGTGTAAGATTTCAGACTCCCTCCCTCTGTCCTTCCACATGGGTTGAAATACAATCCTCCCTTTTTCTCGGGATGGTATATATATCGCCCCCCCGTCTTGGCTAAAATTGACCCAGGCCCTTTTTACCTGGACTGTAATGTGATGCTTTCCTTTCTCTGGAAGGATATTTTATAAGTTTCAGTCTTTAGAGATCTTCCTTCTCCATTTTTCTCCTTTTTTTTTTTTTTTTTCTGGTCACCTTTACCTAAATTTTTGGTGAGGGGAATATATGTACATATGAAACAACAGTTTCCAGCTCGGATGTCTCTGGATGTCTTCTTCTTTACCAGGCATCAGCTTTCGGCATGGAAGTCTGGTGTCACCAAGTGTCTAAGTTTCTGGGCAAAAAAATGGTCTGTAAGTCTATGTGGGAGGGAAGCCATGTATCCATTTGATTTGATTATACATACGCCTTCTGTTGGGGTATGGTTACAAAAACGTGCCCCAACAGATTCATCAAAAGTGACTTGTTTCTTCTTAATTTTAACTTTTTGAAGTTGGTTTATGTGACGTTTCAGAGATTTTCCTTCATCTAATTCAATGATGTAGTGAAGATTTCCAAGTTTTTGTTTAATAGTTCCATTTTTCCAAAACGGTTTGTTGCTGATGAAAACTCTGGCTTGAACTCTTTCTCCTACCTGAAGACATCGTGTACGCGGTTGAATTTGCTGTTGGGACTTTTCTTCCTGATAAGGTCGCATAGCATCAAGTTTTATGCGAATTTGCCTGTTCAGATACATTTCTGATGGTGATCTCCCACTTGCAAATGGAGTTGCTCGATAACGAAGGAGTATCTTTTGAATCTTCTGGTGTATTGGAACATTTTCGTTTATCATAGATTTAAGTTTGTTTTTCAAGGTTTGAACATTCCTCTCAGCGAGTCCATTTGTTGCTGGGTGTCCGGGCGCTATGAATTTTTGTCTGATCCCGTTTTCAAGACAGTAGTTCGAGAAGGTATCACCGGTGAATATTGATGCGTTGTCAGAAACCATAACAAAAGGGTATCCATGGGTTGAAAAAATGTCATTTAAAAGTTTGATGGTGTTGAGGGATGTTGGAGGTTCACTGATGGCTTTGATCTCGGCCCAGCGAGATTTTGCATCAATTAGGACTAAGTAATAATATCCCTGGAAAGGTCCTGCGTAGTCGAGGTGAATGCGCTCCCAATTAGTTGATGGAGGATCCCAATGATGTACAGGTGCTTTTGGAGGATTGTTTTGAGTAGATAAGCAATCTTTGCATGATTTTACAAGATTTTCGATATCCTTGTCAATATTCTTCCAAGTGCAGTAACGTCGGGCAAGTTGTTTCATCTTCACGATCCCAAGATGTGTTGAATGAAGGTCTTTTAAGACTTCCAGTTGAAGACTTTTTGGAACTACTACTTTATCATTCTTGAACAAGATTTCTCCATTTATTGTGTAATCACTCTCGATGGAATTTGATTTGATGTCTCGTTTTAGCTTTGACAGCTCTTTGTCTTTGTCTGTCTCTTTTACAATTTCTTCCACTGTTAAGGTTTTCGTAGAAATTTCGAACACCGTTGAGGAGCATATTCGATGTACCTCCTCGTTGATAATCATGTCGGTGGTAACATAACCTTGGGCAGTGGGTGCTCGTGACAAACAGTCAGCAATTTGATTTTCAGTTCCTTTCTTGAATGACACGACGTAGTCGAAACCTGCTAGAAATGAAGCGTAACGTAAGAGACGGGCAGATGTCATTTTTGGAAATTTTGATTTAGGATGAAAAATTCTGGTCAAGGGTTGATTATCAGTAATTAGTGTAAATTTATGTCCGAAAAGATAATCAAAAAAATGGTCTACTCCGAACACAATTGCCAGTGCTTCTCGATCTAGTTGAGAGTAGTTTTGCTCTGCATCTGTTAGTGAACGTGAGGCAAAAGCAATTGGGTGTTCTACCTTATTGATACCATGAGACAATACTGCAGCGATTCCAACAGGGCTTGCATCTGTAGTTAGGGTAACAGGCAAGTTCGTATTACGAAAGGAATTAAAACTCTGTCACTCGCAACTTCATTCTTGAGTTTGATAAATGCTGCTTGGCATTGGGCTGACCAAAAGAAATTTTTATCTTTCTTAAGTAACCTTCAAGTGGATAAGTTATTGTTGAAACATCTGGTAGAAATCTAGAATAATACGTTATCATCCCCAAAAATCTGCGTAAGTCAGCTATATTCTTTGGTTGTGGCATGTCGATGATAGCCTTTACCTTTGAAGGAGATTTTGATATTTTGTTATTTTCTATTACATGTCCAAGATATTCGATTTTAGTTTGAAAATAAATACATTTATTTTTGTTGAGGTGTAAGTCATACGCGCGTAATCTTTCTAAGCAAGCAAAAAGATTTTCCTTGCATTCTTGTTTTGATTTGCCATGTACTAGAATATCATCAAAATATGATATAGTCTTGTTTAAGCCTTGAAGAATTTGATCGATAACGCGATTGAATTCTGCAGGAGCAGTTTTGATCCCGAAACTCAACCTGTTCATTCGGTAAGTTCCTCTGTGTGTCGATATGGTCTGGATGATGCTACTTTCTTCATCTGTCCTCAGATGTAGATAGGCCTTGTAGAGATCCAAGCGGCAAAAATACTTGGAATCCTTTAAGCTGTTTAAAACATCTTCAATTCTTTTGATTGGGTAACTTGCATTTACCAACTGATCGTTAACACCAACCTTATAATCAACACAAAGCCGAACTGTTCCGTCGCCTTTTGGAATGACTACAAGTGGTGATCCCCAGTCACTGGTAGCTGCTTTTGATATTATACCTTCTGCTTCCAGTGTGTCCAATTCCTTTTCCACCTTCTCCCGGAGGGCATAAGGTACATTCCTTTCAGGTGTAAAGCTTGGTTTTGCTCCTTGACGGAGTTGAAGCGTGATGAGAAAATCAGGCACGCAACCAACTTTTTGAGTATAAATTTCAGGGAATTCTTTTTCGATATCATAATCATCATTTATGGATGACACTTTTAGTTCCTTGATTTGATTTAGATTTTCTTGATCAATTTCTTCTAGATTTATTTTTAGATGCCTGATCCAGGTTCTTCCTAGAAGAGGATCATAGTTATTAGGAATGATGAATAATTCTTCAATAGATGTACGATCTTTGAATTCTACTTGGACTTCCACTTTCCCAAGAGAATTGAAAACATTTCCAGTATATGATCGGAAAACAATGTTAGTTGGTTGAACCTTATTTTTGGTATTTAGCTTTTTAAATTGATTCTCGGGCATTAAGGTGTAACCCGCTCCAGTGTCTACCTCAAACTTTTGATTGAAACCTTCAATTTTAATTGAAACATAATACTTTGTTGTATCTTGTGAAGCATTCAGCAGGGGTTGATCATAAATGTCAACAATTCTGTTTATTCCGAAGTCTTCATAATTATCGATATGATTTGTCTGAGTGTTATTTGACTTATTATTGAGGAGAGTTTTGATGCATATTTTTGACACATGACCTGTTTTATGGCATGATGTACAAGTCAATTTTGATGGGTCTGTTCTGCATTTTTTCGATAGGTGGTTGTTTCGACCACAGCGGAGGCAAACATTGTTGATGCCAAGTTTCTCATAATCGATACGGCCTCGTGATTTCGATCGAGCATGTTGATTCTCACGGGTTTGATTTGATCTGGGTCGGTTTTGACTTGGACTTTTATAATTGTCCTTCCTTGATCGATAATTGTGTCGAGAAACTTTGTGGACTTCATCTGTCACATTGATAGTTGTGGTTGATGGTCGTGCCTTTGATAATTCGTGGCAATCAGTCTTCGATGCTTCAAGAGCAATAGCCTTCGTTAAAATATCATTAAATGCGTAGATTTCCGATTGTAGGATTTGTTCCTTTATCCAGTTGTCTTTTATACCTCGGATAAACTGTGCTCTCAGGAAAATTTCTGATGCTGAAACATCTTTTCCACATTCGCATTGTGCCTTGAATTCACAGTCAGCTATGTCACGTCTTAATGATGCTACAAAGTCTGCAATTGAATCCTTATCTTGTTGATATGTTGATAGAAAATAATGTTGAGAGACAAGGGTGCTTCTTCTTGGCGCTAAATGTTTTTCCCATTCTTCGATGAGTTCTTCGTAATCAAGTTCTCCCGGAGTTGCTGGGGCTACCAAGGCTGCTAAGATGTTATAATTTGAAGCACCTATCGAATTCAATAACATTTGAGCACTTCTCTTTTTAACTTGATGAATATCTTTCATTTTGATGTAATTTTCAAAACGCTGGCGATAATATTTAAATATTTCCTTATTTGGATCAAAATTTTCAAAGGGTGGAGCATGAGAAATGTTTACAGGGGTGGGTTGATTTTCTTTTATATCAGTTCCATCCCTAGGTTGAGTTGTTTTTGATAACAAAGTATTGATTAGCTGTTGTTGATTTCTATTCATGGCTTCAATGAGGGCCTGAAACTGTTGTGGATCCATTTTGTTTAAAATATTTTGAATTTTACCTCGATGAAAAGTAAAATAAATAAATATTGATATGCGAAAATTGCTAGTTTTAAAAATTGGTAGTTATGAAATTAATAGAATTAGGATTGACTATATGAAGTTAAATTGCTAATAAAATTGATATATATTATATTATATTATGAATATTTGATATTTGATAAAGTTTGATTTAAATATTTTTGCTAGAATACGTTGTTTACGTTGTCGTTTTTAACCCTCGTCGCCAATTTCTGTTGTGTATAAAAGTAGGCCTTGTGTTTGAAATGATAAGGTATAGATTGATTCTAAATGTTTTAATTATCTAGGAATGAGATTACATAATATAACATACAATAAAAATAAAGTTACATACTTGAGGTGAGACATTGAAGGCGGTAAACAAAGCTTATTCGATTACATCTTATTATTTACAACACAACGTTGTCGAATCTATTTCTAACATTATTAAAAATACATAACACTTTCACATCAAATAGTTTAATAACTGAATCTTTTGTTGCTGCCATTGACAAAATAGTCCTGAGGGTGGCATTTTTAATTACAGGGCTGAAACTTTCGTTGTAATCTCTTCCTGGGATTTGGTTGTATCCCATTGCAACAAGTCTAGCTTTGTAAGTTTTGTTTTTGTTTTCTTGGTCTTTAGATATTTTGAACACCCATTTACTTTTGACAACTTTAGCGTTTACAGGTCTAGGTACCAGTTCCCATACTTGATGTGAGTACATGTTCTGTATTTCCTCAAGCATTGCGTTCTCCCAATGTTTCTTGTCTTCGCATGCGATGGCTTCTTCATAGTCTTTCGGAATGGTTTCATTCCTAGTAGCCAGAACGTAGTCATCGAATATTTTAGGTATTGTTCAAGTTCTTTGTGGTCTGTCTGATCCACTTGACTCTGTCTGTCTGTTGATAATGGTATCTGGTGCTGGTTCTTCAATATCAACATCTGATAGAACATGATTGTCCAGTTGTTCATCCTCCTGAATGAAGAAATATGTGTCAGTGTCCGTATTATTATCACTTTGTTTTTCTTCCGAGATGACATTATTGTTCTCTCTGAAGTGAATGTCTGCGGTTTCAAGAATGACTCTCGCTGTGATATCAAATACTCGATAAGCTCTTCTGCATCTTGAATAGCCTACAAATATTCCTCTCTTAGATTTAGCTTCTAGTTTGTGTCTTTGATGATTCTCGAGTTTATAGAAGACTTCACAACCAAATCTCATGATGTGAGAGACGGATGGCTTTTTACCTTTCCATTTTTCCATAGGGGTAGTGTCTGGGTCATTGGTTGTGGGAGTTAGATTGTATAGATATGCAGCTGTATTCACAGCTTCTGCCCAGAAGTGTAGGGGTAATTGGGAGTCTGCCAGAAGTGTTCGGCCTTTGTCTAATAGTGTTCTGTTAGCTCTTTCAACTCTCCCATTGCTTCTTGGGGTGTACGGTGTAGTTAGTTCATGTTTAATTCCTTTGGATTCTATGAAGGTTTCAAGGTTTTTATTGATAAATTCTGTTCCGTTATCTGTTCTAAGTCGTTTTAGTTTTGAGTTTAGCTCGTTTTCTCTCTTTACAATAAACTTCTTCAAAACTTCTGCTGCTGAGAGTTCATGTTTGAGAAATTCTACAAATATTCTCCTAGAAAATCCATCTACGATGGTCAAGAAATATTTACTTCCGCCCAAGGAGTTTATTCTCATTGGACCACAGAGATCGACATAAATGGCTTCAAAGGGGTAGCTTTCCTGATTGCTATCTGTGTGAACATAGGGTACTTTGGTCATTTTTCCCAAGGAACAAGCATCACGTTGATCAAGGGTACCATTTATAGAGTCCAAGCCTTTTAGAAGATTGTTCTTCAAAATCAGGTCTAATTTGTTGTCACTAGGATGCCCTAACCTTCTGTGCCATGCAGTCCTAGAATTGTCCTTTGAAATCAAGCAATGTTCATTTGGAACATGAGTTGCTTCAGGTAAACGTGATAGGTTCAATGTGTACATGTTACCATCAAAGTTGCCTGTTCCTATTAGCTTGTCATCAGAAGAGTATATGTATGCTCCTTCAGAATTCAAAAGAACAGAGTTCCCTCTTCTTACTACGCTTGGAATGGACATTAGATTTCCTTTCAGGTGTGGTACATGGAGGACATTATGCAGGGTTACAGCGTTGTTAAGTTTGTCCTTACCTTGTACAGTAGCTTGGATTGATCCTGATGAGGCAGATTCGATGTGTCTCCCTTCTTCCGCCACTTGTATGCTTCTTCTCTCCTCCATCTTGTGCTCGATCCATTCACCATGGGAAGTCATGTGGCTTGTGCACGCAGAATCAATTATCCACACGTCCTGAGTTGTCGGGCGTTCCTCCCTTGTGCTTGCATGTAGTGCGTATTCTGAAGTGGAGTTTCTTCGTTGGGATGATTCCTCCGTTCGTTCTTGGATTGCTGATCTGGCCGTGTCTTTGTTTTGTTTTGGTCCTTTATGGTAGTTCCTTGTACTGGCCATGTTATTTTTGTTTGTTGTATTCTTTTGATTTCCTTTGTTGTTAGGGTTGACCCAACAGTCTTTTTCTTGAAATGTCCTTTTCTTTTGAAATGTAGCATGACTTTTCTATAAATTGGTTGCCTGATGATCTGAAAGCATTTTCATGATTTTTGCTTCTGTCCTGTCTTTTCTTCTATAAATCCAGTAGAGTTTGTCTCAAGTCTGGTAAGGAGATTTCTCTGTTTATTGACAGTGCTGCTGTGATCGTGTCAAAGTTAGGTGTGAGTCCTTCAACAATGTATCGTACAAGCTCTCTTTCTGTTACAGTCTTTCCTAGCTGGGTGATCTCTTGTGCCAGTTTCTACTCGTACAATATACATGTTAACATTTTCATTTGGGTTCAATTTTAGTCTGGCTAGATCCAACATTAGGTCTATCCTTTTATTTTCTAGAGATCCTTCAAACCTTTTCTTTATGTCGTACCAAATTCTTTTGGTCCTTTTATCGCCTCGAAAGATTATTGTTAAGTCATCCGACAGTGACAATATTATTAGGCTGTATGCTTCCAGATTCTTTTTCTTCCAAATATCATATTCTAGTTTATTATTTGTAAAGTCTGGCTCGTCATTAACAATTACGTCCTCGAAGAGATCTTTTGAATCTAGAATTGCTTCCATTTTCATGGACCACGTTGTATAGTTGTTTTCTGTTAACTGTTCAATTTTTGCTAAGTTATGTGTATCCATTTTTATTCAACTTTTTCTTTCTAAATTGGCGGTTAGTCCAATTATATAATTTATTTTTGATTTAAATGGATCAATTGGCGGTTAGTCCAATTCACGCGCCCAAACCACGCTCTGCTACCAAATTGATATAGGCTTAGCAAAAATACGATGTTTCCTTTTAAGGATTTCTAGTTGTTTTTGTACTCACGTATGTTGTAGTTACGAGGACATCCCTTTAGATAAAAAACAAATGTATATTTATTTAAGGAACGACTTGTTCCAATACAAATATTGTTAAAACAAGCTAGCGATAAAACATAACAGAAAGGTTGAAGGTAGAATTGGAAGTGACGTCAGCATCGATGATGATGAAAGTCAAAGTTTGCGTAACAGTTGTTTTTCAGTGGAAATAAAAAAGAAAATATTTCTAAAAAATAAAATAGACTGCTATTTTAGTTGTCATTGTCATTTTTTCCCGAGTTCTTAATAAATATAGACTGTAAATTCTTAAAGTAAAATATATCTTTCCTTTTAACCTGAATATTCAAACATCTCTGCTTCATTAGTTTATGTAACAACCATCAACTGACGCTGACTCAGCCAGGATATAGCTCTTTCTGAATACTTAATTAGAACACCTCTGTTGTGTTGATTGACTAGTGTGTGGACAGCCTCCGAAATCCGCATCACTATAGCAATTAAGAATGCCGCGATTGCAATCTGGTTGATAATCCATTTCCTTCTCCTCAGAGACAGATGAAGAATATATACTTAGCATACTGAATCAATTATCCTCATGTGTCTAATTCGTGATTTCTTTCCATCCAAAGCTCATAAAGACTTGAACTTTCTGCAGAGCTTTTTCCTGTTCTGTTCAGGATACATACTGAAGCATTCAATAACTCTGCTCAGAGCGCACAAGGATAGCAAATTTTATTATTGGAGTACTTCAATGTCCTTGTCATCTCTACTATAAATCGAATTTCACTCTCACTTCCTCCATACTGTTCTGGACTATATGGAGATGTTAGTCTCTAAATTATTCTCCTATAGAAAATATTCCTTCCTCAACTACATGTGATGCCATGCCAGCAGAGGTGTCATCCTTATTTCGAATTCTTTTATCCTCTTCTCACTTAGGTGACCTGTCATCAGAAATTCACTTTGGACAGGATTTCACCCAATAACCAAGTAAATGACAGTAATTGCACCGTCATGAAGGTTTCTTATTATATAATAAGTTGCTTTTAGTATTTCTGACTTTAACTTTGAGAGATTCTTGCTTCAAGGAATTATTGACCTTGGAATTTCCTCGAATTTCCCTCTTTCCCAAGGCAGGTTGCATTTCACCATTCTCAGTATTAACACCATGTGGAGAATCAAGTGTGTCAAATTCTACAAAGATATTCCCATTCTTAGTTTAAATGGCTTGAAGTACAGTTTTCAATAAACCACTCCTCTGAATTTTATATTTACAAAGGGACAGCCAAAAAAGAAATTTACATAAGAAAATGTCTAAGAAGAAACTTCTCTCTCTTCTCTGCCTTTATTGGAAAGCATGATGTCCTCACGTAATTCTGAAGTGACCTTGCACCAGCCCACTGATGCATCGAAGTTCCTATAAACAATATTGTTGCATCAATTTTAATGCGCCCTACATTTATTCAAAATATTCTATGATATTTAATATTTATATGAAACAGATTATTTAGATCATCATCATTCCTTTTTATAGTTTCATTCCTTTTGTAATATTTTATTGTACATATATCTTGATTGGTTATTGGTAATTTACTTTTATTTATTTGCTTTGAGTATGGAAACTCAGTCGGGAACGTGTATAACACCAAGAAGGAAGAAACCAAGGTATACGACCCTGCAAAGCTGCAACTTGGGGCAAAAATTGGTAGAGATGCTCGTTCCGACCCAGATGCTTTGAACCCCAATTTAGAAATTCCGAAGTATGATGGTACAGAAGACCCTCGCCCATGGATAGAATCCCTCGAAGAGATTGGTTTCCTCTGCCATTGGGCAGACTAGATAATTGCCCGTTATGCTGCCATGAACATGACGGTAAGCACCAAAACCTGGTTGAATTTGCACAAAGCTAGTTTCACGAGTTGGGAAACATTGACACCCGCCTTATTCAAGATTTTTCTTTGGACGCGAATGAGGAAGAATTAAGAATGAAGCTTAACAGAATGCAACACTGGAATTAACCAGCAATCAGGTTCGCGGAAGACATCCTAGTGTTGTGCAACAAGGTTGACCCCGCAATGGAAGAAGAAAAGAAAATCGAACATGTTATTGGAGGACTGAAAAAAGAATACTCATTCGCGCTCTACCTAAACCCTCCTAAAACGACCAATGAACTTCTTGTCGCGTGCAAGAAAATGGATTCTTTTGGGAAGAAGTATCGGGAACATGTGGAGAAACCCAGAATTCTATATAACGGTCCACGCTATTCTAGACCCCAACAACAATCGAGGAACGTGCCGCCGACTGCCACCCGAAACTACCAGAGCACTTCCAGGCCCCTGTTTCTAAATATTACAAGAACGACTGCCCTCCTACGTCCAGGCAGTATCGAAACAACTTGCCCCAGCCCTCTACCCCTAGACGTCCTTATAATCCAAACTTTGTGCCGAAACCAAACCTTCAGAGAAACACCTACAATAAAAACAAAGTAGTGAGCAGAAATAGGACGGAAGATGGAAGACCAATCTGCTTTAAGTGTAACAAGCCAGGGCACGTGACCGTTATTGTAGGTTCAAGTTTATAAGAATCCTAGAAGAGAATCCAAAAGCTACCCAAGAGAAGGTCGAAAAGAAATTCCAAATGAATGAAATATCAGAGAAATCAGACCTCGACTTTATGCTGATGTATGTCATAGCACACAAACAAATATTCCTACCCGTAATAGATATTCCGTGTTGGAAGATTTAAACTAAACGTCGCGCCTGAATCTGTCAATCAAAGCAAGTCGACCATAAATGGAATCAAGAAGTTGGACCCTAAATACAAATTAAAAATTCATGTGGACAAGATAGGGACTTTTGAAGCTTTGGTTGATATAGGCGCTGACCTCTCAGTGGTCGACCTCAGAACGGCCCTCGGCCATGGTATAAGTAAACTAACAAAAACTTGTGCAGGACCTGATGGAAAAAATTAAACATAGTAGGAAGTGTTGGGCCATATTTTCACAGAACAGACCCAACAATGATGTGAACATTTTGCATCATATATGTACAGAGTCTCGTCGAAGTGCTTGTTGTCCAGATGGAGAATCCCCCACCGAGGAAAGGCCGAGAAGATGGCCGACGATGCTCCAAAGCCGGGGAAGACGCCCAGTTGGAGATGGCACTGACCCTCTCCAAACTGACCAACCTTCCACAGAAGGACAGCGAGGAGGAGGATTAAGAGATGGATAACTTGATTAGCTCTGGGCTTGTATCCCGAAGCCCGCTGCAGAAAGGCCCAGATGGAGAAAGTACAGGATGTACATATGTAATATATGTTTATAACTTATCCCTTCCTTCATATGCAAGATGAAAGGTCTAAATTTTTATTACCACATCGAAATTTAAATTTATTTTATTCCATGGAATAAACTAATTAAATATTTTAAGAAGAAATACTAAATTAAAATCTCAAGGAATCGACCTGATACATTTTATTATTTTTATTCTTAATTTGAATTTATTTTATTCCAAAGAATAATTTTCTTTATTTTTTTTATTTTCGAATATATTCTGCGAACTTAAATTATTTTATTTTTACTCTGTGAAAAGAAGATGATAAATTTTGAGGCACGTGATTTTTTTTTAATTTTTAGTCAGTTGAGTTCGAATAACGGAAGGAAAAAGGTCGAAAAGAATCGAGCTGAGATGGGCCTAGGACGGTATGTAAAGAAAGCATAATGGTAAGTCAATATCTTGTAGAATCTTTTTTTTTTGTGTGGGCCAAAAGGCTCGTTTATAGGTTAGAAGACATATATAATTTTTAATAGGTTATATATATATTTTTGGCAGTAATATCTACTATATAATATATATAGCAAATAGAGGAATTTCTTTTTATAATCCAATGGAATTAGAAGTGAAGAAACGTTCATTAGTGAAGTATCTTTTGTCTTGCATGTAATCCTTTTTTTTTCTTTTTGCACCAAATTATAGAGTGTTTTAGATATAATAAAATTTGGTATTATTCATTTATCAATTTGTAGTTTTTGTGTTTTATACCAGACTAGACATGAGTTATTCAAATCGTGAAGGTGATGATTATACACTTTATCATTAAAGAAAGCAACCCAACAATATTGTTGTATCAAGAAATTTTCTTTGTTAATCCACTTTGAGGTTTACTCTCGGTACCATATTGTAATATGGAGGTTGAACTTCACATAGAAGGATTTGATATACTAAATTAATTTCCTAACCTGAAAGTGTGTTAACATTTAGGTTTATATCGTTCGTATATTGTATTTTTTATTTGTGTGTTTGCCGTGGCGAGTTTTAAATTTTTCTTTGAGAGTTTAGCTCACCAATTAGTTTGAAATACAACGTATTTCGACGTGTACAAATACAACATAACATAAGTATATTTTTAATTATAAAAATTGACGACAAAGCATTATCACACAAATTTGTGATATTAGAAACGCATTTACGGACAATAATTCTTGGAAGAGATTTCCTTAAGAAAATGAATGCGAAAATAGATTGTAAGCAAGAAACTATAAAATACGATTTGACGAATAATCATTACGAAAGCAATTTTGAGATGTTGAAAATAGAGAGTGCCAAGGATTCCATTGTACCAGAATGTTCCATTAAATTGATCAAGGCATTGGTAGAAACAGAGGATGGGAAATATATTATCGAGGAGAGTAGCAAAATGTTTCAAAAAAATGGATTTCGTCTAACAAGAAGCTTGATCAATGTTATAAATAGGGAAGCACATATCTGGATAAATAATCTGTATCCTCGAAAATCTTTCATCAAAGGAACAGAAGGAGTTAAAACAAGTTTTAGAAAGGTATGGAGATCTGTTTTGGTCGAGATTAGGGAGAACCAATTTGGCAAAACATCGGATTGACACAGAAGATGCGAAGCCAATTAAACACAAGCCCTACAGGGTAAGTGCTAAAGAACGAGATATTATAAAAGAGCAAATTGATGAGATGCTTACAGAAAGCATAATTAGGCCATCTTTTAGTCCCTGGTCTTTCCCAGTAATATTGGTCAAGAAGCGAGATGGTAAATACAGATTTTGTGTGAACTACAGAAAACTGAATTATGGAACAGTAAAAGATGTTTATCCAATCCCTAGACTAGACAAAGTTATGGATACTCTCCAAGGATATACATACTTCTCAGCAATATACCTCAAATCTGGATATTGGCAAGTTGAAGTCGAAGAAAGAGACAGAGAGAAAACAGCTTTCACTACAGCGCATGGATTATATGAATTCAACGTGATGCCTTTTGGACTTTGCAACGCGCCTGCTACCTTTGAGAGAAATATGGAGAATATACTTGGAAATCTGAGATGGCAAATTTGTCTATGTTATCTGGATGATGTTATCATATATATCCCGGATTTCCCAACGTATCTCAAAAGACTCGAAGCTGTTTTTAGATGTTTTCGTGAATCTAAATTAAGATTGAACGACAAAAAATGCCGATTTGCTTTTGCAGAATTGGAGATTCTCGGCTATATAACGAGCAAACATGGAATAAAACTCACGGAACATAACATCAAAGCTGTCAGAAATTTCCCTCGGCCCACAAAGGTCAAAGAATTACAATCCTTTTTGGGAATGTGCTCATATTTTATAGAAAATTTATCAAAGATTTCTCAAAAATTGCTGAACTATTGACCAACCTTATTTTAAAAGTGTATCATTTACCTGGACAGAAAGACAAGAGGAAGCGTTTCAAACCCTGAAAACAGCACTATTAAGTCCACCAATTTTAGGTCAATTTAATCTAAATGCGCCTACTTATATTCATACTAATGCGTCCAACATCGGCATAGGTGTACCACTTGTCCAAGACATCGGTGGTGAATCTCATATTTGAGTCGTACTCTAAGTAAAGCGGAGCGAAATTACTCAACCACCATTAGGAATGTCTGGCTGTTGTCTGGTCAATGTCAAAATTACCGCCTTACCTTTATGGAAGACACTTTAAAATAGTAACAGATCACCACGCCTTATGCTGGCTCAAAATCTTGAAGGATCCAACAGGTCGATTGGGAAGAAGGGCATTGAAAATCCAAGAATATGACTTCGATATAATATATAAATCAGGAAAAAAGTATCAGGACGCCGATAGCTTATCTTGGGGTCCTTGCTAGAAACTGATTGGGAATGAGGATTTTCAAAGGCTATTTTTAAATCAAATAACAGACGAAGAGGATAAGTTTATCGAAAGTGTTAAGAAAAACCTTAATGGAAGCAGGCGATCAATTGTGCAAAACTTTTAAAGAAGAAGATAGATGCCTCTTTAAGAAAAACCCGAACCTTGAAGGCAGGGCGTGGTTGCTTGTGGTTCCAGAGAAGAAAAAGAAAGAAATTATGAAAGAATATCACAATCATGTGTCGAATGGACATCTGGGCGTCGCCAGAACCATGTACCAAGAGTAAATACTTTTGGCCATCCATGCTAAAGGAGGTCTAAGAATTCGTTAAGACGTGTCACCTTTGCCAAAGTAGAAAAGGCTCAAACCAATCACCCTCTGGACTACTACAGCCCATTCCCCCAGCCAACTTTCCTTTCGAAAGAATTGGAATCGACTTTGTTGGCCCATTGTCATCTACAAAAAAAAAAACCAGAAAAAATGGATATTTGTGCTGACGAACTACTACACTAGATATGCAGAAACAAGAGCAGTCTCGGAAGCAACAGTAAAAGAAGTTTCTAAATTTCTTGTATAGGATATTTTTCTCCGGCACGGAGCCCCACAATATCTTATTAGTGACAGGCGCTTTCAATTTACCAGTAATTTAATGAAAGAGGTGATGAAAATGTGCAAGATTAAACATTGCTTCACAACGAGCTATCATCCCCAGGCTAATGGTTGACAGAGCGGTAAATAGAACATTGATCAATATGCTCAGTATGTATGTGTACATTGATCGGAAGAATTGGAATGAAATACTCCCATTCATCACCTATGCTTGCAATACTGCAATTCAGCAAACTACAGGATATTCTCCACTTTTTTCTGATGTTTGAAAGAGAACCCACTTTGGACGACCGGAATATCTCGGTGGACATTTACAAGGATGGTTGTGATGAATACATAAAACATCACTTAGACAAAATAGACAGAACAAGGAAATTAGTTATTAACAACACAATAAAGACTCAAGAAAGAATGAAAAAGAACTATGACAAGAAACACATGGAAAGAAGCTATGAACCAGGAGAATTAGTAGCAGTTTGGACACCAATTAGGAAAATAGGAAAGTGTGCGAAATTTTTGAGAAAATATTTTGGTCCATATAGAATATTAAAGATGTCTAGAGTCAATTATCTAATAGAACCGAAAGATAATCCGGGTCAAGACCCTCTGATAGTTCATGTTTCATGACTCAAGCCTTATTATGAGAGATGGATGAGGTCATTCACGAGGACGCGTGACAATACTGCACTTATTAATACCCTCGCCGAGGAGTCCTCATGTCAGTCGACCGAAGACACTACGAAACCTTGCGCATCCCACTTAATGGTATCAGACCCAACAAATTAGTTAGTGCATAGAACCAATCAAGTCCCCCGACTTGCAAGACCCACCCTAACTCAGCCTTTTACCACTAACGTTATCCTTACGGAAGGAAGCATACCAACGGGTGTAACAACCCATAGCGGAGGTACTTCCCCTATTGGAGTTTGAAACCAGATACCACCCAGTTATCGAAATATACATTGATTTAATCGAATAGTATGTAGCCATCTGGTGCGCCGGTGAAAACCCGCTATGTCCACCAAAGGCTCACACATATCAACGACTAATAAAAAAAAAACTCAAATTCCCGAAGGAAGCCTAACAAAAGGAGCGACTATTTCCTAACTTTGAGAATTGCATTGTCCTGAAGAGCTTCACTATAGCCACGGTTTGCCTTTTTTTTTCAAAATTTTTAGACCGAAAAATTAAAAGACAGCCAGCCATACACACTGGAAGAGGCTGCTTCTTAATAGTGGTCGCTAGTTTTAATTTCCATAATTGACCAATTTCCTCATATTAATATCTCTCTATATATAAAAGTCAATGTCTGTCTGTTTCGCGATAAACTCAAAAACTACTGAACCAATTGGTACCAAATTTTGCATGTCGCTTTTTATAAACCTGAGGAAAATTTTCGGCTTGCATTTTGATTAGTATTTTAGCTATTTCTTTTTTTCATTTGAAGAACTTTTTTTACGCGGACTAATCCGGAATGGAATGAATACCTAAATATGGCCATTTTTTTCAAAGCATCGGTGGTTCAGTGGTAGAATGCTCTCCTGCCACGCGGGCGGCCCGGGTTCGATTCCCGGCCGATGCATTTTTTTTTTTACAATTTTTAAAACTCATTTATATTATACCCAGGTTTTACCCGAGTGAATGTTTGTCTAACGAACATTTGTTAAAACAATTCTCTATAAACTTATAAAACGTACTCGGCTTCGCCCGGGGTTTTACCCGAGTAAAGGTTTGTCTAGCGAACATTTGTTAAAACAATTCTCTAAAAACTTATTTAAAAAAAAAAGATATATTTTGATAATTTGAAACTCGTAAATTTGAATCTCTCGATAAAGTGAACATTTTTTCCCGGTCCCTGTGTGCCGTGTCATCCTGAATTTTGTCTTTCCTAATTTTCTACATTAAAAAATCATAGTTTTATCTAGTGAACATTTTTTCCCGTGTCACATTGCCTTTATTCTTCATTGTTGGCTTTTTATATTATATTTACTCTTCATTGTTGGCTTTTTATCTTAAATTTATTCTTCATTGTTGGCTTTTTATATTACATTTACTCTTTATTGTTGGCTTTTTATCTAACATTCATTCTTCATTGTTGGCTTTTTATATCATATTTACTCTTCATTGTTGGCTTTTTATATTATATTCTGACCAAAATCTATCTGTGAACTTCACACAGTGAACTTCACACAGACAGAATAAGGCAATTATATAAGTAGATTTACTCTTCTTTGTTGGCTTTTTATCTTACATTCATTCTTCATTGTTGGCTTTTTATATTACATTTACTATTCATTGTTGGCTTTTTATCTTACATTCACTCTTCATTGTTGGCTTTTTATCTTACATTCATTCTTCATTGTTGGCTTTTTATATTACATTCACTCTTCATTGTTGGCTTTTTATCTTACATTCATTCTTCATTGTTGGCTTTTTATATTACATTTACTCTTCATTTTTGGCTTTTTATCTTACATTCACTCTTCATTGTTGGCTTTTTATATTATATTTTTAGATTGAGATTATTAACTAGTATGTAAAAATATTAACTCTGTTGAAATTTAATTTTGTATTTATATATAAATAAAATTAACTCTGTTGATTTTTTTGTATTTAATCGATAACAGCGAAGTTACGCATGTTAATGTTAGGGAAAAATATTTTGACGTTAAGCAAAACCTGCTCCATCTCGTTTTACATAAATGTTGAAAATTTGGTCGAAATTGATGCATTGTAACCAAAGTTTTTAGTGATGTCCTCTTATGAAATTTGCATTTTATTAATATAGATATAATACTAGGCGAATGACCCGGCTTCGCCCGAGAAATCCCTTCGGTGCAATTTCCTTCATACTAAAAGTATATCAATAATAAATATTAGAAGTGCCATAGAATAGCAATACAGAAGTAACACATAAACTACAGGAAAAAAGTGTGTGTGATGGCAAAAATTGTATTATATTAGTGTTTAGGTATTTGATTTAATTAATATAGTTGATATAATAATATATATTTATATTTTATATAATATATATGAGTTTTAAAAATTGTAAAAAAAAAAATGCATCGGCCGGGAATCGAACCCGGGCCGCCCGCGTGGCAGGCGAGCATTCTACCACTGAACCACCGATGCTTAAAAAAATAGCCATATTTAGGTATTCATTCCATTCCGGATTAGTCCGCGTAAAAAAAGTTCTTCAAATGAAAAAAAGAAATAGCCAAAAATACTAATCAAAATGCAGCCGAAAATTTTCTACAGGTTTATAAAAAGCGACATGCAAAATTTGGTACCAATTGGTTCAGTAGTTTTTGAGTTTATCGCGAAACAGACAAACAGACATTGACTTATATATATAGAGATAAATATATATTATTATATCAACTATATTAATTAAATCAAATACCTAAACACTAATATAATACAATTTTTGCCATCACACACACTTTTTTCCTGTAGTTTATGTGTTACTTCTGTATTGCTATTCTATGGCACTTCTAATATTTATTATTGATATACTTTTAGTATGAAGGAAATTTCACCCAAGGGATTTCTCGGGCGAAGCCGGGTCATTCGCCTAGTTGAATAATAAAATAAATTATTTGATGATAGGTTCTTCTTATCATTAGCATACATGTACCTCTATGTCTAATTTCAAAATCAAGACAAATCCTAGGCAAAGTTTTATTAAATACTAGCGGATGTACCCGGCTTCGCCCGGGTTTTACCCGAGTAAAGGTTTGTCTAACGAACATTTGTTAAAACAATTCTCTATAAACTTATATATATATAAAAAAGATATATTTTGATAATTTGAAACTCGTAAATTTGAATCTCTCGATAAAGTGATCATTTTTTCCCGGTCCCTGTGTGCTGTGTCATCCTGAATTTTGTCTTTCCTAAATTTCTACATTACAAAATCATCGTTTTATCTAGTGAACATTTATTCCCGGTATCTCTCGATAAAGTGAACATTTTTTCCCGGTCCCTTGAAAAATACTCGAAAGTTGAATAAAATCAATATTAATTGGTTCCCTCGGTAATTGTAAGTTAAAGGAATAGTATCTTTCCTTGGAATTGTATCATTATTCTTGTCTCAAATAAATTGCCGTGTCATCCTGAATTTTGTCTTTCCTAATTTTCTACATTACAAAATCATAGTTTTATCTAGTGAACATTTTCCCCGGTCCCTTGAAAAAGAGAGCAGTCACTTTCAAATGAACCATTTTTTAATTAAGCAGATGTTTAAAGTATAATATATGAGAGAGGCAAACTTACAGGTTGTTGACGCCACAAAAACCTCAGAGAGAGTGTTTTTGTTGCATCATGCTGCGACTCACACGATGACCCAAGGTCATCAGGGGTGGAGCAGCAAACCTAAGCCTATCTCCGTCGTCGCAATGGTGGCGCTGCTTGCGAGTTAAATCTACAAATCTGAAAATAACTCTAAGGATATTCAAGAAATTATTTTTCGAAAACCTTTCCGGGGATATACCTAATAATATCCCAAAATTTCACGGCGATTGGATGTATGGTTTTTGAATCTATAGAGTACACACACACAGACAAACGTTCATTTATATATATAAAGATTTATTCAAAGATATGAAATGATTTTAAAACATCTTTATCCCATTATATAATGCAATGTTTACTTAAAATGCTTTAATACCTTGTTGCTTCAAAGCACTTTTCAAGCATTGCACCTTTCAAATAAAGTTAATGTGTTTTTCTTCTATTTCATGTTTCTGTTAGCTCTGAATTTATGGCGTGTCGAAATGTGTTATATTTTCGACTAATATATATCCTATTTTTAATGTATTTCAAAGGATTTGTCGATTATATTGAATTACTGATAAACTGACTATTATGTATCTTCTAGTTTAAGAGATTTACGACGCAACGCTAGTCATTTTTGCATACATACATTTTTAATTAAAAACTAAGTATTTATACAAGCAAATGATGATGATAAATAATATCTATGAATATTAATACATAACTTCTCCCCACAACAAAAAATTATATTTCAAAAAACTTCGAAGGCCTTCTTAATCTTGAGGACCTTCTCAAAATAGGACTCGACGCTTCACCAGTAGGATCTATTTCCTGACCAGCTTGGGGATCTTCAATATTATTTGACTCTTGTGGAGTTGCCGATGTAGACGGAGTTGCTTCTCTTTCTCCACAATCTCGGACTTGATCCAAATGCCTGTTTAAAATTTCACCTTCATCTGTCTCCACCTTAATAGAAACAGGACCAGTTTTTTCCCGCACTACACCTAGTAGCCATCTGGGGCCATGGTACCCTCGTGCTATAACTGCCTGTCCTTCATTTACCACTCTATGGGGTTTCCAATTTCTTATGAACCTGTCCTCCTGTCGCATCCTTCCCTCCGACACACCTTCAGGATGAAATTTATTTATGAGACTCTTCAGGTTTCTGTTCATCAACAACTGTGCTGGGGATTTCTGCGTCGTGCTGTTTATAGCTATTCTCATGGATAACAACGATCTAGATAACCTAGTCGTCCAATTTCCCGAGCTGTTCTTTCTTAGCAGATTTTTAAGCGTCTGAATAGCTCTTTCCACCTGCCCATTTGACGCTGCATGATAAGGCGCACACAAGATATGCCTTACGCCATTTCTTTTTAAGAAAGTCTTGAAAAGTTCCGATGTGAAGGACGTACCATTATCTGAAACTATCACATCCGGCAACCCGTGGGTCGCGAATATTTCCTTTAGGCAATTGATGGTAGTTTCAGTAGATGTTGTAGATACGATTTTAGCATCAATCCACTTAGAATAGGCATCCACTACAACAAGCAAAAGTTTTCCTTGAAAAGGACCCGCATGATCAATATGCAGTCTCGACCAAGGTCTTGATGGCCAAATCCAAGGATATACGTCAGTTTTTGGCGGATCGTGACTACACGACAAACAAACCGCACAACTGGATATCATCCGTTCAATATCTCCATCCATCTTGGGCCACCAGCACAATCCTCGAGCTAGCGCTTTTGTCCCGACTATGCCAATGTGAGTATCATGTAAAAGATTTAAAATATCTTTTCTTAATCTTTCAGGTATAATCACACTGCTCCCCCACAATAAACAGTCCTTATGAACTGATATTTCACTAGATTTGGAGACAAAATCCCTAAATTTATCATCAACTTTCCTTTCAGGCCACCCATTCATTGCCCAGAATTTAACCTTAGAAAGGATTGGATCTTTATTGGTTAGTTTTGTCACTTCCGAAGAATTAATTGCAGCATGTTCCGATTCTATAAAGAACACCTCTGAAGGGTTCGGAACTACACTTGGACATTCATTTAAAGGAAGTCTACTTAGTGCATCGGCATTACAATTCACTTTTCCCGGTTTATACTCTATATTATAAGTACACGCAGCCAAAGTCAAACACCATCTCAACATGCGCGGTGATAGCACTTGAGGTATCGGCTTTTTGGGGTTGAATATTCCAACTAGGGGTTTATGATCCGTCAAAATTTTAAATTTTCTCCCTAGAAGATACTGTGAAAATTTTGATACACCAAAAATAACTGCTAATGCCTCTTTATCAATTACTGCATATCTTCTCTCCGTTTTATTTAAAGTTCGGGAGGCAAACACAACTGGTCTTTCAACACCATGGTCTATTTGCGACAAAATGGCTCCAACACCATACTCCGACGCATCACAGTTGACCAAGATAGGCAGATCTTCGTTAAAATGTGCTAAAACAGACTTAGAGCTTATCAAGTTTTTAACCTCTGCAAAAGATCTTTGATGTTCTTTATTCCATTTCCATGGACTATTACTGTCCAACAGTCTATGGAGAGGTTCAGCTACTGTGGCTTTATTATTCAAAAACCTCTCATAATAATTAAGAAGTCCAAGAAAAGACATCAATTCCCTTTTATTAGATGGTGGTCTGGCATCTTTAATTGCTCTCAACTTTTCTTCGGATGGATGAATCCCTTTATGATCAATAATCATTCCTAGAAATTCAATTTCTGGAACATAAAAATGGCATTTTTCTTTTTTTTAGACGAAGTCCAGATTCTTTGAAGCGTAGCAGTACCTTTTCAGTTTTTCTTTTAAGATCATCACAATCTCTTCCTGAAATTAGGACGTCATCTAAGTACACTGCAACTCCATCAATTCCACTCAGAAGAGTATCCATGAATCTCTGGAATGTTCCCACGGCTGAATTTAAGCCAAAAGGAAGACGCTTCACCTTATATAAACCTCTAGGTGTATTAATAGCGAGAATCTCTGCAGATGTTTCATTCACTTTCAACTGCTGATATGCTTGAGCCATGTCCAATTTAGTAAACACTCTGCCACCTCTCAATCTATCCAAAAGTTGCGGAATTGTGGGCAGTGGGTATTTATCAGGATTACTATACAAATTTACTGTACTTTTATAATCGTGGCATATTCTTATAGTGCCGTCATTCTTTAGGACCGTCACAATTGGTGATGCCCATTTGGTAATTTAACAGGTTCAATAACCCCTTGCTCTTCCAGTGATTTTAATTTTTTATCTACTAGTTCTCTCAGAGCAAATGGCACGGTTCTGGCCTTTACAAATTTGGGTTCTGCATTCTCAGGAATGTCAATATGGATCAAAGGTCCATTATAGGCATCAATTTCCTGTTTAAATACTTCTTCAAATTCAGAAGAAAAAGGATTTGTTTCGATATGATTCAAAAAATTTATCCTCAGGCGAAACGCTTCAAACCACTGCCTTCCCAGAATGTTAGGACCCAGACCATCAGCCACTAAGATTGATAATTTTTTAAAACCATTTGTTACTTTTGCTTTAACAAAAAGCTTTCCCAAAATCTTGACGTTACTTGACGACCATGTCTTCAATAGCACTTCAGATTTCTTAAGTTGGGTTACTCTCCAATACTTTAAAAATGTTTCTTTGTTTAGTAATGAGTATGCACTTCCTGAATCTATAAGCATTGCTACGTCATGATTATCTAATTTAACCATTATGTAAAAAGGATTACTTAAACTTTCAGTTCCAATACAGTGTAGGTATGTATCACTATTACTTCTATTCAAGTATTCAAATTTCTTTACTCTAGTCAGGCATGCCTTCTGCAGATGACCAATTTTGCCACATTTAAAACATTTTGCATTTCTGAATTTACAAACATTTGGCATATGATTTCCTTTACAACGTATGCAAATTATTTTATTATTCATTTTCTTGAATTCCTTAAAATGAACTTTGCCCGATTTAAATTTAGGCGGTTCAGCCCTGCTAGCTTTCCTTAATATATTTACATCAGGAGTCGTCTCCATCAAAACACTAGCATTTGCACTTGCCGACTCATCACATAGTGCTATATCTATGGCTTTTTCAAAGGTCAAGTCTTTTTCAGACAATAGTCTCTTCACAAGTGACTCTTTTTTTAAGCCACACACTAATCTGTCTCTTAAACGATCATCCAGATCAACAAACTCACAGTTCTCACTTAATCTTCTTAATTCTGCTATATAAGTAGCAATCGGTTCATTACCTTGATTATGTTTGTTAAAATGGTATCGCTGGACTATCACATTGGGCTTAGGGCAAAAATGTCCAGTCAAGATAGTAAGTATCTCTTCATAATTTACATGAGCTAAATCTTTTGGCGCGGCCAACGACCTTGCCAATGCATAAGTTTCAGGGCCTATTAAAGTGAGAAAAATAGCTTTTTTCTGCGTGATCTCTTCAATTCCATTTGCAAGGAAAAAGAAGATCATTCTCTCCACGTACGTTGTCCATTTCTCTGGCTTAGAAGGATCAAAATTCTCAATATTCCCGAAACTAGCCATCTTTAAAAAATTAACGTTTAGTTTAAAATTAGTTTAAAAATTAGCTCAAGATTACTTTACCTTAAAATAATTCTTTTTTCTCTCGTCGCCAATTTATTATGTATCTTCTAGTTTAAGAGATTTACGACGCAACGCTAGTCATTTTTGCATACATACATTTTTAATTAAAAACTAAGTATTTATACAAGCAAATGATGATGATAAATAATATCTATGAATATTAATACATAACACTGACAAAAACACCCCAAGGCAAATACACAAAAAACAATATACGATTAATATATTTATAAACACTTAAATATAAAGAATGAATAATTTCATTCAAACCCTATGTAAACATACTTTCAAGTTTAGAAATTTGCATAGTACACTAAAGTCTATTTATGTGAAGTTCAACTCTCCATATCACAACATAGTATTGAGTGCAAACCTCAAAGTGGATCAAAGAAAAGAAAAATCTTAATACAATAATATTGTTAAGTCGATTTCTATCGTGATGAAGTATACAATCATTACTTCTACGATTTGAATGAAATACACCTCATTCCAATACGCTTTAAGAGGATTTATAATTATGTTAGATTATTGGAAACTTGACTAAAATGGAAAACACACCAAAGCCAATACACAAAACAATATACTATTAAATTACATATAAACACTAAAATAAAAGAACAAGGAATGAAGAATTTCATCCAGACCATATATAGACATATTTCTAGGTCTAGGAAATTTGCATAGTACACTAAAGTCCATTTATGTGAAGTCTAACTCCCCATATCACAACATAGTATTGAGGGCAAACCTCAAAGTGGATCAAAGAAAAGAAAAATCTTAATACAATAATATTGTTAAGTCGATTTCTATCGTGATGAAGTATACAATCATTACTTCTACAATTTGAATGACATACACCTCATTTCAGTACGCTTTAAGAGGATTTATATTTTCACACTATGTTATATATATATAGACATGTGTAATATTGTATTATAACTAATGCTGCCTACATAATTATCTGAATCTTCCGCTATCCTCCCCCCCTTTTTTCTTTTCATAAGTGTGTGTCTAGTCTGATATAAAATACGATGATACAGTCTGATAAAAACATGTGTAAGGGTTTATTATATCAAAATTTCTTCTTTATGATGAGACAAAGGTGAATAGGATAATAGTGAAAGGTTTCATTCTATGCAAGCGAAATCTTTGCTTCAAATTTCAGTGAAGTATATAAAAATAACCAAAATTTTATTTGGAATATGCTATATATAGCGGGAATCATGACTTTATAAAATGACTCAACACATCATGCCAAATAAAATTTCAGAAAAAAAAAGGAAACTTATTAAATACAATATGAAACCTCTTCTATTCTATAAGCGGGCCTTTTGACCCACATGAACAAGGTTATAGTATAATTCACCTACCATTTATCTTTTTCTTTACTAACCACGATTCCCTCCTTAATTCTTAGCCCGTCTCTCGTCCCGACACCAGCCTTCTTCACTGTCTCTACTCTAACTCTAACTGAATTTTTTTTCAAAACCCCCGCGTGGCCAAGAGAATTTTTTAAACTCTTTTACAGAGTAAAAAAATATTTATTTCGTAGAATAAATTCGGACATAAAATAAAAATATATTCTTTGGAATAAAATTAATTTTAAATTAATAATGAAAAATAATAATATATATAAAGACGATTCCCTGAAATTTTAATCTAGTTTTTCTTCTTAAAATTTTATTGTTATCTTTGAAATACCTAATTTATCTAGAGTATATATTTAGTTTATTAACTCTATTCATTTAAATTTCAATGTGGTAATAGAAAGAAAAATCTTGCTGAATATACCTTTCACTATATATATATGAAGGGATTGAGTTATTGTACATATATGTACATACATACATTATGTACACCTTACTGCAGCGGGCCTCGGAATTAAAGAAGCCCAGAGCTTGTTCAGATCCTCCATCTGGACAGCAAACACTTCGGCAAGACACTGTACATATATGATGTAATATGTTTACATCATTGTTAGGTTCGTTTGGAAAAAAATGGCCCAACAATTCCTCCCCTGCAAGAGTGAAAAAATGTGTTTCATTCCAATTCAGATCTGTTCATTACATATGATAAATATGATTATGGAATAAAATACATTTTTTACGATATATCAGTATGAATAGTCACCGACACTCAGGCAAAGGGGAAACAAGCAAAAGGCCATGGCATCTTAAAACGGGTTATCATATGGTAGCATTAAAAATATTTTACCCTACCATTTAGTGGGCAATATACTAAGCCCAATTTCACTGCCTGGCCGTGCCTTGTATGCCAGGAATTTGGGCTAGCTGTGAAGGGACTCCATACATTCCCCGCTGCAGTCCTTTTTGGGGAAAAGGGGAGTGGTCTATGCCCAAGTTCTGAATAAACAGACATTTAGACCATCCCAGGTAAAACATGGTTATATGGGCGCCAAGGAATTGTGAGTGTTAATGTAGATATGCACAATTCATAAAACATATCTTGTAAGTTCTTTATTGGCTATAATCTATAAGGTACATGAGGTAATGTTAGAGTATGGATGACAAGGACATGTTTATATGAGGTTACATAAGGCAAAAAAAAAAATGGTATATAAGATTTGTAATGATAATAATATGATATATAACGAGGAGAATGATATACGTCAAAAAATGAATATGATATATATAGAAAAGAAATGACGATGATATAGAAGATATCCAATGACAAAGAAAAAAATATATATACATAAAGGTAATAAGAAAAATATGTATATGGTAATTTTTTTTTATTATCATTTACAAAGCACGCGATATCCGTCTTGGATATTTGCATGCATACACAAGTTTGGGAGCTTTTACAGTAATTATTAATATGATTTTAGTTATTATAATAGAAATTATTAACGTATTTGTCAGTTAGTTAACGATTTAATTACCCTATAATGAATATTAGTGAACATCACAGTTAAGAACAGAAATTTAGATCTATTTACAGCATATCACTATTTACCATTTATTATGTATATGGTAATGGTATATTAATAAATAAATACTATATCAAAAGAATAAATATGCACTGAGAGTCATGGGTATTCACGCGTATTTTAAAGTATACATGCACTAATTAAAAGTTTGTCCTCACTAATTTGTCACTGGGAGTGTGCGTCTGGCGTGTTCTTCGCCTCTCTCAACCATGATGGCAGTCAATAGAAGAAAAAATCCTAGTAGTCAATGGTTCTCTAAATCAGATTATTCCATATTTACCCTATCTAGGGTGACAACCTTACTCCTCTATGTTTTTAGTTGATCACTGCTGCCAACTGCTATTATCTCATTGCCCAACCGATCTACAGAGTGTGTACTTATACATTCAAATTAATTAAAATCATTTTAATAAAATATATTATCAGCCTCAAGAGAATGAATGCTGATAACTAGTAATATATTCCTTACTTCTTCCTTATGATATATCTTCTTACACTTGACTTCTTAATATCTCTTCAGTGTTTGACTTCTTGTTCTGAAAACTTACTGCTCTGGGCTACTTCTCAGCCGAAAAAAAATGATATTCAATCCTCCCTTTATTTTCCTTCTTCTTCGAGTTTGATATACTGGCCTGTTCTGGCAATCTGCTTTGAAGTTCGTTAAGGTGTCCAACTAATTTAAATCTTATCATAGAATGAGTTACTATCATTGAAAAAAAAAAACTTACTAATTGGTATTTAGACTAAAATCCATTCTAACTAGAACGTACAGCAGACAATAGTCTTTACTAGGTGATTACTTCTGCTAGCCTGGGGCGATACAAACACAAAAGTTCTGGACAGTCCATCTGTCACTTTGTTATCTGGTACCTAAAATCAGTAGACTGAATCGCCTCGTCTAATCGTAACTTGCCTTCTGTTAGATCTCATTGTTAACTTTCATTAGAAACCCTTTTTGGACCATGACTTTAGACGCAAGGAATTATAGGGCATCCAATTTACCCAACGCATGTTCCAAGTTGGTCCATAGAGGATTGGTTCCAAGCTGCGCAATATAGAAGAGCATCTAACGTGCCAATTCCTCCCAACCTCCCGTCTGAATCATCCTCATCCCAGTCACGCTTAGAGCGTCGAAAACTACGATGTCAGAGCGGTTACCCGAGGCTTGTCGTTATGCCCCTGGCTTTACGACATTGGCAACTAAATCCCCCATCTAGCACAAAGTTCACCTGATACCTCTCCGTTCCCTCTTGTGAGGAGAAGATTTGTGGGCTTTCTGGCCTGACCGTGACCTCCCACAATCTCCTAGTCTGAGAGTCGAGATATGGTCATTTACCTATGACCCTTAGAATTCAATTCGATTATAGTGAAAATAAACTAGTTATTTGAACTAAAAAATAAAAATTCTTATACTCTTTGAAAGAGACCTAACAAAAGGAGCGGATATATTCCTATCAATAGAGAGTTGTATAGTCCTGTGAGGCTTCCAATCCTAACAAATAAAGAAATCAAAATCAAATCGAACCTATTGAATTCCCTAACACTATTCTAATATACTTTGGTATAACAATATAATAGTTTTTAACCTTCTCATCATTTATTCCACTTCGCATTCAAACAAAAAGAAAAATTCAGTCACTGTGGGCATTCATTCTAAAGTTAAAAGCTGCTATAGAAGCCAAAATACTCAATTATCAATATCAATAAGCCTTAACAATTATGAAATCTTCCAGGACAAAAAAATGTGAAATCAAATGAAATTAACAAATTAAAACAAATTGGGGACTAAAGCCCTAGTTTACACAAAAGAAAATACCTCATACAAACTCTATATATATTACCTATACTTAATAAAATAAAAAAAATTGATTGTCAACAATCAAATACTGAAATCTAACCTATCTTTAAAATTGTGCATCTAGCAGTTTGAAATTCTCCTTCTTGTCTTGACGCTTGGTGACTAAACAAAAATGAATCATCAAACTAGCACTTAAATTGGAGCGAATTGAACTTCAAGCATTTACCTCATTGCCATGTAGGATAAATCCCCAAGTGTTTGCCGACATTACTTGCTGTCCAAGGTCATTGGCGTCTTCCTCTCTCTGCTCTTCAGCTAAACCCCCCGATACTGGAATTATAGGGCTTTTAATACCCAACCTGTTTTGGATTTAACTACAGAGTACTCTTGGTATCCTACTTATCAATGCTTAGATCACAACTGCCCTACACACTCTCATTAGAAATTCTCCTTGGACTGCACTCTGGACACAAGGGATTATAGGGCGTCAATTTACCCAACGCATGTTCCAAGCCTGTCCATAGGGAATTGGTTACAAGCACAGCAGTTATCTAGTGCATCTAAGTTTCCTTACCTATATTTAGAGTTGAACCAGAGTTCAGATATATTTTACTTCAAATAAAATAAAAAATAAACTGTTGAACTCACTTCAATCTTAAATCACATTCTGACACTAAAACAAAAATGTAGCTTAAAAAAAAACAACTGAAAACTCTTTGAAAAAAAATTCTGGAAAAAAGGAGATTACATATTCGTTATTTAATATAATTTGACATAATAATTAATATGGACTTATACATATAAATTAGTGCATACAGTTACTGAACTTTAGACAAATCAGCCTATACAAACTCTCAGTGCATATTTCGAGCTATTTACAAATATTGGCCTCTAGGCTAAAAACAAATTATCTATGAACACTACACATTTTTCTATTGTCTTCATATCAACCTTTATCATCTCTCTATACCTTCTCTACCAACTTTCCAACGATTTCCACCTTTTTCTTCCCTTTCATCTCTTTTCATCACCTTCCATCGCTTCCTATCACCTTTCATCACCTTTTAATCGATCTCCATCACTTTTTCTTCCTTTTCATCAATTTCCACCACATTTCACCTCTTTTCATCTCTATTCATCGCTTTCAACACCTTTCAACACCTTTCACCTCTTTTCATCTCTTTTCATCTCTATTCATCGCTTTCGACACCTTTCAACACCTTTCACCTCTTTTCATCTCTTTTCATCTCTATTCATCGCTTTCAACACCTTTCACCTCTTTTCATCTTTTTCAGCTCTATTCATCGCTTTCAACCCCTTTCACCTCTTTTCATCTCTTTTCATCTCTATTCATCACTTTCAACACCTTTCAACACCCTTTCAACACCTTTCGACACCTTTCACCTCCTTTCTCGCATCTCTCTTCCATCGCTTCCTATCACATTTTCCCTCTTTTCCATTTCTCTGGAGTCTCCTCGAAACCCGTCATCGGAATTGGATCCCGATCTACTATTATTCTTCAAATTGAAGCTATCCTGGTATGCTATTCCCTCCCCTGCCAGCTTTATGCTAAAGTCTGTCATTTATTCAGGGCGAGAGCTACCGCAAAATCTTTTGAGGAAATTCTCAGGACTGGTTCCCATCCCCTAATCTCCCCTTCGAGGAGATAAGCTCTTCTTGGTTGTATTAAAACTAGCTAGCTAGTGCAGCCTACAGATAAAGACGCTGTTCTTACTGCTTTTACTGCATATCAGAAGAAATATTAATTACCTCTAGTATAATATTATTCTGATAGCCTATGATCTTTAAACCTTTATATACACTCGGCGAAGTAGTCCACCTTGTTAACAAGAAACCTATAACGTTATAGATCAGTTAGAACATAATCTAAATTGGACAAATAGATTGTTTCTACTATTACTTGTAGGTCTATTAAACTCGTTCCCCCTGGGTTGGCTCACTCATTAATCTTCGGTATCGTTCAGCAGTCTTATTGAGTTCATAGAAATGCTGGATATAAGCTATATTAAAATAGTGTAGTTTCCTAGTTTTTCGAATTATATGACGGCGAAAAAAAAATCTGGGAATATCTCTTACCAGCTACTATTAAAGAAATTTGGATGGGGTATAACTCCGATTCTACAGGATAGAGGCTCATAGAATTGGATCGCTCATTTCTTACTAAATATCCACATAGGGTATGGAGGTTCCTTAAAGGTTCTACTGTTATTGGTCCACTAAATTGATGGCAAGAATTGAAGAAGAAGAAAAAAAAAACTTATGGGCCGTTTTGTCATGCGTCCTTACGTCATCTGTACGGGAAATGCCGCCTCAAAGGTCTTGACTTTGGGACCAACATCCGTTGCATATTTCAGGAAGAAGTGGCTGTCCATACAATAACAGGGTCTCATTCTGCTACCAGTGCACTTTGTTGTGCCTTTTCTATGTCGCCTTCTTGTCGAACCCCAATCTTCTAGGGTGTTTCTTTAGTTACTTATCATTTTTGACGACATTGAGTATTTTACGTGCGATCCCGCCCGGCAATCTATAAGCGATATATGACCGTACCACTTCCAGGAGACCATCCCTTGTGTGGCCGAATCACTTTCACCCAACTTATAACGCCGTCCATATCGCATAATTGGAATTAATAAAAAATTAAAAATAAGATCTTTTGTTTCTAAAGATTCCATTGGCTCAACATAAGTTTTCTCCATTATATCTTAGTACACTGGCGTGAAATGCTTCACTTCTCCTAGTTCTTTGCAGGCTTGGTTAATCCCAATGAAAGGCACTTCAGGCGTCAATCCCGTGCCAAACTCGTCAAGCATGAATTCATAATTTGCGAGGTTACTGGACCGAATCTTTGCAGTGATATTTACTTCCATTGAAAGTATTTTAAATATAAAATTGCTTCTTATCTCGTTTGAAATAGCTGTTTTACCCTCACATACCTGTGTGAATATTATCTTTGGTCTTATCAATTCTTGAAATTCTGCCTCTCGAATATCCTGAGAATCCAAGTTCTTCCTTCCTACATTAAGCTAACACTATCATTGTCCACTAGAGTTATCTGCGTCGAGTGGTTATCCTTTGCTTCTGATCCTCCACTCCAACTCCAGGATTTTAATCTACTTAAGCTGTTCAAATCATTCAAACAGTTGTTCAAATTCCCAGGGATAATTTGCTAATTTCGGTAATTATTGGAATTCTCATTGAACGGTGTTTAATTTAGTTAGAATATTTATGTTTATATAAAGGTTTAATATAATTTTTCTATGATTGTGTAAATATTCATTGAATTTATCATCATCACCTTTTTTGTTTACAAAAATGTTATAGGAAAAATAAAGTAATGTAATTGAACGAAATTGTTGCCCTCATGTTTACTGATCCAATGTTTTAATAATCTAAGGTTTATGTTGTAAGAAAATTATACATTGAGAAGAATTAAACATTGGTCAACTCGAGCTGGATGAACGTAAGTAAAAGTCAAGTTAAAATTTATTTAAAAAAGGGCAACTTATAAGTATTTTGTAACCATATATTTCAACTAAAAGTATTTGAAAAGAGAATTTAATAGCAATTATGGATGTAGAAACTTTAATTAAAAAATTAAAAAGGATAAACAAACTATAAAAGGCATAGAAGAAAATATCGAATCCATTGTGTCTATGGTAGATATTAATGCAACGAAATGCAAACTAGATATGCAAATAATGATTTGATGAAAATGAGGGATGTTTTCTTGCAGCAACTTGAGGATGATGATTTGAATGACGAAGTGGAAATTTGTATAGATAAGGGTATAAGTTTAAAGTGTGATTTAGATTTAAAGCATAATGGGCAAGAACCATCTGAAAAAAAAGAGTTAAGTTACATGTTAAAATGCCTAAACTTGAGTTGCCAACTTTCAATGGCAGAATAGAATCATGGCTTTCATTTAAAGATTTTTTTTTCTGCAATTGGTTCTAACTCACAAATACCTGATATTGAAAAGTTACAATATTTGAAAGGCCAACTGAGAGGCGAAGCCCTTAGATGGTCAACGCATTTCCAATAACGGCTGATAATTATGTTGAGGTTTGGCAAACTTTATTAACAAGATATGATAACCCAAAAGATCTAATTTTCACCCAAATAGATAATGCATTAAGATTACCAAAATTAGCCGATGACAACCATAATTCAATGTTTAAACTTCTAGATAGCTGCAACGAAATAATAAGAACAGTGAAAGGTATTGGGTTACCAAATCGAGAGTTTATCTGAGGTATTTTTCGTCAAGATCATACAAGATAAGTTTGATAAAACCACAAGAAAACAATGGGAATTGCAGAACGACCCAAGAGTTGTGCCTTCAATTAAGGATCTAATGGAATTTTTGGAATTCACGCAAAAAGCTTGCAGAAGTTACCAAATAAAGATTCAAATGTGGAGAAAAATTCAATGAAAAAGGAATTACAAAAGGTGAATGTTTATAATTCATATATGATAAAATGTCTTGAATGTGAAGGTGCACATGCTCTTTCAAGCTGTAATTTATTTTCTAAATTACCTGAGTCAGAGAGAGTGAATTTTGTTAGTTCGGCTAAATTGTGTTTCAGATGTTTAAAGCCTAACCATTTAGCAAAGAATTGTTATTGCAAAAACATTTGTCAAATTTGCAAGAAAAGACACCACACTTTGATTCACCAAGAAACCAAGGTTCAAGAAGTTGATGAAGGGAAATTTGCGTGTAGAAAAGACATCAAAAATACAACTTGTCTTTTAAGTAATGAGAAATAGTTTTCAAATGTCATGCTTACAACCGCTAGGATTAAAATCAAGGATAACAATGGTGTGCCTCAGAGACATGTAGAGCCTTGACAGACTCAGGGTCTCAGGCGAACTTTATATCAGGACAATGTAGAAAAAGACTATCTTAAATATGTTACCTTACACTCGCAAATATCGGGAATTTCGGTACATTTTGCGAGTCACTCTTATGGACTTGTGGATTTGAATTTACGCCACATTTCAAATCCGATTAACTTTTCAAGGTGAACGCCTTGGTGTTGGATAAGTTGACAAATATTTTGCCAACTCTTACATGTCCAAAGTCAAACTTGGCGCATCTCAAAACCATGCCTCTGGCTGATCCAGATTATAATAATTCCTGCTCCCATCGACATATTAATTGGTGCTGAGTTAGCTATGACCCTGTTCACTGGCGAGTCCGTTATCGGCGATGAAGAACAACTAACTGCTACTTCATCTAAATTAGGATGGCTCCTTTCTGGAAGAGTTTCCTCTAAGGGTAGTAGGAGAAGTATTAGGAATATCATTCAGTCACATCATGCATACCTGGAAAACCCAAGATATAGTCGAAAAATTTGGAAATTGGAATCCATTCCTGATGTGACTTCTATATATAAGGATGAAAATGAAAGTGAAATCCATTTTGTGGAAACACATGGAAGGGATTCCACAGGCAGATATGTTGTACAACTGCCATTTCGGAATGACTGGCCAATTAGGAGATTCAAGATCCAATGCGATCAAAAGATTTGTTCTTTGGAAAGATCTTTGATTCCACGACCTGAAGTTTATGACCAATATAGAAGCTTCATTAAGGAATATCTTGAATTGGGACATATGAGCTTAGTACCCAAAGAAAGATATCATTAAGGGAAGGTACTATCTGCCTCATCATCCTGTAATAAAGGAAAAAAGTTGCACCACCAAATTGCGAGTAGTATTTGATGCATCAGCAAAGACTGATTCAGGTTTGTCTTGAATGATGCTTTAATTCCAGGGCCCAAAATTCAACAGGATTTGTTTTCACATCATTCTGAGATTCAGAATTCATCCTGTTGCTATAAATGCTGATATCGCCAAGATGTATAGGCAAATTAGAATATCATAGGAAGACTCGGAATTCAAAGAATTGTATGGCGGAATGATCCTCATGATAAATTAAAGGACTATCGGCCTAAAAACTCTCACTTATGGGACTAGTTGTGCACCATTTTTGGCCACTCGTATCATCAAACAGTTGGCTTTGGATAAGCAGAGTAAGTTCCCAAAAGCTACCAAAATAGCATTGACAGATTTTTATGTTGATGATCTAGTAACGGAAACCTTTTCAGTAGATGAAGGCGAGAATTTGGTGCAAGAACTCTATGGTTTACTAAGTGCAGGAGGATTCGAACTTCGTAAGTGGACCTCCAATGTTTCTGATGTTCTGTCGCTTTTACCAAATCATTTAAAATCCCCAACACAAATATTGGGTTTGAGGATTCCAAGGAATTTGTCAACGTTTTAGGCCTTCAATGGCAACCAAGAACTGATGGTTTTCACATTTAAGGGAATAGCTCTGCCACTGAACTCTATGACAAAACGAGGAATACTATCACAGGTTGCTAAAATATTTGATCCACTGGGTTGGAACCTACCATTTACGACCACTATTAAACTGATTTTGCAAGAACTTTGGGAGACTGGTTTGGAATGGGATGACCCAATTCCAGAGGAACTAAGAAGGAAGCTGACTTTGATAAACCAGGATCTTCCATCGCTAGAGCACATTCAGATCCCAAGATGCGTAGGGTACCAGGTAATTTTATGAAGGTAGAATTTCATGGATTTTGTGATGCATCACAGAAGGCATATATGCTGCATCTCTGTATCTAAAGGTGATCCTCTCAAAACACAGCGCTAAGACATTTCTCTTAGTGGCAAAAACAAGAGTCGCACCTATGAAGGTGGTTTCACTTTCAAAGTTAGAATTATGTTCTGCTCTACTTTTGGCAAGATTAGTGAAAACTGTATATGATAACCTTCCTCTTACTATCAATGAAATTTAATTTATGGTCTGATTCTACTATAGCCTTATGCTGGATCAATTCCGAGCCTTGCCGATGAAAGACATTTGTGGCAAATCGAGTTGCTGAGATACACCGGCTTGTCACCGGGGTTTGGTGCCATGTTGATGGAAAGGCAGAATCCAGCAGACTGTGCATCACGAGGAATATTTCCAACCGACTTAGTAGAACATCCACTATGGTGGAATGGGCCACCATGGCTAATTGAACCTGCCCTTGAAAATTAAGAAATTCATTATTAGCTCCAAGGAAGAATTTAAAGAAGAAGAAAAAATCAAGACGTATTTTGGTACAATTGAGTGTGAAATTCCATCCATTGTGATAAACTGCTCATCATTAACCAAACTGAAATGTATCATAGCTTGGTGCTTAAGATTTGTCAACAACAGTCGAATGTCTTCACATTCAAGGAACAGGGAGCCCCTTAACATTAAGAGAGTTGAATGATGCCCTGTTGACAGTTGTTAAGTGTGTTCAATCTATTGAATTTTCCAAAGAAAAGCATTGCCTGTTAAGCAACAAGCCAATCCCGAATAAGAGTAGAATATACAATCTATGTCCCTTTTTGGATTCAAGGGGAATCATTAGAGTTGGCGGGACGATTAAAAAATGTAAATGTTTATGGTGATCGATTAATCAAGTTTTACTTACAAGATCACATCATCTTACCACTCTTATTGTAAACAATGTTCATGTCCATAATCTTCACTCATCAACCCAAGCTACGCTTGCAGCAATAATAAATATATTCTGGATACCTTCTGGAAGAAATGTTGTACGGAAAATTTAAGAACATGTATGAAATGCGCTAGATTTCGTAAAAAAAAAAAGAAGCTCCTTTTCAATTAATGGGAAATCTACCTTTTGCAAGGATCAACAGATCAAGGCCGTTTTTGGTAACTGGAATAGATTTTGCAGGACCTTTTCTGATTAAAACGGAACATGGGACGTACAACTTCAACCATGAATGCTTACGTTGCCTTGTTCATATGTTTCAGCACTCGGACCATTCATCTAGAATTAATCAGTAGTCTGACCACAGATGCTCTCATATCCACAATAAGAAGGTTCATTGCTCGAAGAGGTAAACCAGCAACAATTCATAGTGACAACGCCACTAATTTTGTTGGTGCGCATAAGATTATTGGGAAACTATGTCACAATGCCAGTAAAGTTTTTACGAATTCAGAGGGAATTCAGTGGAAATTTATTTCACCATCAGCTCCACATTTTGGTGGACTTTGGGAAGCCGGAGTTAAGTCCATGAAATATCATCTTAGAAGAACAATGGGCAGTGCTTTGCTAAATTTTGAAGAACTAAAAACATTGTTAGCACAAATTGAAGCTTGCCTGAATTCGCGACCTCTTTGTCCTCTTTCTGAGGACCCTGAAGATCTACAGGCATTGACTCCTGGTCACTTCTTAATAGGTGGTTCTTTAACAGCGCTTCCCGATTAAGATGACATCATAGCAATGAGTTTGCCAAATAGATGGCAACTAATTCAAAAATCAATGAATCATTTTTGGACAAGATGGGTCCCAAGAATATGTGTCACAACTTCACAAAGATCCAAATGGTGTAAGCCTCAACCCAACATTAAGGAAGGATCCATGGTTTGATAAAGAATGAACAACAACCTCCACTAGCATAGAAGATTGGAAGAATTTCAAAGGTGTTTCCAGGAGATGACGCTAGAATCAGAGTGGTAGAAGTCAAGACTGCTAATGGGACTTACAGAAGAACTATTGTAAAAATTATGTTTGTTACCTATATAATGTTTTTTGATGGTCCCCATCAAGTTGGTGGCGGGAGAATGTTTAATTTAGTTAGAATATTTATGTTTATATAAAGGTTTAATATAATTTTTCTATGATTGTGTAAATATTCATTGAATTTATCATCATCACCTTTTTTGTTTACAAAAATGTAATTGAACGAAATGGTTGCCCTCATGTTTACTCATCCAATGTTTTAATAATATAAGGTTTATGTTGTAAGAAAATTATACATTGAGAAGAATTATACAAACGGAATAACTACACCCCTTTGATATAGATACATATCCAGCTATCAGGATATAACTTACTGTCCACTTTCTTTACTTTATGACGGTGCAAAATTATAGCAAAAGAAAAGGCTAAACATATGACTGGCTTAAATTTCATGGAATCTTATCAGGCCTTCTCCAGGCAATTATTTACTGTAATTAAATACTATCGAGATGTTTTTATTTGTCCTCACCCAAAAAAAAAAAATTTCAAAAATAGAATCGTTTGAAATTTCACCTAGAAATTTTTTTTTTTTGTGGAAAAAAAAACTAAATCTTTCTCATTTATGACACACCAAGGTGACCTCTTGCCAGTGTCTATAGGATATTTAGAATTCAAGAGGAAAAGGAATTCTATAACGTCCTTAATCTTGTGCAAAGCTGGAAGTAACATGGATCGAAAATCGGCATCGACAGACGCGTCCCACCAGCCGCCATCTTGAAAGTTTGTCGTGATTGGATTTTCGCGCAAATATTTATATTAAAATTTGTATCCGAGAGAGGAATAGGAAGGCGGTAAAAATAACGCTCTAGGGATTATATTTAAGCGAACAATTCGGGCTATCGTGATATATGATATGCAAAGTGTTTCTAACAAAATGTTGCAATAATCTAAGTATACAATTAAATATTATGTGGATTTTAAACTCAAATGTCGAAAAGAAATAAAGGCCCAGTAACAAATATGAATTTAGCTGTCCTATTTTACAACCTAAATATTTCAAAAGAAAGCTAATAGAGAGGCAACGGAATTAAACACTCGTTCTGGGGGGAGGGTATACACCTTTCAAGTTAACAAAATTTGAAATAATAACTGGCTTGCAAAAAAATGAAATACATAAAATCCTATGGATATGCAGACGTTAAATGAATATTATTAATAATCTAAAATACTTTTGGTATGCAAAATATTTGTAATAAAAATCTTAAAAGAAATGTCACAATAAATCTAAAATACCTATTGGTACGTGTAAGGCCTCCAAACAATTACAACCTCCACCAATAGATGGCGCTTTCGCCTGATTCCCTTGCTAGCTGATGTGGGAGTCGCCGACTGCTGTGGTCCCGTTTCCTGGGGAGGTTAACTGTAAATACGCTTTTGTGTTGGCCCCAGGATGTAAAATAATGTTTATAAGATCCACGTTTCCTCCAAGATACAGTATCAGCCGGCGCGAGCCGCACGCAGTTCCGAAGAGAGAAAACAAGCCTCAACGCAGGGTTAAAGCCTGGCCGAACATCCTGCGAACGTCTTTGGGTGGCCTGCGGGGAAAAGCTGCAGGGAAGAGCCACGGGAGCTAAGTGGGTGACCACGAAGGACAGAACGCGCATCGTCGCAAAGAACCAGTAGGGTAAACACGCGACACTATAAATATATAGTACTAGACGAATGACCGAGGTAACGCCGGGTTTACCCGATTAAATGTTTTATTCAAAACTATTCGTTACAATTATAAATTGCGCCGTGGATGTCACTCTTGTGAAACGTCCCACTTAAACTTTACATGTAATTAGGTCAGCTGATATTACCTCCCATCTTCACGTAGAGG